>CM055123.1:426125306-426449660 GCA_029206835.1 Rana muscosa
CTAGTGATTACAAGCGTCGGGAAGTTAGGGACTTGGAACTGTTCCTGATTGTATCCCAAGGAAACGTAAGTAAATGTTTGAGCATCACTCCGGCTGCTAGGACCGTGAGAGGGGACTATCCGGGTGAGCCAAACCCACTCGGGATCGAATGGCGACGATTCTATCAGTTTTGTGCCTGGACCTAATTCCCAATTTTGCTATCCTTTCTCTCATCAACTTCTTCCTGTCTACTAAGCAAAATATAAAATAAACTCTTCGTTGGAGTTGAAGTGGTGTGGACATTGGCCTTCTTGGGGGAGAAATAGAGACTTATCCCTACACTCTGGGGATGAGAACCAGTGGAAAGAGGTAACTCGCTGCAGGACCCAAAATTGTGAACACCACCTGACCTCTGATAGAGAGGACACAGGCTTGTGGCATGGTGTGTCTTATCTCCCTCGGGGGAAGGAAAGGATTTGTGTGCTAAACTGCTTTAAATCCATATCAATGACATGTTAATGATAAGAGCTATTTTATCTAAGGGAAGTTCTCAAAACATGGCCCGTTGGAGGTACTTAAGGACTGAGGTTGAGAACCATTGCATTAAAGAACCTATTGTTTAAGAGCGACCGTCTGTGTTACATTGTAAAGTCCCTTCTCTTCCAAAGTATTGGGGAGAACTGGGGAACAGAATGTACAATTCAGTTAAGTCTTGATGTCATGGAGTGAAGAGTGATAAGAAGGAGGCTCCAGTTGGGGGCAGAGAGAATGGTGGTGACCGGTGACAGAGGTTCAGTACATAAGGGTAGTTTGGCACGTGGCTGGGCTCCTATGTTAGGGCCCACTGCAGAACAGAACCCTCCTAGGGACCATGCTAATGGCCCGTACACACGATCCGAAAAACGTACGAAAACGGTCGTCCGAGGAAGAATCGTACGATTTTCGGATTGTGTGTACACTACTTTTGAGAGCCGATCACGACAGTTCATCCCATATTATTCGATCGGACAAGCGCAAAAATTTTCCTCGTATGATACCAGATCGTACGATTTTCGTCAGTATATTTGTCGTCCGAAAATGCAATACAAATATTTTATAACACATGACATCACTTCAGATTTTTTTTTTTTTTCTGTCGTACGGGAATTTTCGTGACTTTAGTAACCTATTCATTTTCTACTTGCGACTATTAAGCGAAAAAAGTCGTACGATATTCGGATCGTGTGTACGGGCCATTAGAACCACAATGTGCAAGGCCTTTGGACATTTTCAGTACCTGTAAGTAAGGATGAGCTTCGTGTTCGAGTCAAACATACGTTCGACTCGAACATCGGCTGTTCGATCGTTCGACGAAGATCGAACGATTTGGGCCGTTCGCGCCAAATTCGAGTGACGTGAACGGCCCACAATGCACTACGCCATCGCAGTGTCATCCAGGCGCTGTGATTGGCCAAGCATGCACTGTGACCCCGCATGCTTGGCCAATCACAGCGCCGGCAGCGAGGAGAGCAATGATTGGCCACAGGCAGGATGCCTGTGGCCAATTATTGCTGAGGGTGTTTAGTACACGCCCCACACTATAAAAGGCCGCCAGCACGGCGGCCTAGTGTAGTGTGTTCCGGAGCAGGGAAAGAGAAGCATAGGCAGGGACAGTGACATTTATTTATTTCTTGCTTAACCTGGATTCCTTTAGTTTAGGGAAAGAGAAGGATAGGTAGGGAGAGTGTCAGTGTGTTTTACTGTGCGAATCCTTGTTTCTAGGGACAAAGAAGGAAAGTGAGGGGAATTCTCCTTGTGCTATAGTGTGCTTTAAAAAAACATTTTTTCTAGGGACAGAAAACTCTAGGTAGGGAGAGTGTCAGTTTCTTTCACTGTGCGAATCCTTGTTTCTAGGGACAGGGAAGGACAGTGAGTGAATTCTCCTTGTGCTATAGTGTGCTTTAAAAAAACATTTTTTCTAGGGACAGAAAACTCTAGGTAGGGAGAGTGTCAGTGTCTTTTACTGTGCGAATCCTTGTTTCTAGGGACAGGGAAGGACAGTGAGTGAATTCTCCTTGTGCTATAGTGTGCTTTAAAAAAACATTTTTTCTAGGGACAGAAAACTCTAGGTAGGGAGAGTGTCAGTTTCTTTCACTGTGCGAATCCTTGTTTCTAGGGACAAAGAAGGAAAGTGAGGGGAATTCTCCTTGTGCTATAGTGTGCTTTAAAAAAACATTTTTTCTAGGGACAGAAAACTCTAGGTAGGGAGAGTGTCAGTTTCTTTCACTGTGCGAATCCTTGTTTCTAGGGACAGGGAAGGACAGTGAGGGAAATTCTCCTTGTGCTATAGTGTGCTAAAGCATTCCTCATCAACCATCTTTGAAATCCTTGTTTTTTTGACAGTCAGGGAAATTGTCGTTGTGCTATTCTGTGCAAAAGCAATCATCCTCAACCATATTTAGAAATCCTTAAGTAAAGGGACAGAGAAGGACACCTGAAGGTAGCCCTTATTGCTTTTTTCCCATCTCCCTGCAGGCCATCTATTAGAATGTCTGGAAGGCAAACAAGGAGAGGCAGACAGTCAGGAGGCAATAAAAGAGGGCAAGCAGGCTCTGTGTCTGGGGGCAACAGTGCTGGTCGTGGACGCGGTGCATTGTCATCAGCACATGGCCATGGGACACGCTTGTCCTTCTTTTCGGCAGCTGGACATGTTGAGCCACATCATGCCGAAGACTTGGTAGAGTGGATGACCAAGCCCTCCTCCTCCTCCTCTCTCACCCAGGCTCAGGGTACTGGCAAAGCAGCTGCCAAAGCGTCCTCTTCCCTGGTATCAATGTCAGACTCATCATCAGTCACTCCTTCCCTAGACCCACCATGTCCTCCTCCTGAGGAGTCCCCCGAACTGTTTGAGCACAGTGTTGGGTACATGCTCCAGGAGGATGCCCAGCGTTTCGAAGGGTCTGATGATGAAACCCAGCTAGAGGAAGGCAGTAGCGTGAGAGCAGACAGAGGGGATGCTCAAGAAGGACACCAATCTGGCAGTCATGTTCCAGCAGCTGCAGCATACTGCCAGATTGGCTCCAGTGATGAGGAGGGAGGGGATGATGAGGTCACTGACTCCACGTGGGTGCCTAATAGTAGAGAGGAGGAGGAGGAGGATGAGGAGGAGGCACATCTCCAACGAGGCAGGATGCCCTTTGGTGGCCAGCGTAAGGGCAGTACACCGACGGAATCACACCGCAGAGCTCCGCCTGTGCAGGGCGCTGCCTCTGCCCGTCATTCAAAAAGTTCCTTGGTGTGGGCCTTTTTTGAGGCTAGTGCATCAGATCGCACAGCTGCTGTTTGCAACATATGTCTCAAGCGTATATCGCGTGGCCAAAACATCAGCCGCTTGGGTACCACATGCCTGACCAGACATATGTTGACCTGCCATGCAGCTCGTTGGCAAGCCTACCTCAAAGACCCACACCAAAGAACAAAGCGGACCTCTCCTTGCACCGCATCAGCTGGGATCTCCAACCCCACTATAACTTCAGTCCTCTCTGAAACATGCACTGAGAGGAATGAAGGTGTAGAATTAGGTGTGTCACAGCCAAGTACTTGCGGCCACTCTGCTAGCAGTACACCGACGTCCGATTCTAGCAGGCAAATTTCCCTGCCCCAGCTGCTGGACCGTCGAAAGAAGTTCACTCCCAGCCATCCACATGCCCAGCGGTTGAATGCTAGCTTGGCTAAATTGCTAGCGCTTCAACTGCTGCCTTTTCAGTTGGTAGACTCGGCCCCCTTCCGTGAGTTTGTGCAATGTGCGTTCCTCAGTGGCAGGTTCCCAAACGCCACTTTTTCTCACGGAAGGCTATTCCGGCTCTCTACCGGCATGTGGAAGGCAATGTCTTGGCCTCAATGGACAGGGCGGTCAGCGGTAAGGTGCATATTACCGCTGACTCATGGTCCAGCAGGCATGGACAGGGACGTTACCTTTCTTTCACGGCCCATTGGGTCTCTCTTTTGGCAGCTGGGAAGGATGCAGGACAAGGTGCAGTAGTGTTGGAGGTTGTTCCACCGCCACGCCTCCAAAATGCTACTACTGGTTGTGACACACCTCTCTCCTCCACCCCCTCCTCTTCTTCTTCCTCCATGGCCTCTTCCTGTGGTTTGTCCTATGAACCAGCGGTGCTCCGTAGCCGTTCACGGGGCTACGCAAGTACGCAGGCAAAAAGATGCCATGCCGTGCTTGCGCTGGTGTGTTTGGGGGACAGAAGCCACACTGGGGCAGAGGTCCTGTCTGCTCTGCAGGGCCAGGCCGAGAGGTGGTTGACGCCACGCCAGCTTAAGCCAGGAATGGTGGTTTGCGACAATGGCACCAACCTCCTCTCCGCCCTCCGACAGGGACAACTGACCCATGTGCCCTGTGTGGCTCACGTCCTTAACCTGGTGGTGCAGCGGTTCTTGGGCAGGTACCCGGGCTTACAGGATGTCCTGAGGCAGGCCAGGAAAGTCTGTGTGCATTTCCGCAGATCTTAGTGAGGCAGGCCAGGAAAGTCTGTGTGCATTTCCGCAGATCTTATAATGCCAGTGCTCGCCTGGCTGAGCTGCAAAAGGAGTTGAACCTGCCCAAGAACCGCCTTATATGTGACATGCCCACCAGGTGGAACTCAACGTTGGCCATGCTGCAGCGGCTGCACACGCAGCAGAGGGCCATCAATGAGTACCTGTGCGACTACGGCACCAGGACAGGGTCAGGGGACCTTGGTTTTTTTTCTCCACGCCAGTGGGGCATGATCAGGGAGGCATGCACTGTCCTGGCACCATTTGAGGAGGCCACGAGGATGGTGAGCAGTGACAGTGCATGCATCAGTGACACTGTACCTCTTGTCCACCTGTTGGAGCACACGCTGCGTGGAATAATGGACAGGGCACTTGAGGCAGAACAGAGGCAGGAAGAGGAGGACTTCCTTGCCTCTCAAGGCCCCCTTTACCCAGACAGTGTTCCTTCTGTCCCACCCATCGCACAGGAAGAGGAGGAGGAGGATTGTGTCAGCATGGAGGTGGAGGCTGGCACTCAGCATCATCAGCAGCAGTCTTTTAGGGATGATTTACAGTCCCAAGAAACCAGTGGACTTGTACGTGGCTGGGAGGAGGTGGCTGCGGATCATGTCGTCCTTAGTGACCCAGAGGACTCCGGAGCGAATGCCTCAGCAAACCTACGCTGCATGGCCTCCCTGATCCTGCAAAGTCTGCGGAAGGATCCTCGTATTCTTCGGATCAAGGAGAGGGACCATTACTGGCTGGCCACTCTCCTTGATCCACGGTACAAGGGTAAGGTTGCGGACCTTATGTTACCGTCGCAGAGGGAGCAGAGGATGAGACAACTCCGGGAGGCCTTGCAGAAAGGTCTGTGCAACGCGTTCCCAGAGACTGGGAGGTTACAAACTCCTGGTCCTGGACAACGAGTTGCTGAGGCTTCGGCCAGTCAAAGAAGGAGCGGTGGGGAAGGTGGCCGTCTGACCGATGCGTTCAGACAATTCTTTAGTCCGCAGCCCCAAAGTATGATCGGTTCCAGCAACCATCGCCAGCGTCTGATAAACATGGTGCAGGAATATCTAGGGGCAAGGTCAGACTTGGACACCTTCCCCACCGAAAATCCTCTGGCTTACTGGGTCTTGAGGATGGATCACTGGCCAGAGCTTGCACAGTATGCAATTGAGCTACTGGCCTGTCCTGCATCCAGCGTTCCTTCGGAACGCACATTCAGTGCTGCTGGAGGATTTGTCACGGATCACAGGGTGCGCCTGTCCACCGACTCGGTTGATCGACTGACTTTCATCAAGATGAACCAGTCTTGGATCACCACCAGCTACCACACACCTGATGCTGATATAACAGACTAATTGATTTTAACATGTCACATCCCTTCAAGACTGATGCTGATGCTGAGTGCCTGTGCTGTTATGTTGACTGGCTATCCTCCTCCTCCGAGTCCTCAATGATACTATTGATGATGATAGCTTGGAAGATCATTTTTGTTTATGGGTGCCGCCACCAGTGGCTAAGGCCCAATTTTTCAGCCCCTGTTTTACAGGGGCGTGTAATTACAATTTTTTTAGCAATAATTTGCCATAGGGCTCATTGCTGTGCTCCAAGTACAGTATCTGTGAGGGGTTGGAGTGTTGTGGCACCAGTGCCTAAGGCCCAATTTTTCAGCCCCTGTTTAACAGGGGCGTGTCATTACAATTTTTGAAGCAATACTTTGCAACAGGGCTCATTGCTGTGCTCCAAGTACAGTATCTGTGAGGGGTTGTAGTGTTGTGCCACCAGTGCCTAAGGCCCAATTTTTCAGCCCCTGTTCAACAGGGGCATGTAATTACAATTCTTGATCTAATAATTCACAGCAGGGCCCATTGCTGCACCCACCAAGAGTAACTCTGAGGGCTTACAGTGTTGTGGCAACGCCACCACCACCACCACCACGAAAGGCCCAATTTTTCAGCCCCTGTTCAAAAGGGGAATGTAATTACAATTCTTGATCTAATAATTCACAGCAGGGCCCATTCCTGCACCCACCAAGAGTAACTCTGAGGGCTTACAGTGTTGTGGCAACACCACCACCACCACCACCACCACGAAAGGCCCAATTTTTCAGCCCCTGTTCAACAGGGGCATGCAATTACAATTCTTGATCTAATAATTCACAGCAGGGCCCATTGCTGCACCCACCAAGAGTAACTCTGAGGGCTTACAGTGTTGTGGCAACGCCACCACCACCACCACCACGAAAGGCCCAATTTTTCAGCCCCTGTTCAAAAGGGGAATGTAATTACAATTCTTGATCTAATAATTCACAGCAGGGCCCATTGCTGCACCCACCAAGAGTAACTGTCAGGCCTTACAGTGTTGTGGCACCAGCACCACCATCAAAGGCCCAATTTTTACTACCACTGTTCAACAATTATATGTAATTAAAATTCCTGATATAATAGTTGACAGCAGGGCGTTCCAGCACCAACCAAGAGTAACTGTGAGTGCTTACAGTGTTGTGCCAACACCAACAACTAAGGGGCCTATTTCTGCAGAGTATATACGGCAGGTCCCTACTTTCAAACATCCAACTTACAAACGACTCCTACTTGCAAACGCAAGAAGACAACAGGAAGTGAGAGGAAATCTACCACTAGGAAGGAAAATTCTCTCCTGTAAGAATAAATATGGGAGAAAGGTGTCTCCTCTGTACTGATGCTTTATCAGCAATCCTTGTTTCAAGAAAAACACCACATTTCAAAAACAGTTGTCATTGGGACGGAAAGTGAGGTGAAATGTTCTGAACAGGGGCACAGACAGCAAAACAAATGTTACAGGGGTGATAACCCTTACCTATGTTTTCCAAAAAGTTTAAAAATAGATTTTTGGGCTGGAGCTACACTTCAACAATGTACCTGTTCAAAATTACAAACAGATTCTACATAAGAACAAACCTACAGTCCCTGTCTTGTATGCACCGCCTGTATACGGCTGTTCAGAGTATATAGGGCCTTTTTTATTTTATGTGCGGGGTTCCCCTTAATATCCATACAAGACCCAAAGGGGCTGGTAATGGGCTGGGGTAGGGGGGGGGTCATGGGGTAGCTATGCCATTTTTCTTAAAGATTTTCATCCATATTACCGGGACCAGACATTACATTAAAGCCGCAAGCAGTTTTAAATGGCTTTTTTTTCCTTTAGAAGTGTCATTTTGTGCAGGGACAGTTCTAAACACGGGAAACACGTGGCACTTCACAGGCATACTTTAGACACCCCCCAGGTACGATATTTAAAGGAATATTTGACTTTTTTTTTTCACTTTATGCATCATTAAAATGACTGCTCCCGAAAAACAACCGTTTTTAAAACTTCTTTTTGCATTGATACATGTCCCCTGGTGCAGAACCCGGGTTCCCAAACCCTTTTTAGGACAATAACATGCATAATAGTTGTTATAATTAGCACTTTAGAATTCGAACGTTCGCATCCATTGTATTTAATAGGGTTCTATTGTTCGTACGAACTTTCGGTCCGTTCGCGGGTTCTGGTGCGAACCGAACCCGGGGGTGTTCGGCTCATCACTACCTGTAAGCGTGTATGACCTCATTGGTGGTGGACTTAAGTTGGCACTGTAGTACCCTGATGTATAGCCAGGGTTGCTCCTAAATTTACGTGCCAGGTGTATTTGCCTTGGCCAATTGTTAGAGATCAATTGAGTTCACCCTAAGTCTGGAATTGCTGCACTTCTCTCTTATGCCACTACATGACATTAGATAAGACAAGGGCAAAGCAAGAACAGATTAGGAGTATATGGGGTATCTCAGCCAATGGGCAGGGGTTTTCAAGCTAGGGACTGAGCAGACCAGTTGGGTGAAGCTTGAGAAGTATCTGGAGTGCCAAGCTAGGGACCCAGCAGGGAAGCCGGGGTGGCGCTTGAGGAAGATACTGGAAGTGAGGATTGGAATAGCTCAGAAGATCTGGTGGCAGTGGATCAGCAAGTCTAGTGAGAGAGACTGGGAGCTCAGTTGAGTGAAGACCTACAAGGAGTGATTGTAGGGGAAGTGAAGGAACTGTTACAATTTGTGTTAAAAACTGTTAAGGACTGTTGCCATAGGAGACAGCAAATCCTGAACATGCAGATGTGGCGTCTTGCTGGATTCCATTCCCTGCATGTGTTGTGGAGATTTTTATGAAGATGTATTTAATATGTATTGTCATAGTGTCACCCAGTGTTGGTACTTCCGCAACCCGCTCTAAAGAGCTGACTGGGGCAGTCTGAGGCTGGTTGAATCCCGTCTGGTAGGGGAAAACGTCTTGAGGTTGGAGTGTGATGTTTGCAGGGTGCGGATATGTCCACCGACAGGGCCCTCTGTGCATTAGCACGGACGATCGTTGAGGAGGGGATATGCTCACGCTGCAACAACATCATTGGTTATAGGCAGATGCGTGCTCCTTGTCTCTGCTGTGTCTGATCAACATTGATTGGGATTCGTAGCGCGCGTCTACAGATAGCCTCCCTCCCCCATTCAATAATAGTATAATCTGAATATGCGTTATTCTAAGGAATCCTTATTCTGCGCTATTCCAATCAACTTTAGGCATCATACGTTATTGTATTCATTGTATTATCGTATTGAATTGTATATATTCAAACCCTGTTGGAGGGGATGTCCTTGTATGGTCATTCTCCTGTGTGGAGGGGACATCTTGTGATGTCCCCTCCCATGGGGGAGGTGATTGGTTGCTGCAGCCAATCACCTCCTGTCTGTGAGATCTTTTGAGTTTAATAAAGGCCTTTGATGAGGCGTCGGCTTGGGACACTATGCTGGGAGGCTGAGATGAGAACAGAGCTGGCTGTGTGATGCTTGCTTCAGGTTATGGATGGGATGGATGAACGGTGAGTGGAACTTAGGAAACTTAAAGATAGCATTTTTGCAAAAAGATGAATCTAAAGTGTGTGCATGTTTAGCACAGGAAATATAGGCTGTATGCTCTGCAAACAACCAATAATTCCACGACACATGGCTGTCTACCTGTAGAAGTCTTGGAGTCTGCCAATTGATATTTCAACTACCAAAGGGTGTCCTGGCCCTGACCCTCTCTCCCACAGTTTGTTCAAGAGAAAATAAATCTCTTTGCATTCAAGAAGTGTCTGGCGCCCATGAATCTACCTTGCATTACACCCACTATGCCTTGCAACCCACTATATACAGATGGATGTCAGCTATCTCTGGCCCTGGAGGTTCTCATTAGACAGAAAGAGGCATGAGACCTTGCTACAGCACATCTGGAGTATTGATCTGCTCATGTCATTTGTCACTGAACACATGCTTCTTGTACTATTCACTTCACATGATTGTATATTTTTCCATCAGATTCATTCCCTTGTATTCCGGTATAAGTGAGTGCAATCTCCCTACCACCTTTTCTATGTACTCAATTTCTTGGAGTGCGGAGCTTTACAATATTTAATATCCATGAATGGTTTATACAGAGTTGTCACAGATACTGGTACACCAGTGTATTTAGGTGTATATATCATCACTTCCGGGTCCGGCTGTCACTTTCCCGGGTTGTTGTGGTTGAGGGGGAAAAAAGCGAATGTAGCGCACTATGCCTTTTATTACCTTCAATGGAAGGCAGATGAGACATCACTGGTCAAACAGACCCCTAAAGTCACATTAAAGGGTTAGTTTTCCTAATACAGAAAAACTGTAAAGGTGACTGAACACCGGACCCCCTTCACCCCCCACCCCCGGTCCTCACTGTACTTACCGTCAGCCATCCTCTACTATCAGGGCTCTCTCACCACTCCAATGGTCAGGGGATATGAAATACCCCACTGCTCTGTCTTCTCCATACTGAGCTGCCAGGATGGACCAGATGGATTCTGATTGGTCAGAGCCATCACATGTAAAGCGGGGTCTAGTAGGGGGGAGGGGAGCAGGTGTTAGTTCAGCTTTACAGTTCTTCTGTAGAGGTGATCTAACTCTTTAACCACTTCAATACCGTGCACTTTTTCCCCCGCCCCCCTTCCTGCCGAGGCCAATTTTCAGCTTTCAGCGCTGTCACATTTTAAATGACAATTGCGTGGTCATGCTACACTGTACCCAAACCAAAATTTTATAATTTTGTTCCCACAAATAGAACTTTCTTTTGGTGGTATTTGATCACCTCTGGGGTTTTTATTTTTTGCTAAACAAATGTAGCGGGGTCTCCTTTAAGGCCCCGGGACTACGCTACCCAGAACCCCGTTCGGCACCCAGGGTGCATTTAGCCACCGCAGAGACTCATGGGAGGGGCTATATAAGAGGAGGGCGAGGCGGAGCTCGGCCTCTTTGGACACCGCGCTGCAATCAACAGGTCTTCCTGTGCGGATCTGCTGCAGTGCAGGGCCTGAAGCCTGGGGCCTTGCACAAACTTCCAGAGAGCCTTCCACCCCACTGGGGAACCTGGGTGGCACCTGACTTGTCGAGTTCGGACATCAGTTGGACCGGGGACCCGGCCGTTGCGGACACTGTGTGCGGAGACACAGTAGGTGGAAGTCCCGGACTGGGATCGCGTCCGGAGTGGTGAGCGAGCACCTGCTCATTCATATAAACTGTACTTAAACTAGGCCTAGAGACTGCCTTGGCTCTCCGGGTTCTATTTACTGTCCCACAGGAGACTAGTGGCGGAACTGAGTTGAGTAGTCTTCTGTGAATGGTTCATTCTCCATTTTATTTTCCTACCCTTTGGATTACAAATTACTGTTCCTGTTGTGCACCACCAGTAAAGTTGCATGCGAAGAAATTGATCTCCTAAAAGACTGAGTCTAAAGCTGGGTCAGGCCTGATCCGTAGGTAGAACTTTGTTGCTGCGCCATAAGGGCGCATAGATAGAGATAGCTGTAGTTGGCGTGTAATCGCCTGTATTCTATTTGCTGCTGCAGGGCTCTGCAGACATATATGTGGTATGTGTTAACATTGTGCCTTTTACCCAAAGTAAAGAAACGTTATATCTCATCACTTACTATCAGTGTGTTATCTTTATACAGAGAGGTTACCCTTGCAATACAGATAGATTGTGTGCATATACTGTTAGATTGTGATACGAGAACAATCCCTAGACTAGCTGTGCCAGAGTGGGTCGAGTAGATTGCAGGGGGTTGGCGGTGCTGTACACAGGGCCCGAAACAAATCCAGCGGCTCTCTTAATTAGGTGTAGCGCTACACGTGGGGGCTCTCGCGTCCGGGATCCTGTTACAGCAAGTAACGCGCCAAAAGTGCCAGCATGGACCCACTGGAAGTAGAACAGTGGTGCAAGGCGGCCTACACAGATTCAGCCGCGGCAGTAGTCATAGAACTCCCAGGGACCTGGCAAGAAGAAGCGGTTAGTAACTTCACTGTCCCCGCAACAGAAGGTATGGGTGATGGATGTCAGGATGAATTCCTCACTGACCCACGCACTAATAGCTTGGATGAAGGAAATCCCAGAACATTTTAAGGGTCCAAGTATAAAAGCAATGGATGATCAGACCTACAGCTTAATACATGCGCTGCCACTCATACCAGGAGGATGGGTTCAGACACCTAAACCATCATCTCCACAGATATCTCCACCACAGTCCCCAAAAGCAGAAAACCGGAAGGCTAAAGAGAGTCCCGGGTCACCACCGGCCACCCTCAGTGCAGAGCTGTGCGCGGTCCTGGAGGAGATTGTAGCCCAGTGTAAGAAAGATCCTACAGACTACCAAATGTCGGGATACAGAAAACTCAGAATATTCTCGGGAAGGAAACCTGTACCTTCGGGTGAAGAGGGGTTTAAGGAGTGGTTAGATGGTGCCACTCAGGCCTTAGAGGAATGGGAAGTCCCAGACCACAGAAAGAAGCAGAGAATTGCTGAGAGTTTGAAGGGGCCTGCTCTAGAGGTCATACGCAACCTCAAGATGAGCAAGACAGACTGTGATGCGCAGGACTATCAGGACATTCTGCAGAATGTGTTCGGTGGAACAGAGAAAATCACTTAGCTCACTTACCAGTTGGAGCACTGCTACCAAAAGACAGGAGAGAAACTGTCAGAGTTCATGAGGCGCCTGGATAAGATCCTGCATAAGATGATCCTGAAGAAGGGGATCGACCCGCGGAAGGTGGATGAGGCCCGTGTTCAGCAGGTGATGAGAGGATCTCAGCCCCTGGACCCCATTGCATTGGCGCTATGCACAAGACAGGACGAGAAGAGCCTGGAGTACCCTGACTTGATCCGAGTGGTCAGAGAGGAAGAAGCTATGCTGGAGGAGAAGAAGAGGAACCAACCAGTTGAGTCAGTTAATCCTCCTCCGGTGATGGTCAGGACGGCCATGACCCTGGAAAAAGACTCAGAGGTGGATACCTTGAAGTCACAGATGTCCCAGGTATTGGAGATGCTGACCTCTCTGATGGAAAAGGATCCAGGGATACCAGAGAGGGAAGGACCAAGGAAGGAACTGTTCCCAAACACCTCAGCGCCCGCATCCCTACAAGATTGGGGGACATGACTTGTTTCAACTGCGGAGGAGTTGGCCATGCTGCCAAAGTGTGTTCCAGTCCCAAGAAAAATAAATTGAATAACCGCAAGCCGGCGGAAAACTTCAGAGGGCCCCGGTGAAGGAGTCAACCGGGTGCCCATCATCTCCAGTGAGCTCCAAACTGAATGAGAAGCACATAAAAAGAGTGGACAAGACCCCTCAGAAGAAACAAAAGGTTCCTCAGTGGGAATGTACTCCAAAGAAAGAGAGTAATGTCCCTCAGCGGGTAGTTACACCCATTAAAAGAAGGGAGATCAATGCAAACCAGGCCCAAGAGAGACTTAAGTCCAAAGAGAAATGAAAGAAAGAAAGTCCAAAAGGGAAACGCAAAGATCCAAGGAGAGAGACCCCTTAGAAGCGATTATCCAGAGAAGCTGGTAGGTCCCTCCCCGATATTACCTGTCCAAGTGGAGGGAGTCTACACAAGAGCCATATTGGATACTGGGGCACAAGTGACCCTGTTGTACCGGGACTTTTATGACAAGCATCTAAGTCATCTACCCATCCAGAAAATTGAAGAGCTGGAGATATGGGGAATTGGGACAGAGAGTTTCCCTTATGATGGCTATCTGCCTATAAAACTAACTTTTGACCCATCCATAGCCGGGATGGCCGAAGTGTTCGATACCTTGGCTGTGGTATGCCCCCGACCGCCTGGAGCTAACAAGAATTCCCTAATAATAGGGACCAACACGGATCTGGTCCGAAGACTCTTGGCCCCTCTAACAAAAGGAAAAGACCCCACAGTCACTGAGATCCACCCAATGTTGAAGACAGCCTACCAGCGACTGATCTTAGAACAGAAGGCCCCAGAAGAGGGGGTAGGGAAGGTCTGGAGGCTGGGAAGAAGAGGAATAGTGCTGCAGCCCGGTGAAGTAGCCTGTTTAAAAGCCACTGTGAAACTCACTTGGGAGCAGCCTGGTCCCTTTGTTATGTTGGAACCCGACCCAAGGGGAGAACATTCGGGCTTAGAAGTAGTCCCAGAAGTGGTCCCGTTGAGGGCCCTGAAGAAGGCCCACTGTAAAGTACCTGTGAGTGTCAGGAATACTACGGATGGCCCCATGCAAATCCCAGCCAGGATGTTGCTGGGCCAGGTGAGCCCTGCTACCCCAGTTGCTTTGTCGGATGTGGAGAAGACAGATGGAAAAAGTACTGTGTGGGAGAAACTTTCCATGGAGAACCCAAACCTGCCCAGGGCTTGAAAAGAGAGAGCCAAGGCCCAGTTGACCAGGTGGAAAAAGATCTTCTCCCAAGATGAATTCGATGTGGGGTGTGCTAGGAGTGCCACCCATCGAATCTGCCTCCAGGAAGACAAGCCCTTCAGGGAGAGGATTAGGCGAGTTCTGTTAGCAGACCTCGAAGACTTGAGGGAACAGCTCGCCGAGCTCAAGCGAACCGGTGTGATTCGAGAATCTAGAAGTCCCTATGCCTCCCCGATAGTGGTGGTCAGAAAGAAGAATGGGTCATTGAGGCTGTGTATAGACTACAGGACCCTCAACAGGAGAACCATACCCGACCAGTACACCACTCCGAGGATAGAGGATGCCCTACAGAGCTTGTCTGGAGCCAAGTGGTTCAGTGTTCTGGACCTCAAGAGCGGGTACTATCAAATCCCTATGCATCCAGAAGACAAAGAGAAGACGGCTTTCATAACCCCAGTAGGGTTCTTTGAATTTGACCGGATGCCCCAAGGTCTGTCTGGAGCCCCAACCACCTTCCAACGTCTCATGGAGAAGACTGTAGGAGACATGAACCTCATCGAAGTCCTTGTATACTTAGATGATATCATTGTCTTCGGGAGAACCTTGGAAGAACATGAAGAGAGGCTGGAGAAAGTTTTGAGAAGACTAAGTGAGGAAGGACTCAAGCTCTCACCTGAAAAATGCCAGTTCTATCAGTCATCAGTCAACTATCTGGGACACATAGTGTCCGAGGATGGGGTAGCCACAGACCCCGAGAAGTTGGAGGCAGTCACCTCCTGGCCAAGGCCCACCACTGTGATAGAACTCAGATCCTTCTTGGGGTTCTCTTCCTATTATAGGAGGTTCGTGGAGGGGTTTGCTTGGATAGCCAGGCCTCTGAATGAACTGCTCTAGACGGAGGGGGAAAAGGATGACTCGGGCCCTAGGAAGCCAGGGGAGTCAGTCAAGGACCAATGGAACGAGAAGTGTGAAGATGCCTTTCAGATGTTGAAAAACTTAACCACTGCCCCTGTCCTGGCCTACGCAGACCCAAAGAAGCCTTATGAACTTCACGTAGATGCCAGTCATATTGGTCTGGGAGGAGTGCTCTACCGGGAGCATGAAGGGCAACTGAGACCCGTTGCATATGTGAGCAGAAGTCTGACTCCCTCTGAAAAGAACTACCCCACCCATAAGTTGGAGTTCCTGGCCCTTAAGTGGGCGGTAGTTGACAAACTCAGAGACTATCTGTATGGGGCAGAATTCACCGTGAAAACCGACAACAACCCCCTCACCTATCTTTTCACCACAGCAAAGCTGGATGCCACAGGACATAGGTGGCTGGCAGGCGCTGTCTGCCTTTAATTTCAGCCTAAAATACAGGCCTGGGGCTGGAATTCGAGATGCGGATGCCTTGTCTAGAAGATCTCATGTCCCCACCTGCAGTACAGAAGATTGAACCCAAGTGGCACCCGACGGGGTGCGGGCCCTCTGTCAAGGGGCTGAACTCCAAGCCAGTGGCGGCTCAAGAGCAGAAGAAATAGGGGTTACCATAGTAGGAGTTCCCAAGCAGTACTGTGGGGTAACCCAACTGGGGGAAGATAACTTGCCAAAACTGTCCAAAAAGGAGTTGAGATCTGACCAATTGGAAGACCCCATGGGGAGATTGGTTCTAGAGGCCCTGGAGAATCAGGATCCGAATAGACTCCTACGTCACCCTTCAAAGGAAGCTCGCCTGTTAAGGAAGGAGTGGGACAGGTTGCAGATGCATCAGGGATTGGTCTACCGAAGGGGCCCCTCTGATGACCTGGAAGACAAATGGCAATTGTTCCTGCCCGAGAAACATCGAGAGACTGTCATGGTTGCTCTTCACGACAACCATGGCCACCTAGGGGCGGAAAGGACCTTCCAACTCGTTAGGAACCGTTTCTATTGGCCCTGCATGAGGGCTGAAGTTGAAGAATACTGCCACTCATGTGCACGATGCATCCAGAGAAAGACTTTACCCCATCAAGCTGCCCCAATGGGCCATCTACAAAGTCAAAGCCCACTTGATCTGGTATGCATTGATTTTCTCTTCCTCGAACCCGACCTGAGTGGACTAGGAAATGTTCTGGTTGTAACCGACCATTTCACCCGGTATGCCCAGGCCTTCCCAACCAAAGACCAGAAGGCTTCCACTGTAGCTAAAGTGCTTATGGAGAAATACTTCGTACACTACGGGCTACCACAACGGCTCCATTCAGATCAGGGAAGGGATTTTGAGAGTCGGCTGATCCGGAAGCTCCTGGATTCCTTGGGGATCATAAGACAAGAACTACCCCATATCATCCACAAGGTGATGCTCAGCCGGAGAGGTTCAACCGAACCCTGCTCAACATGCTGGGGACCTTAAGCAGTGAAAAGAAGCAGCATTGGAGCAACCACGTAGCGGCAGTTGTGCATGCATACAACAGCACCACCAGTGACGCTACAGGGTACTCACCCTATCGACTTTTATGTTCGGAAGAGAAGCAAGACTACCAGTAGATCTGGCCTTTGGCACTTCCATAGACCATTGTTCTGCCACTTCTCACAAAGGATATGTTGATAGACTCAGACATAATTTGAAATTGGCCTATGAACAGGCCCAGGCGGCCTCGGAGCAAAGGGGGGCCCGCAACAAGAAAAACTTTGATCTGAAAGTTCGGATTCAAGATTTACAACCTGGAGACAGAGTGTTGCTACGGAACTTGGGGGTCCCTAAAAAGCACAAGCTTGCAGACAGATGGAGACCTGAACCTTATTTTATTTGCAAGAGACTACCGGGCCTACCCGTTTACAGACTTAAACCAGAAGGGAAGGTGGGACCCTTGAAGACCTGGCATCGGAACCACCTATTCCCACTAGCTGAGGCAGTTCGGATACCCCCTGCGATGGATTCCCCTGAGCCAACTTCCATCCTGGATACTCCCAGACCAAACACTCTGTCCCAGACCCCTCAGATTGGGGATACAGAGACCTCGGAGCTAAGTGAAGATGAGGGAGAAGAACTTGATTGGCTTTGGCCTTCCCAGGCCCCAGAAACTTCTGCTATTGATCTTTTACCTGAAGAAGACACCATAGACAGAACACTGAATGCAGAAGCTACTGAGTTCATCCCGTCCAGTCCTTTGTCGGATTCTTGGGAAAGTGTCTGTGATTTACTCCCAGAAAAGGACCCAAGAGAGTCTATGTACCTCCCTGCTCCGGAGTCAAGTGCTCCCGAACCAGTGGAAACTCCTAAGTCGGTTCCAGAAGGGGAACCTGTTTTAATTCAATCTTATTTTATTTGTTTATGCAAGGAAACGACAGAAAAATACATACATTGTCTTAAACATTACAAACATTGATAGGATACATCCTCAACAGGCATCATGTGTGTCAGAACAGAGCAGGGCTAAGTTCCATCAGATGAGAGTATACACAAATCTATTTGGAGAATATGAAGTAGGGTCACTCAATGGGTTATAGGCAGTAGGTAAATCGAAGCCCTGGTACGTTATCCTACTGGGTTCTTAGAGGTGTATTTATGTGTAGAGAAAAGAGAAAGAGTCAGAGTCAGGGGCAAATAGTAGGGGTACACAGATAGGGGACAGGGATCAGAATCACTCCATCAAGGTCCGAGAGTGGTCTCGTCTAGGGCACACTCCGCCCAAGAGATAAACTCTGAGGAGTACCGAAACACGGACCACGAAGTCCATGTGAGAGAGAACTGTTCACTTTTGTCATTTTCCTCCGCCAACAGGCGTTCAAGGTCCCTAATGCGGTCCACCTCAACAGCCCAATCCCCCAGGGAAGGCATGGTTGCCGTTCTCCAATGACGGGGAATCACTACCCTGACCGCCGCCAGAAAGTGTCGCAAGACATCATTTCTGATGGATTTAAATGATCCAGGGAGAATAGACAAGAGAGCCACCTCAGGTGAAGGGTGGATAGAGGTCACCATCAATTTGCAGTAGAGTGTGAAAATCCGCTGCCAGTACCTCCGCACAGGAGGGCACTCCCACCAGATGTGGAGCATGGTTCCTCGGGAGCTGAGGCACCGCCAGCAGGTATCTGACACCTCCGGATTGAAGTGGTGAAGAGATGATGGACATCTGTACCATCTTGTTAACAGTTTAAACCCCTTCTCCTGGGTCTTGGTGGCTATGGACAATTTGTGCGTCAGGGTAAAACATTTTTGCCAGTCAATAGGGGAGATAGTGTGACGGAGGTCTGTCTCCCAGGCCACCGTATACGGTGGGAGGTCAGGGGAGTAAATATCGAGCAGAAGGGAGTATAGTTGAGATACAACATGCGTTGGAGGTTCCACCTGCATGAGCAGTTCCTCGAATCCCGTCGGTTCAGCAAGAATGTCTGTAATAGATGGGAAAGTCCGGATGTAGGAGGTAGTCTGTTGCCTCCGAAGCCACTGCATGGGGTGACGGGAGGTCAGACCGGTAGAGGTATCTGACCTCAAAGTGGGGTCTGCACGAAGGACCTGGGCAAGTCGCCTATGATCCTCTCTTCGCCATGGTCCGAATCTTGCTACCGACATAGCTGGCGGAAAGGCCGGGGTCCCAAAGAAGGGAGTCATAGGCCCCATGCGGTTTGATAAGCCCCTTCTGGACAGCATGCGATCCCAAATCTGGATCGTTTGATGGGTAAGGTCATTAAGAGGGCCCGAACCCCCCGTACCGTAGGCAAGGTCCAGGGGAGAGCGGAGAGTTCAATTGGGTTCATGTGGCTTTCCAATTGAACCCAAAGCTTGGTTGAAGAATGATGGAACCAATCTAGTATGCGGGTGAGCACCGCTGCTTTATGGTATAGGGAGGCATCTGGGGCTCCAGCCCCCCCCCGAGCCTTTGGAAGAGAAAGTGTTTCATACCGTATCCTGGGACGGGCCGCATTCCAAATAAATTTGGAAAACAGCTGGCGTATTTTCTTAAAGTACGAATTAGGTATGTGAATAGGGATGGTCTGAAACAAATACAGGAACCTAGGGAGAACATCCATTTTCAGGGCATTCACTCTACCTAGCCATGAGAGCTGTTTGGACGCATAATTGATTAAATATGCCTGGGTCCTAAGAAGTAGGGGGGCAAAGTTCAAGGAAAAAAGTTGGGAAGCATCCGCCGGTATTTGAATTCCGAGATACCTTATGGAGGGGGAACCAGTTTTGAAGGGGAAAGAAGACGATAGTCTTCGTAGGGCCGACGTAGGCAGAGATATGTTGAGGATTTCCGATTTACTGTAGTTGACCTTGAAGTTGCTAACTTCTCCAAATTTCCGAAACTCCTGCAATACCGAGGGCAAGGATGTGTGAGGGTGTGTCACGAACAGGAGCAGATCATCTGCAAAGAGGGCGAGTTTAGTATGTGTGGGCCCGACTGTTATGCCTTGGATAGAAGGATTGTTACATAGAGCAATAGCTAGATGTTCCATAGTGAGAACATAGAGGAGGGGGGACAGTGGGCATCCCTGTCGCGTCCCGTTAGATACAGAGAAGGCTGTAGATAGCGAGCCATTTAGTCTAATCCTAGCATATGGAGAGGAGTAAAGGGACATTATTCTCGCCATCATATTGGTTCCCACGCCTATTTGTTGCAGGGATAGTCGAAGGAACTGCCAGTCTACTCGGTCGAATGCCTTCTCGGCATCGACTGTTAAGAGGCATAGTGGGATATCGTGGGACCGGACATAGTTGGTTAAAAGAAGGGTCTTCAGGGTATTGTCCCTAGCCTCACGGCCACTCACAAAGCCGACCTGGTCTAGGTGTATTATCCCAGGCAACAATGGTTGTAATCTATTGGCTAGGATTTTAGCAAAGACTTTCAAATCGACCCCAATCAAGGAGATCGGCCTATAGCTTGCACAAAGAGTAGGGTCTTTGCCTGGCTTTGGGATGAGGGATATGTGGGCCTCAAGTGTTTGTGGAGGGAACATTGAACCCTCCGACAAAGAGTTGAACACCTTAGTTAGAAAGGGCGTGAGGAGGGCGGCAAAAAGTTTGTAGGACTTAGGAGTGAAGCCGTCTGGGCCCGGGCTCTTTCCACTCGGTGTACCCGCTATGGCTTTGGCAACTTCGTCTTCTGTGATTGAGGTTTCCAGATCAGCGATGACGTCATCGTCTAATGTAGGGAGCGCGGTTTCCAATACATATGACATCTGGTCTTCCACCCCGGAAGAAGGGGAACTTGTCCCTTGAGTCTTAGGGATATTGTACAGGGACTGATAGAAGTCCCTGAATTCCTCCGCCATCTTAGTGGGTGAGGATACCATTTCTCCCTGTGCCCCCCGAATATGGGGCACAAAGGCGGAGGTTACCACATTTATCTCGAAACTTATATTGATGGAAAGTGAGCTTATCTGCATATGTGCGTGCAGAGGCTTCATAAAGTTCTCTAAGTTGTGATCGCGCCCTAGAAACGTCCGCCAGCATTGTCACTGTCGGGGATCGTTTGTGCTCAGTTTCTAAGTTTCTAAGCGTTTTATTTGCTGCCTCTATGGCGGCTGAGCGCTCCTTTTTAAGACGCGTACCCATTTGGATAAAGGTACCACGTAGGACAGCCTTAAGTGCCTCCCATTGAAAGGGCAACGATGTCGTATCCAAAGCGTGGTCCGCAAAAAAGTTAGAGATTGTATCTGAAACCCTTGTCACACATTCCGGGTTCGTAAGCAGCGAAACGTTCAAGCGCCATGACCATTCCCTAATCGGAGTGGAAGGGAGCGAGAATGTCATGTGTATAGGAGAATGGTCAGACCAGACCATTGGGTCTATGGTGCATTCCGGGGACCAGTCCAGGCAGCTATGGTCACTCATTAGGTAGTCTATGCGACTATAGGTGTGATGAACATGGGAGAAGTGGGTATAGTTACGGGCCGTGGGGTGCAGCACTCTCCAAACGTCCACTAGACGCAGATCGTAGAATGCCCGTTTCAGAGCCCTCAGTTTGGGGAAGGAGATACACGATCGCGAGGTGGAGGAATCTAAAAGTGGTTCAAGAGGGGTGTTAAAATCTCCCCCCAATACGAGCTTACCCTCCCTGAATCCTGACAGAATCCTCAAGTATTGTAACGCGGCCGATACTTGATTAACATTAGGAAGGTAAATGTTAGCTACCGTAAATTTGGTACCCCATAACACGAATTTCACAAAAACATACCTCCCCTGGGGGTCCGAGAGATGGTCAAGCACCTCTATAGGGAGCGTCTTATGGAAGGCCACAGACACTCCCTTGGCTTTCTGGGTTGGGCTAGTGCTGTGGAACCACCTGTTGAAGTATCTGCTGGAACAGGAAGGGGTGGAGGCAGAGTGAAAATGTGTCTCTTGGAGAAGAAGCACATTGACTTGGCGTTTGTGCATTTGATACAGGATTTGTCCTCTTTTGGAGGCAATATTGAGCCCATTGACATTGTAGGAACAGAATTGTAACCTAGGGTGAGAGGTCACTGTGTGGGCCATGATGGAGTGATGGGGGGGGGAAGGAGAGAGAGAAGAAGAAAAAAAAGAAAAGCGGGGAAAAAAAGGGGGAAACACAACAGGGGAGGAAGAGAGAAGGTAGAGCGAGGCGGGGAAGAGATTGAACATAGAGAGCACCTGGGGAAGGTGGCTCAAAAATACTAAAGTGTGCGCAAAAACGTAACACTTCGTGAAATATCACGTAGTAGGCACGAACTGTGCCAATCCTATTTAGGGGGAGAGAACGGGGTTAGAACAGCTGAGTTGTGATCCCGACAACCTAGCAGGCATATATAACATAACTGTAAATGTAACACACCCAATGACCGTGGCATCTAATGCTCAACTGCCTAGTCACTAAAGAGCAGAGTGTCAGACTAATACCATTGGTACGCTTGAGTGTAATAAACAATCTAAAATTACATAGAAAAATAACATCAACGTAGAACAAGGTGTACACAAACTGGTGACAGAATAAAGGCACAGGTATTCCCGCGTAAGCATGCGAGGGTTGGAAGCACCAATTACTACATTTATAGCAGCATTAACTATGATAGTCGTCACGGCTTAGCTCAGATATCTGTGTAAACGCACAGAAGGTGTCAGTGATAAGGCCAGCCAGTCCCAAGCTCCAGGGACATAGATGTCCAGAGCCCGAGGGAAGACCCGGAGGTCCCCGGACAAGCCAAAGGGCTATGCCCGGGAAACACCAAGCCAGCCAGTAGAGCCAATGCCGTGAAAGAACATATCAACACCACCGACCGCCTTTCCAGAGCCCCAGCAAGCACAACTGTACCAGCTGAGGGCAAGGAAACATTCTCCGTGCCAAGTGAGACAACTAAACCGTTAGCAGCATTTAGATAACAAAGTGAGCAAGAGTCAGTGGGGTGGATACGCAAGTAAAATCGTGAGTACAAAACAAAATAGGGAAAACAGTAGGCAAACCTGGCCGGAGTCTCATAGAGGAACTGTAGTCACCTGGTGGACAAAAGGACATAGCAAAAAGAACCATTTCAGGTCTCAGACGACAGAGTCTGGATCAGTCTTCTGGTGACGTGGCTCGCCGTACTCTAGGACCGGAAGGTACCGATCTAGACTGTGGGCGTCCTCGACGCTGTAGAGGAGGGCCCGGTAGCCGCTGGCGGTCATCTGGGGGGTCCAACCAGTTCGGGACGACAATAGGGTCCCGGTCCAGGAACAGGAAGAAGGCAGGAAGCTGGTCCGGGTCTGACAGCACAAATTTGTGGTTATCTTCTCGGGTCACTTTGATGCTGAAGGGGTGGCCCCAAGTGTACGTGGCGCCTACTTGGCGAATCAAGTCCAGCAGAGGACGGACCGCTCGCCGCATGTACAGCGTGTTGCGGGAGAGGTCCGGGTAGAGGTGTATAGGTGATCCGTGAAAGTCCAGTGGCCCCAGGCGCCAGGCCTTGCGCAAGATTTCTTCCTTCAGGGTATAGTAGTGCACCCGGCAGAGTACGTCACGAGGGCGGTCCCTGCGGTCACCCCCCATGCCTCCCACTCTATGCACTCTGTCCAATTCAATGGGAGATGTAACTTCCCTGCCCAGGACCTGATTGAGGATAGCGATGACAGTGGGTTTGAGATCGGCACCTGATGTAGCCTCCGGGACCCCCTGCAGCCGGATGTTGTTCCTGCGGCTCCGGTTCTCACTATCTTCTATCCGGAGCTGGTGTTGCCGTAGACGGGAAAGGTGAGCCGTAGATGCATTTTCAAGCGCCGTTATGCGGGCTGAATGGTCCTCCTGGGTGGTGGCCATAGCAGAAACCGTGACCTCCGACGCGGAAACCCGTTGTTTGAGGGCATTTAGTTCAACATGGAGAGAAGTTTCCATTTTGGAAGCCCAGGAATCAAAGTCAGCTCGGAAAGCAGAAAGTACGGCAGCGGATGTGGAGCCCTGGGAAAGCATCTCTGCTGAGGCCGTGTTCACGCTAAGAGTAGCGGGATCCATCGGAGGGGCCGGGTGTACACCTGGGCCGGTCCCACCGACAGAGAAAGCTGCTGCAGTCGGGGGAGGAGGTGTTGGTTTGCCTGGGGTTCGGGCTGACGAAGCCCTGTCTTTCCCTGTACGGGAGTCCTGTGAGGCTGTGCGTAGCAGGTACCGTTGGATATTACCTTGTTGCAGTGCAGCGGAATCAGTAGAGGTAGAGCTGGAAGCCGCCATCAGCAGATTGGGCGTGATTGGTTGGGAACGCAGCCTGCGGTCGTCGGGAGAGCACAATGCTCAGCAGTACATGTCTTCAGCCGTCCATCCTCAGCCACGCATCCCCATAGGTGGAGTGGAAGAGCAGAGAGTGCGACCCGTGTCGTACATGGGAATAGACGCTTGCTGTGTTGCTACTGTCTTATTGGAGCAGGCGCAGGGGAGTGCCGGTGTTCGTGTTACAGGACAGTGGTACGGCAGCCTGGGCAGCACTGGCGGCTGAGGAGGGGGCAGAGCAAGGCTAGTGGCAAGGGGGAGCACGGAGTCCGGGTGGAGCAAGATGGCCGCTACACTTCTTGCTAGTCTGTGACTGGAGGGTTACGGGGAGGGCAAGATGAATGAGGTGGAGGCCCAGCCGCCCTGTATACCAGAGTAATCAGACCTTGATGTGTAGGGCGAAGCGGTTTCAAACGGGCAAGGGGGGACCCAGCAGTCCTATGGTCGGGTGTAGCAAGATGGCCGCCCCTCGAGCCTATGGGGTCAGGGCTCCCACCGAGTGCTCCTTTCTGACTGCCAGCCTGGGAGGGATCAGCCTACTTCTGGTGCCTTTTACTCTGCCCCCGCCCCGCTTACCCTGTGCGAGATGGTGCTTTGTGCTGGATGTTGCTCTGGGTGTATTGGGAGCAGCAAGATGGCCGCCGACTTCCAGGAGTAGGCCGAAGCCGCAGACTTTCCTAGAACTGGCCGCCGCGGGTGTGTCAGGCCGAACGTCCCGGGATCCCTCAGGTATACAGACCAGTCCAGTGTAGGCACACTTGCGGCCGAGCCGCCCGCCGCACACTCCGCTGACCGCAGCACTTTAGGCCGGAGGATGCTGCTGGTCCCGCAGGCCGCAAGATGGCGGCCAGGCCTCGGAGCCGACCACAGGCCGGGAAGAAGACCGAGGGGGTTCCCTACTAGTCAAACACCTCCATCCAAGCCTGGATGGAGATGCAGGATGTCCGTGGGGTATCCGGAGACCCTCCGGGAGGCGTTGGAGGCTTCGTGGGCCCCAAGATGGCGTCGGGCCTGGGCTGTGTGGAGCGGGCCTGGTAGTTACCGTACGGCCGGCCCGGAGTCACAATTCAGGCTGGGTTGCAGGTAGGGAATCCTCAGGAACGACAGGGGTAGATTTGGAGCAATTTCCAGTGGATTAGGAGCGAGGATGGCTATAGATTGAGGGTGCAGTTGGGGAGCTCAATGTCTGCACGTCCTCCTCAGTCGGCTCCCGGACACGCCCCCAGGGGAACCTGTTTTAACAGAAACAGAAAGCCCAAGAGGACAAAGGAAGCGAAGGGCCATAAAGCCTCCCAGAAGATTAACTTACCCACAGATGGGGAGGAGCTCGGAAGACACTGTGGTTACTGCCAGAAGGAGTATGGAAGACCCTAATCCCTCAACTGTTCATTTGGTGGGGGGCAACCCCAACTCACTCTCTGGCACAGTTAGGCAGGACACTAATGATAGTGTGACCTGTGGGCAGGGAAGTTCACGCCTTGTTTTTGGTGGAAATTTCCTCTGCCAACATCATACGCAACTTTGGTTGATGTTGTGCGTACTGTAATTTGATGTTATCTTTGGGGAACAAAGAGTTTAAGTGGGGGGGAGTGTGTAGCGGGGTCTCCTTTAAGGCCCCGGGACTACGTTACCCAGAACCCCGTTCGGCACCCAGGGTGCATTTAGCCACCACAGAGACTCATGGGAGGGGCTATATAAGAGGAGAGCGAGGCGGAGCTCGGCCTCTTTGGACACCGCGCTGCAATCAACAGGTCTTCCTGTGCGGATCTGCTGCAGTGCAGGGCCTGAAGCCTGGGGCCTTGCCCAAACTTCCAGAGTGTCAGTGTACGTACCTTGCCGGGCGCGTCGGTGGTCGCTTCGGTGTGCGTTCGCGTGCGCCGATGCGCGCTGTGGTTTGGCATGTTTCCGTCCGCGCTGGTACACTTCCTGGATCGTGGGCGCGCGTGCCTGTGCGCGCCGCTGCGTGCGGGTGCATGTGCGCGCATTGCGGGCGCGCGCACGCGGGCACACGCGTGCGCCGGTTTGCTTATTTAAACCCCTGGAACACTTCAGACCGGTGCTGTCTGATCTGCAGTCCCCTGTGTATCCTGCTCCTGTTGTTCGCCTGAAATCTGACCTTCTGACCACCCGGCTTGTTACTGGACTTTCCTTGCTATCCGCCTGCACCCGACCTCGGCCTGTCTTTGACCCTGAACCTGCCTACCCCGCTGTGCCTCATTGCCTGAACGTTGCCGAACCCTGCCTGTCTGACCGCCCCTTCTGCTTCTGCCCCGCTACGCTGCTCTATATACCTGCCTGCCTACCTACCTGCCTGCAGCCTGCCTGGCTAGCTACCCTCCTGAACCCAGGATCCGGAGCCGCTCTCTTGGAACCGATCTCAGGCCCTCTTACCCTTCCGCACTCCCGTGCCTCCTGTCTGCACTACCAGGGGCCCGCGAGTCGGATCCGTACGGGTGACCTCTCTCTGCTCCAACGGACTCGCTGATCAGGTGCGTATCCCGCTGACACAGAGAGCCTTCCATCCCACTGCGGAACCTGGGTGGCACCTGACTTGTCGATTTCGGACATCAGTTGGACCGGGGACCCGGCCGTTGCAGACACTGTGTGCGGAGACACAGTAGGTGGAAGTCCCGGACTGGGATCGCGTCCGGAGTGGTGAGCGAGCACCTGCTCATTCATATAAACTGTACTTAAACTAGGCCTAGAGACTGCCTTGGCTCTCCGGGTTCTATTTACTGTCCCACAGGAGACTAGTGGCGGAACTGAGTTGAGTAGTCTCCTGTGAGTGGTTCATTCTCCATTTTATTTCCCTACCCTTTGGATTACAAATTACTGTTCCTGTTGTGCACCACCAGTAAAGTTGCATGCGAAGAAATTGATCTCCTAAAAGACTGAGTCTAAAGCTGGGTCAGGCCTGATCCGTAGGTAGAACTTTGTTGCTGCGCCATAAGGGCGCATAGATAGAGATAGCTGTAGTTGGCGTGTAATCGCCTGTATTGTATTTGCTGCTGCAGGGATCTGCAGAAATATATGTGGTGTGTGTTAACATTGTGCCTTTTACCCAAAGTAAAGAAACGTTATATTTTATCACTTGCTATCAGTGTGTTATCTTTATACAAAGAGGTTACCCTTGCAATACAGATAGATTGTGTGCATATATTGTTAGATTGTGATACGAGAACAATCCCTAGACTAGCTGTGCCAGAGTGGGTCGAGTAGATTGCCGGGGGTTGGCAGTGCTGTACACAGGACCCGAAACAAATCCAGCGGCTCTCTTAACTGGGGGTAGCGCTACACAAATAAATAAAAAAAAGACTGAAGATGTAAAAAAAAAGTTTATTCGTTTTTGTTCTGTTATAAAATTTTGTAAATACGTTTTTCTCCTTCACTGATGGTCACTAATGAGGTGGCACTGATGAAGAACTAATATGCAGCACTGATGAGGCACTGGCAGGCATTACTGATAGACACCTCTAATGGGCACTGATTGGCAAACCTGTTGGTCCTGGGTGGGCATCCCTGGTGGACACGGGTGTGGGCATCCCCAGGGGGTCTGCACTGATAATAAATCAGCACAGACCCCCCCCCTCCCTGTCAGGAGAGCAGTCGATCGGCTCTCCTCTACTCACGTCTGTCAGTGCAAGTGGAGGAACAGCCAATAAACGACTCTTCCTGTTTACGTTGTGATTGGACACAGCTGATCACATGGTAAAGCGCCTACGTCAGAGGGAATTGTCTAATAGTGCAATGGTTTAACAGCTTAGGTTGTCTCCACACTGATGGAGGGGGGATGGTGACACCCTAGGACACCAGCATTGTAAATCTTGGAGGAAGGTTTTTTCTCCATATTTTGATGTTACAGTTGTACCCAGTTCCATGCCAGAGCTCTGTGAAAGTGGTGACTGTTAGACCAACGTGACTTTTTTTTTCTTGCTGACTCAGCTTGGAGTCCATATATGATCTGCAAACTCTTCATCATATAAAATCCAGCCAATCCGATGGAGTAACAATCCACTAACGCGTTTTGGATAACGAAGCCTCAGTCATAAGTATTTCTTATTCTAGAATTAGCAGATCATATATGGACTCGGTGTGAAGACTTTTCTGATTGATTTTGGAGGGAGAACAGGAGCCCAGCTGTGAGATCGGCATTTCCACTTATTCCACTGACGGGGGGGGGGAGGAGCTAAAACTCCAGTTATTTGTCATCTACTGAGATTTTTTATATATTTTTTTCCTTCTTTCCAACAGATGGATGTGATGTGAGGAATTCCTCGGAGAGACATCTTCTATTATCTGCTGATTGTAAGTCAGAAGATAATGTCATCACACAGGATCCTCCAGGAGGAAATCCAAATCCACAAAATCTACATCACAGACCTTCCTGTCCGGAGACATCAATGGATCCCTCTGATCAGGAGGAATCTTCTCATCAATCACATCCTATGATTGTAAATATCCATGTAAGATCTCACACTGCAGATAGATCACCAGATCCTTCTAATCCCGAGGAATCTTCCTCACCCCATGAAGGAGATCACCGAGGTGACCGTCTATTCTCATGTTCAGAGTGCGGGAAATCTTTCACTCGGAAAGGAAAACTTATTCGGCACCAAAGACTACACACAGGAGAACGTCCTTATTCATGTTCAGAGTGCGGGAAATCTTTCACTCGGAAAGGAAAACTTGCTGAACACCAGAGAGTTCACACAGGTGAGCGTCCTTATTCATGTTCAGAGTGCGAGAAATCTTTCACTCATAAAGCAGTCCTTGTTGAACATCTTAGAATTCACACAGGCAAGCATCCTTATTCATGTTCAGAGTGCGGGAAATCTTTCACTCGGAAAGGACACCTTCTTCAGCACCAGAGAGTTCACACGGGTGAGCGTCCTTTCCCTTGTTCAGAGTGCGGGAAATCTTTCACTCGGAAAGGAAATTTTATTCAGCATCAAAGAGTTCACACGGGTGAGCATCCTTATTCATGTTCAGAGTGCGGGAAATCTTTCACTCATAAAGGAAATCTTATTCTGCATCTGAGAGTTCACACGAGTGAGCGTCCTTTCCCTTGTTCAGAGTGCGGGAAATCTTTCACTAGCAAAGCAGCCCTTGTTACACATCTTAGAATTCACACAGGTGAGCATCCTTATTCATGTTCAGAGTGCGGGAAATCTTTCACTGGCAAAGCAGCCCTTGTTAAACATCTTAGAATTCACACAGGCGAGTGTCCTTATTCATGTTCAGAGTGCGGGAAATCTTTCACTGGCAAAGCAGCCCTTGTTAAACATCAGATATGTCACACAGGTGAGCATCCTTATTCATGTTCAGAGTGCGGGAAATCTTTCACTGGCAAAGCAGCCCTTGTTAGACATTTTAGAATTCACACAGGTGAGCGTCCTTATTCATGTTCAGAGTGTGGGAAATGTTTTTGTGATAAAGGACAACTTATTGTACACCAGAGAATTCACACAGGTGAGTGCCCTTTTTCATGTTCAGAGTGCGGGAAATCATTCACTCAAATAGGACATCTTGTTAAACATCAAAGAATTCACACAGGTGAGCGTCCTTATTCATGTTCAGAGTGCGGGAAATCATTCACTCAAATAGGACATCTTGTTAAACATCTTAGAATTCACACAGGTGAGCGTCCTTTCCCTTGTTCAGAGTGCGGGAAATCATTCACTCAGAAAAGAGACCTTGTTACACATCTTAGAATTCACACAGGTGAGCGTCCATAATCATGTTCAGATTGCGGGAAATCTTTCACTAGGAAAGGAAACCTTTTACAACAGCAGAGAATTGATATGAGTGATCTTCCTTATTGATGTTGTAGATCAGGGATCTCCAGACTTCGGCCCTCCAGCTGTTGCAGAACTACACGTCCCATGAGGCATTGTAATACTCTGACATTCACAGACATGACTAGGCATGGTGGGAATTGTAGTTCCTGAACATCTGGAGGGTCATAGTATGAAGAGCTCTGTTGTAGACGAGTCAGCCTGGTGCGGGGTTAGGGGCGGGTTAATAGTAGAGGGCGGGGACTTGTTTATTAAGCAGCTGGTCAGAGAGGCTGGTGGATGTCTGTTCAATATTGAGTTGGCCCCGCCCTTTGCAGCTATAACAGCTTCAACTCTTCTGGGAAGGCTGTCCACAAGGTTTAGGAGGGTGTCTATGGGAATGTTTGACCATTCTTCCAGAAGCGCATTTGTGAGGTCAGGCACAGATGTTGGACGAGAAGGCCTGGCTCGCAATCTCCACTCTAATTCATCCCAAAGGTGTTCTATCAGGTTGAGGTCAGGACTCTGTACAGTCAAGTTCCTCCACCCCAAACTCACTCATCCATGTCTTTATGGACCTTGTTTTGTGCACTGGTGGGCAGTCATGTTGGAACAGGAAGGGGCCATCCCCAAACTGTTCCCAGAACGTTGGGAGCATGAAATTGTCCAAAATGTCTTGGTATGCTGATGATGGGGCACTATTCCTTCCACCAATACCAATCATGGGATTCTATTCCTCCTACTTGACCACTAACCCTGAGGCCATACTTATTCTCACTGATGTCGGATCTGTGACATTTTCTGCTCCTGCCGGCCACAATCCGGCCCCCCTAAAGTCTGTAGGACAATAAAACTGGCCCTTTGTTTGAAAAGTTTTGGGACCCCCTGCATTAGATGATACAGCTGCACACAGGCAGGCTTAGCCCTGTCATAGCGCCAGCCATGAACTCGGCTCGCCCTCAAAGCAACAGTCACTCCCAGCCTGGCTAGTATTTCTGCCTTTAGCAATGTATAGTCCCATGCTGACTCTGAGACCAAATCACAATTCCCCAGTTGAGGATCTGCAGTCAGGAAAGGGGCCAGTACATCCACCCATTCTTTCTCAGGCAGACCTTCCCTTTGTCAGGGCTGGGCTTCTAGAAGCTCTCTTCTCTAGTGCTCAAGGCTGCTCAGCTGTCGGCTAATTACCAGCCACTCATTGTTTCCACAGTGGCTCACCTGGTTACTGTTGCCTTATGAGGAGTTTATGAGTAATCTCCATTAGCAACTGGGAATATTTATGTGTATATATAGTTTAGAATAAGAAATAAGATTAGTGTGTATGAAATATTGTTGTTAGTAAGGGGTTAACCTAGCTAGATGTAGATATGACAAGCTTTGGCTGGAGAACCTAATTCATGTACAGTTCCTTTTGACTTGCAGGAATGTTAGGTGTGTGTGTTATGGGAGGTGCTCTGCTATTTACCTGTCGTAATATTCAAATGCAAGTAAGAGATACCATTTGAGTTAAATACTGTAGTTGAGACTTGACGGGGCCGAATTCATTAACTAGATAAAGGCCTTGTAGTCCCCTGTGTAACCAACCCTTTATCCATTTCAAAGGGTGTTTGATATGCTGAGAATATTTATTTGATCTGTTCAGGAATGGACAATTTGCCCCGGCTATGACCATGCATAGTTAAGTGCCCCATTCAAGAGAAGGTGATGACCTTCTCTTTAATTAATTTCTCTTCAAACTTCATTAACTCATTAACCCAAAAGAGGAGGTGCTTAGTAAGGGGGCTGAGCTATGCTAAATTAGGGGAAGGGGAAATTATCCAATCTTGGAGGAGATACGCCCGGAGGGAAGAGAGGGCTAACATAATTACCAATCAGGGTTGCCCTGTTCAAGTCAATGAGAGATGAGCCTATATTTTTAATTTTTTAACAAAAAAGTTTATTTAAGTTTTTAGACAGAACAATAAAGAAAACCAAAATCGTAGCAACCATACATGAATCAGCCAGGTTCAGTAGAAACAAGTCAGTGAGAATTTCGAGAAGAACCTATATTAGTGCGATTCACACACAGAGTAGAGGAGTCATGAGTCTGACGTGGGCCCAGAACCATCACTAGAGGTAAATATCAGATCATCTCCCAGCACTTAAGGTATACCTGCCTGTCACATTTTTATTTGTTTGCTGTTTGTATTTTGATGAATATACTCTGTATTCTTGTATTTTAATCTAATATTTCCTCCCTTGCTGTAGACTAGAGATATATTGTGAATTTATGAAGAAATAATAAATTTTATATCTACTGGCAGAGATAAGAGATTTTTATAGGCCTCAGAACAGAGGAATCATGATTTTACAATAATTAAAATATTTCCCTCTTGGAACCAGTTAAAGCAAGATTGGTGGACTAAAGGTCTATGTGATTTCTCATGTTTTCCAAGTGTCAAGTTTATTAGCCATTTTTAACTTTTACAAGCCTGTGTTGAGACATAGGTTCAATCAGGGGAGGGCTGGACCAGGGGGCAGGGTGGCAATTGCCTCCCAGGCCGCCCTAACTTATGTTCAAAATGGCCGGCAGCCGCTGCCAGCTACCATTTTTCTTTTTCATTCTGGTCTAGGAAGTTGGGCCGGGGGCATGGCCATGGCGGCCAACCACTAGCTGTTGCATTCCGGGAGTTGTAGTCCGCACTCAAGCTTCTGGTGGGTGGAAAACACAGCAGCGCAGAGGAAACTACAACTCCTTGGTACCGGATTCTTGGAAGCAGGCAGAGGCAGGGCGTGCCAGGGAGTCAGGACGCAGGGCTGCACGCTGGCTGCAACTTGACCCCAGGATCAGGAGCGATACCCCCCAGGAGACCGTGGCGTACAAGGACCTGCTGAGCTGAGATCGCTGAGGTGAGAGACCCTGACACCCCTAGCTGACCCCACCATACACCCCATGTAACCTGCCCCAGTAAACAGGCTGCACTGATGGGCACTGGTGAGGCTGCATTGAAAAACCAGGTGGACCATGGATGGTGAGCTGATTCGGCGGTTCAATGGGCCACTTGACTGGACTTGCCCCCCCCCCCCAGGGCCTAAGGCCGCCAGCCCTCCCCTGGGTTCAATGGTAGCTCTCGTCACAAAACAAGAAGACATTTACCTGCCTTTAGTGGATAAACAACAGCCACAAATACAGCCATAAAGACAAAGGGTTTTTCGGACTGCTATCACATAGAAACCACCCTTATCTAGCATAAACCATTGTGTTAGAGTTAGGAACTCTGTAGATAGCTAACCCATCTCTAAACATCCATTGAGATTGTTCAAAGTTCAATGCAACACATGGTGTAAAAGATTTGAAGTTATGCAAGTCAGAAACATTTTATAAATACCTACATGTTATTATAAGTCTCATAAGAAGTAGTATAAAAACTTTGTTATAAGAAAAAAAATATATAAAAGTTGTGATTATAAGTAGAAGTGTTTTAAGTAACAAATTAGTATTATGAAAAACATATAATTGTAATTATATCTGTATAAGAATTTACACATGTTTTATATAAACAAATATTCATCGTATATACCAGAATTATACATTTATCCATATAGATAATCATTTTGTGTGATATTGGTTGATGTATATAACATGTGTCTTTCCTAGATAGACCAGCTTTTAAAGATATACATTTTTATATAGAACCATTTCTTGTGATATTGATAAATCAAGATTATACTAAGAGTATTTTATATTAGACCGGTTCCCAGAATACTCAAAGATATATATTCTTCTCACCATTATACAAACTAATACACATTAGGAAAATATAACATATTATTTTAGGATAAGTTCAGAACACATGTTTTTGCTGTCAGACACACCTAGTGGTTGAAGGTGATATTACCTAAAACTCACTGAACTCCCTGGAAAGTAGATCATTAGATTTGTTAGCCAATGAAAAAGAAGCCATACCTTTTGGGCAGAGCTTATTATAATTTTTATGATTTTATTGTCTGAGATAGTATTTATAGACAAGAAAGATGTTATGAAAGGACACTGAGATACACACATACACACACACACACACAGACATACACACACACACACAGACATACACACACAGACATACACAGACACACACACACACACATACACACACACACACACACACACCCTCAATATGACTGAAGACACCTGATTACCATCAATCATATACACAGACATATACACCATTCACCAACCCACACTTTTACATTCATGAAGATTCCTAAACACCTTATGCTTTGGAACTCGGAGGTCGCAAGAAGTAATCCCTCTTTAAGAGTATCCATCCTGAAAGCCACGGCAGCCATTTTAAAAACTCTGGTAACCAGCAATTCAGACCAGTAGCCGTTTTGGAACTGGTAATTATGTCGTGTTGATTTTATCCTGTATTCATTTTGTGTTTCCTTAAAAATTTCTTTATTGAATGTTCTACTATTGATCATTTTTCTCCCGAATCAATTGTAGATTTTTCTCTAAAGATTAAATATTTAATATATTTTTCATTTGCATAGTTTCCATTTTTATTAACAAAACAAACGTCTAATTTATTTCACCTTGTTAACCACTTGCTTACCTGCAGTATAGTAACGGTTGGATGTGTGAAATACAGACGTTCTGTTTAATTGTCATTTTTACAAGGTTATTGATTCTACAGAGAAATGTATTATTGCTGTGTCATGACAAAGGTACTACACTCCCATTTTTCGGGTGTTCCAACTGATATGCAAGATTTGATGTAACACAATCGGTATCTTAATTTCATGTAAACGTTTGTTTTTGTTAACTAATATTTATAACTATTTTGTATGATTTCATGTCTCCGTGAATAAATTTCATATGTATAGACTGCTGTCATTTCCGACTGAATCTGTATCTTAAAAATATCAAACTTTCCTTAATAAGCACAACAGATAGATGTTTTTGTATTAGATAGATACTTCCCACTACTCCTTAATAAAAGTTATTATATTAAAACTTTCACTCTTGGTCAAAAAACTTTCATTTAACCCACATCATATCTTTGAGATATTAAATATTAAATATAAAACATGGGTAACATTACCTTTACCTGCCTCATCAGTCCAGCCTACAGCCAGCCCCTTCTGGCTATTTAAACTGTCTTTTGTGCCTTCGCCTTAGTCAACATATCCTGAGTGTCTCTGCTGAGTTCCTGTTAAAGACTTTGCTGACGTCCCTTCTGGTTCCTGATCTTTGGCTTCTGACTACGCTGATCTCTGGCTTCCTGATTACCGGCTTGTCTGATTACCGATTTTGGCTTCTGAACTCTGGCTTATGTTCCTGATCTACTATGTGTTTCTATTACAATAAAGGTGTGATATTTTTTACTGCATTTTCTGTCTCAGTCTGATTCGTGGTTCCTGACACCCTTGATGCAATCCACTCAGATATTGCCATAAAAGCTTCAACATTATCCATGGCTGTCATCTTTTGCATGGTCCACTGCACTGCTTTCTGCGGGTCAACTCTTTACACCGGAGCCATTTCCCACCCTCCCAGCCTCATGGGTCACTGCCTTCTGTAAACTCCACTGTCTGTTCAACCAGTAAGCAGTTTGTCTCTTGTTGAGCAGCGACTGTCTGTGCCGGGATCTGCTCCTGGTGGGCCTGTGCTTGCGTATTATCCAGTATCAGTTCCTCCATTGCTTTATCTGATGCTTTTATAGCCTGGGCAGCTTTAACTCAGGACATGGGTTTGACCCAGGGCTTTTTTTCAGCGGAAACGCGGGGGAACGCAGTTCCGGCAACTCCAGCACTAAATGTATGTAATGGCAAGGTGTGCTGGAGGGTCTATTAATGCTGGCTGCTGGGAGATCTATTGTTGCTGGTAAGATCTTTTGTTGCTGTGGTGGATCTACAGTTGCTTGAGGGTATATTGTTGTGTGGTTCTATTGTTTTTGGGAGATCTATTGTTGTTGGCTGCAGGGGATCCATTTTACTGCCTTTCACCATAAAATTATACTTGGTGCTGTATTCTCTAAAAGGGGCAGTAGGTGGGGGGTGCAACCAAGGGAAAGTGGGTAGGGGGCAGAGACAAAGGGGTGATTTAAAAGGGGGGAGTACCTGCACCTTTTCACTGAGAAAAAAAGCCCTGGTTTGACCTGTTCCCCATAATCTACACCAATTGACAGGATCCGAGGGGTAAACAGGCGGCGGGGAAACAGTTCAATTAACTTTAAAATACACTTTATTCAGCAAAACAGAAAATAACAACAGTCTTTATATCTTCACGGGCAGCCTAAAACAACACAAAACTCAGCAGTACAACGTAGTCTTTTTTTTAACCACGTAAGGACCAAGCCTATTTTTCACACTTGTTTACAAGTTAAAATCTGTTCGTTTTTTTGCTAGAAAATTACTTAGAACCCCCAAAACATTATATATTTTTCAGACACTCTAGAGAATAAAATGACGGCCATTGCAATACTTTGTCACACCGTATTTGCGCGGCCGTCTTACAAATGCAATTTTATTTAATTTTTTTAAATATACACTTTTTTGAATTAAATAAGAAAGCAGTAAAGTTAGCCCAAATGTTTTCTATATTGTCAAAAGATAATGTTATGCCAAGTAAATTGATACCCAACATGCCATGCTTCGAAATTGCGCCCGCTCATGAAAATGCAACAAACTTTGACACTTAAAAATCTCCATAGGCGACGTTTAAAAATTTCTACAGTTTACCAGTTTTAAATTACAGAGAATTGATGCTCTCACTCTAACGATTACTGCGATACCTCACGTGTGGTTTGAACACCGTTTACATATGTGGGAGTGACTTACGTATGTGTTCGCTTCTGCGCACAAGCACGGCGGGACGGGGAGCTTTAAAAAAAAAAAATCTTATTTTAATTTTTTTTCTTTTTTACACTGTCACTTTAAAAAAAAATTGGATCACTTTTGTAACGGCACCCCAAGTATAAAGGGGTTAAAGCCTTTTAGGATATTTCCTCTCCTGAACACACATCCACTACCGACACTCCACAGTCAGGCGACCGCTTCCCATAGGAATAATTCTTCCAGAAGTATGGGCCAAACGCTCTGTATGAAGTTTCCAGCTGGTCTGACAATCTTTAAGTTTTATACACACAGAGAGGAGGTTCTTACATTCTCCTCATTTTCCTCTGACAATACACCTTTGACCAGACCTAATTTACATGAGCTAATTAACTACAGCTGATGACTCAGACACATGACCTTTAGGCTAGCCTTACTGTCTCCTAAACTACAGTACCCATTATCAAAGGACTTTTTTACACAATACAGGGCCAATTATCACAATGAAAGATCCTCAGAAGCCATCCTAGATTCATTTACATCACAACAGGCAGGTGGCACATCAGTATCTTTCAATTAACTTGTTGAGTTCAGGATCAACAAACAGTAACTAGTTATTTACAGATATCCTGGGGAATATGGTGGATTAATATTACAGACCCATTTTAGGTAGTCCAAGATATATTCTTAATGTCCATTATTTTCTTGCTCACCCTGTGCCCAAAGTGACCCCTGTCACACATCTCCCCTTTCGGCAGGAGACTAACACAGGAGGAGACCCCAGATGGGTTGACTCCGAAGTTAGTCCATAGTTCCATTCCTCTAATGCCTGGACAACCCATCAGCATTGCCATTTTGCTTACCGGGTCAGTAGCTGATGGTGAAGATGTAAGGTTGAAGGGCGAATAATGGAATTCAGTTCTGGAACAGTCACTTGCTTTGCTCTCTCAATGGCTCCCAAAACTTGTAATAGAAAAAAAAACATGACCGGACCTCTTTATTGTGAGATCTGGGGTCAAAAAGACCTCAGATCTCAGATTTACACTAAAAGTGTAGCCATGGCCCCAACCCCTAGAGGCCTAATGGTGACCTCCAGAGTCAGGGAGAGCTGACATCCTTCTGTGTAGAGTGGGTACAAGGCGTGGGTGTGATGCAAGATGAAGTTATGGGCACCAGACACTTTTTGAATGCAAAGAGATTTATTGTCTCTGAACAAGAACTGTGGGAGAGAGGGTTAGGGCCAGAACACCCTTAAGTAGATGCAATGATAATTAGCAGACTCCGAGACATCTATAGGTAGACAGCTATACAGTTGAAGTCCTCCAGCAGGACACCACTTCTGTATAGGTAGGACCACTGTCTCCTATGGGAACAAATCTTGTAATAGTTACTAACGGTAGTTGTATTCAACTATTAACAATGCATAACAGTTCTCCTCTTATCCACAGTCTCTCACTTGTATATCTTCACTCACTGAGCTCCCAGTCTCTCACTAGACATCCAGATCCAATCGCCACTGGATCTCCTGAGCTTTTCCACCTCTAATCCGCTGTATCTTCCTCAAGCGTCACCCCCGCTTCCCGGCTGGGTCCCTGGCTTGGGACTCACAGATACTCCTCAAGTTTCACCCCTGCTGACCTGCGAGGTCCCTGGCTTAACACCTGCTAAAGCTTTCCCACTTCTTCACTGTCCCCGACTGGTGAGAAGACTGCTCTGGTACTGGCACCAGCTTACTCACGGTGGTCCCAGGTAACAAAGTGGATGGTCCCTTAGTGGCAACAGCTTCCCCTTTTTCCTCTGACCACAACTGGTTCCCGATCCGGCTGAACCTTTACTCCAATTCTGCAGTCCCAACCCTGCGCAGCTTTTCCTGCTCCTGGCTAGGCCCTCAGGCAGCCAGATGTCCCCGGGATAGGCCTCAGGCTTTTGCTCTAGACGTCACGGGGCGCGGTCATCCGTCCGGGGGTTCCCTATGATAAGGACAGGTGACCCCGCCCCCTCTTACGCATCATGGGGGTTTCGTTCCTGCTGGAGAGGGGAGACTGCATCGTTGCTGGAGAATGGATCATCGTTGGACATCAACGGGATTACATCGCTGGAATTTTTATTTTATTTTTAAATAAAGGACTTGTCCAACTGTGTCTGTGTGTTTTTTACAAATTGTTACACTTTTTGTGAAATGGTGGGGGTACAATGTACCCCGTTACCAATTCACATAGGGGGGGGCAGGATCTGGAGTTCCCCTTTGTTAAAGAGGGCTTCCAGATTTCGATAAGCCCCCCGCCCGCAGATCCCCACAACCACCGGGCAAGGGTTGTGGGGTTGAGGCCCTTGTCCTCATCAACAGCCTCCCCATGTTGAGTGCATGTGGCCTGATACGGTTCAGGAGGGGGGCACTCTGTCATCCCCCCCTCAGTTCCTGCGGCCTGCCAGGTTGCGTGCTCGGATAAGGGTCTGGTATGGATTTTTGGGGGGACCCCATGCCATTTTTTTTTTTAATGTTGGTGAGGGGTTCCCCTTAAAATCCATACCAGACTTGAAGAGTCTGGTATGGATTTTTGGGGGGGACCCCACGCCATTTAAAAAAAAAATTGGTGCGGGGTTCCCCTTAATATCCATACCAAACCTGAAGGGCCTGATTTGGAATTTGGGGGGACCCCCACGTTTTTTTTTTGGTTCGGGGTTCCCCTTAATATTCATACCAGACCCAAAGGGCCTGGTAATGGACTGTGGGGGGGACCCCTGCCATTTTTTTCAATGACTTTGATCTGTATTGCCGGGGAGCCGACAATTCATTATAGCCGCGAGTGTTTTTTTTCCTTCAGAAATTACATTTTGTGCAGGGACAATTCTAAACACGGGAAACATGCGCGACTTTACAGGCATACATTAGACACCCCCCAGGTCAAATTTACAGGAATATTTCACTTTTATTGTTTCACTTTAAGCATTATTAAAATCCCTGCTCCCGAAAAAACTGCAGTTTTTAAAACTTTTTTTTGCATTGATACATGTCCCCTGGGGCAGGACCCGGGTCCCCAAACACTTTTTATGACAATAACTTGCATATTAACCTTTAAAATTAGCACTTTTGACTTCTCCCATAGACTTTTAACGGTGTTCCGCGGCTTTTCGAATTTGGCGCGAACACCCCAAATTGTTCGCTGTTCGACTCGAACATAAAGCTCATCCCTAGTCACCAGCTACAATGCCACCTAGTGACAGAAGAGAAAAGGTGCAGCAATTTCAGAGTTAGAGGGGAATCAGTGGATCTTCTAACAATTAACCAGGATAACTACTACCTGGCAAACTAAATTTAATAGCAACCCTGGCTAAACACCAGGGTGCTACATCCTCCTCCTGCCTAGGAAACTACGTCTCAAGCCCTGTACACATGGCCGGGAATCCCGTCTATTTGAAAACCGTCGGTTTTCCTGACGGGATTCCTGGCAAGCTTGCCTTGCAAAGCCGTGTATACACACGGCCACTCAAAAGACCCACCATTATTTTGAATGGCAAGAATGCGGTGACGTCACAGACTACGACGAGCCGGCTAAATGAAGTTGTATGCTACCGCGCATGCGTCGAAGTGTTATCGAGCATGCACGGTTTCTTTCCCCTGCAGGTAAGCATACAGACGACCGGTTTTCTCGGCAGTAAACACTCTGCCGGGAATCCTGACGGGAAAATAGAAAGCAGGTTCTCTATTTTTCCCGCCGAGATTCCTGGCAGTTTTCCTGTCGGGAAAGCATACACACGGCCGGGATTCCCGGCCAAAAGCTCTCCTGGCAGTTTTTCTGCCGGGAAAACCGGTCGTGTGTACGAGGCATCAGAGTTTGCAAAAAAAGAATTTTGCTCTCAAACCTAAGAGTGAATGTCTTGGCAAAAACTGGGATGGGTAGGGAATGGGGGAAGGAATAACACAAAACATGTGGTGTACGACAAGAATATACAGTATGTACATATCAAGTGGCAGTTCACACAAGGGCAGATAAATAGTAGACAATATATGTACAGTTTTACGTGTGGCATACCACCGAACTGTTTGGGGAAAATATGCAAACAGTAGCCTTATATCCAAACTATCTATCTACTATATACAAAGATAGGAAATATAAAATGTTAGCATTGCTGTCCAAGTTGAAGTCACTGTCTCTCATTGTCCAAGGAAGATGCAAGAGGTACAGGAATACCTGAAAGAGAAAATAGACAGCATAGAAAGAAAGACATCCTATCCCTATGATAACACAGTGCAATATATACAAGTAAGTGTTGAGTAAATGTTAATTACTCTCAGCCAAGAGCAGCAAAGCAGTGTAATTACACCCTATGATATGTCTTGACTACAATAATACTATATCTAAACACAAGTATAAATGAAAAATAAGATTTTTATAACAGCTTACCTGTAAAATCCTTTTCTTGGAAGTACATCACGGGCCACAGAGCACTATAGTAATTACTATATGGGTTATACGCCCACCTTCAGGTGATGGACACTGGCATAATCAAGACAGGAAGTCCCCACTCCTATATAACCCCTCCCATACCGGGAGCACCTCAGTTTTGTAGCAAAGCAATATATAAATATGCCAAATAAGAGGGGAGGGATCTCTGTGTCCTGTGATGTACTCCAATGAAAGGATTTTACAGGTAAGCTGTTATAAAAATCCTATTTTCTTTATCGTATGTAGCGCCCTTCTCACTCCCCTCTCTTTCTTCAGCTCGTCTGTCTCTTGTCTAGGGGTACCTTTCAGAGAGGAAGGGAGCGGGGACACCACGCCTGGCTTTCACCACAGGTGTCAGTGTGATATAAGCAAAGTTCTTCTACCTTCGGGTCAGTGCTGTGCACCTGGAGCCTCCACCGAGAGTTACCTTGAACAATGTCTGTCAGGAAATGAGCCCCACACCATCAAAGTTCAACACTCCTTTATTCTTCTTGAATGAACACAATCAGTTGAACTCCCTTGGTAGAAACAGAACAGAAAAGGAGGTGTGGATGCGAGTAGGCCCAGACACAATGTGTTCTCCACTTTCCTTCCTGAAAGTGGGTTGCGGTCTCTGAGCGAGGGGGAATTTCCTTCCAGGCGGTCTCCGATGAGAGGCTCACCCGTCACTGGCAATCTGCTGCACCAGGTCTTCGAGTAAGGAGCTCCCCCCGGTCCATTACGCCTTCCGGATTTGGGTACCCACTCCCGGGGTTCCCTAAGATCTCCTTCCCTTGCGGAACTCAGTGTTGGGCACTGAGCTCCAGACCTCCATCTGAGTACCTCACCCCAGGCTAAAGGTGCCTGGGATGGAACACGACCTCCGGCTGTCCTCTAGGCCTAGGCCCGCCTAGAGAACCGACACGAACCACCGTCCGCAGGCTGAAGGTGCCTCGGACTTCTTCCCGTGACAAAGATGGCCGGCCCCTTTATACCCTCTCCCATACCGCTGCCGAGGTAGGACAAAAAGGAGGCACGACACACAGCAATGATTCAACCCCAGCCTAGGGCGACAGCGCCACCCGCTGGGCTGCAGGTAATTACACATCACCAATGTCTCTGTCAGGTTCAAATTTACACCCGGGAAAGTACATACCCGCTACACTCTCCCCCTGGTGGTTTGACACTGGTCCCCAGGGTCTGGAGTAAATCATGCCCTCAACGGCTGACATAATCCAATCCAGAGACCAACTAACAATTGCACAAAAATAAAACTTTTAGAAAAACTACCCAACTAAAACACTGTGTCTGAGCCCTGTAATAAAAAGGGAATAAAGACAGAAGAGAAAACAACAGCATTAAATCATAACTTTAAAGCACATCTGATCTGGGCATTGGTGCCCGCAGTAACAGTCTCTTTTCCCCGGTCTTCGGAACAGATGGCACCGGAGATGTAGAGGCAGGCTGGGGATGGGACCTCTCTTCAGGCGCTGGTGCCTCCACCCGGGGTGTACTTTCCCCTGTAGACATGGGTGGATCCCTGGTCCTCTGGAATGAAGCGAGAGGTACTTTGTCCCAGCCCTTTTCTGCAAACAGTTCATCTATTGCAACGTCGTCTCCCATGTCCGAGAGCGACTCTAGGTCAGAGGTGTCACACTCCTCCGCAGGCAGGTACCCTGTAGTGGAGACCAAGCTTTCACCTCTTCCCACACACCAAATCTCTCCGCCAGGCTTACCTCGGCCTTTACTTGAAACGGGACGTCCGGAACTCTTGTCGACGGATCCATCCGGGCCGGGCGTAAGCAGGCGAGACGGTCCACCACAACCGCTGGTCGGGGCTACCATGCCGATCTTTCCCTTCGGTGGTGGACGCTGCGAGATCGTGGTGACTGAGTCAGCATCCTCGGATTTCTCCCGTTGCATTTTTACGACCTCCTCCGCGGTCGCTGCAGTGTGCGCAGGGATGGCTGTCACAGCAGTGATTCCTCCTCTCTGAGTGGTGTTGCCCGTAGCACGGCCAGGGTAGATGGTTCTCGGCTTCTCAACCACCGGATCCACTTCGAACAGGAACTCCCCGCAGGCCTCACATCGCCCGAATGGCTTCAGCTGGCACACCAGTCCCGAACAGCCGGGACAAATCACACCCAGGGCCTCAACGTCCATGCACGAATACAGGGCGAATCGACCCCTTGGCTTTAGCCGAATCCCCGTATCTGTTACCGGAACAGCAGCAGTCAATGTCGTGGTAGAAGGGTGAACTGGAATCCACGATGTATGTCCGAACATGGCGACCTGTTGCTGATCCATCGCACACTGCAAATTTTTTGCGCCAACGTCCCACGTGTAGTCCTTCGCACGTATTGGACTCCTCCCCTTTGCTCCAGTTCGCGGGCTTTTCTTCTTTTCTGTTTCTGAGTCACGCCCACGAACTAAGCGATGGGTGTGTGCCTGGTGGCGCAGTGCAATAGAAGCCCCCACGTGTAGTACTTCACACGGCTGAACTTCCCCCTTTTTCCACTCTTCTGCGTGGGCCTTTCCCTTCATTGGGTCATGTCCACGACTTCGAGCAGAGATGCACTTCGGCCAATGAAGGCCTGCCTACTCGCGTAACTCTTCCAGCAGACACGTTCAATTTCTGTGGTGCACAAACACTATCCCGGACCCGAGCCCCCACGTGTAGCGCCCTCCTCACTCCCCTCTCTTTCTTCAGATCGTCTGTCTCTTGTCTAGGGGTACCTTTCAGAGGGGAAGGGAGCGGGGACACCACGCCTGGCTTTCACCACAGGTGTCAGTGTGATATAAGCAAAGTTCTTTTGCCTTTGGGTCAGCGCTGTGCAGCTGGAGCCTCCACTGAGAGTTACCTTGAACAATGTCTGTCAGGAAATGAGCCCCACACCATCAAAGTTCAACACTCCTTTATTCTTCTTGAATGAACACAATCAGTTGAACTCCCTTGGTAGAAACAGAACAGAAAAGGAGGTGTGGATGCGAGTAGGCCCAGACACAATGTGTTCTCCACTTTCCTTCCTGAAAGTGGGTTGCGGTCTCCGAGCGAGGGGGAATTTCCTTCCAGGCGGTCTCCGATGAGAGGCTCACCCGTCACTGGCAATCTGCTGCACCAGGTCTTTGAGTGAGGAGCTCCCCCCGGTCCATTACGCCTTCCGGATTCGGGTGCCCACTCTCGGGGTTCCCTAGGATCTCCTTCCCTCGCGGAACTCAGTGTTGGGCACTGAGCTCCAGACCTCCATCTGAGTACCTCACCCCAGGCTAAAGGTGCCTGGGATGGAACACGACCTCCGGCTGTCCTCTAGGTCTAGGCCCGCCTAGAGAACCGACACGAACCACCGTCCGCAGGCTGAAGGTGCCTCGGACTTCTTCTCATGACAAAGATGGCCGGCCCTTTTATACCCTCTCCCAGCAAGCACGGCGAGGGAGGACAAAAAGGAGGCACGACACACAGCAATGATTCAACCCCAGCCCAGGGCGACAGCGCTACCCGCTGGGCTGCAGGGAATTACACATCACCAATGTCTCTGTCAGGTTCAAATTTACACCCGGGAAAGTACATACCCGCTACACGTACATCACGTGACACAGAGCACCACAGTAATTACTATATGGGATGTCCCATAGCAATGCCATCTGAGGGGAGGGAGACACACAAGCAAGTAAAACCGCTGTCAGACGTGAGGATCTATTCTGCCGCCTGCAGAACACTGCACCCAAAGGCAGCATCCTCTTGCTGACCTACATCCACTTGGTAGAATTTCGGGAATGTATGCACTGATGCCCATGTTGCGGCCTTGCAAACCTGAGCCACAGAGGCTTGGTGATGAACTGCCCAAGAAGCACTAACTGCTCTGGTGGAGTGCGCTCTAGGATGAAAATGCGGAATCTTCCCCTTTAACTCATAAGCCTCAGTATTAACTTGACAAATCCAACTAGAAATGGTGGACTTTGACGCTGCCTGCCCCTTGCTGGGGCCTTCTTGTAGTACAAACAAAGTGTCAGATTTTCGAAACTGGGCAGTAGCCTTCATCTACATCTAGAGAGTGCAAAAATTCTTCCTCTGCAGAACATGGCTCTGGAAACGAAGGTAAGGAAATTTCCTGGTTCAAATAAACACCAGACACTACCTTCGGCAAAAAAGACGGACGAGGCCGTAACACCACCTTGTCCTTATGAACCACCAAGAATGGCTCTTTACAAGAAAACGCTGCCAATTCAGAAACCCTTCTTGCGGAGGTGACTGCCACTAGAAAAACTAATTTCTTTGTTACAAGGAGCAATGGAGCCTCCTCCATTGTCTCAAAGGGGGGTTCCTGGAGAACCGACAGGACTAGATTCAAATCCCATGGACACAGAAACCTAACTGGGGGATTTATCCGTGTCACCCCCTGAATAAAGGCCTGAACCAAGGAATGTAAGGCAAGCGGCCTTTGAAAAAAAAACAGATAAGGCAGAGATCTGACCTTTAATAGTGCTCAAGGCTAGGTTCATCTCTACTCCTAACTGTAGGAAAGCGAGAATCCTTCCTAAGTCATATTTGCAAAGATGCCAGCCCTTGTCGTCACACCAGGCCTTCCAGAATCTATAATAGATAGCTTTAGAGGCCGGCTTCCTAGCATTCAACAGGGTAGTTAGTACTGAGTCTGAAAGTCCCTGCTCTTTTAAAATTAGGGTTTCAACAGCCAAGCCATCAAACTTAGCGTTTGTAAGGCAGGGTGGAATATTGGCCCTTGTGAAAGCAGATCCGGACAGGACAGAAGAGTCCAAGGACCTTCTACTGCCATCCTCACAATCTCCGCATACCAGGATCTCCTGGGTCATGCTGGAGCAACTAGGATTACCAGCTTCTGTTCTCCCTTGATCCTGGGCAAAAGACGCGGAAGCAATTGAACTGGAGGAAATGTATAACTCAGAGAGAACTGCTCCCAGCGAGTTACCAAGGCACCCATCCCGTATGTGAGCGGATCCCTTGTCCTTGACACAAACTTGTCAAACTTTCTGTTGAACCTGGAAGCTATTAGGTCCGGGGTACATCACTTTTGACATATGGCCAAAAATACCTCGGGGTGCAGAGACCATTCCCCTGGAAGCAGCTGTTGGTGACTTAGAAAGTCAGCCTGACAATTTTCCACTCCTGGGATGAATATAACAGATAGGCAAGGTACATGCTCTTCTGCCCCTGCTAGAATATGGTTTACCTCTTTCTGGGCAGCGCGGCTTTTGGTGCCGCCTTGGTGATTGATATAGGCCACTGCCGTGGCATTGTCGGACTGAATCCTGACAGGATAGCCCCGCAACCTGCTTGTCCAAGCCCTTAGGGCCAGACGTGCTGCCCAAATTTCTAGAATATTGATAGGCAAGGATTTTTCAGATTCCGACCATTTTCCCTGGATGCTATTCCTCTCCAGGACTGCTCCCCAGCCCAAAAGGCTGGCTTCAGTCATTACTATCCTCCAAATCACTGGCATGAAGGTTTTCCCGTTCTGTAAATTCCTGGCCAGCAACCACTAATTGAGACTCTGGCGTACGCTTGGAGTCAGTCACATGGGACAATCCAGATCCTGGCCTTCCCTGCTCCAAACAGACAGGATGTGGTCTTGTAACTGCCTTGAATGGAACTGAGCATAGGGAACCACCTCTACCATTCTCCCTAATAACCTCATGCAAAGGGGAATGGAGGGACTCTCCTTTGTTCTGACCACATGAACCAGTTCACTTATAGCGCAGATCTTTGCCTGGGGTAGGAACACCCTTTTGTGGGTTGTATCTATAAGCAGACCCAGAAACTCCAGCTTTTTTGCTGGCCGTAAGGAAGACTTTCCAAAAGTGGTGCCAGCCTTAGACACTGTCGAAAAAACTGAGATGCTCCCGTTATGGGAGGGGTTATATAGGACGGGGGACTTCCTGCCTTGATCATGCCAGTGTCCATCACCTAAAGGTGGGCATATAACCCATACAGTAATTACTGTGGTGCTCCCGTGTCCCGTGATGTACAATAAAGAAACATTTTTTTTTACCTTCAGAGAGTCTCTATACAATGGTGATTCTCATTCACAGTTAATTTCATTGATCAATGAATGTTAGTGGATCTAGTCTCTTTTAGAGTATATTTTGGTGCTGGGTATGTGGGTAACTATACTGTGAACAAGGCTCTTTGTCGAAACATGTTAGCAGTTACTTTGCACTTGGTAATTATCGAATAAAGAATTTGGACAGATTCCAGACTGCGAGTTCTTTCCATATATCAATATACAGAGTTTGTGACGAGCGGGAGATCGTCTGAACCTGGCACCTGGAGTGAAGGTACCAAAAACCAACACGCATATATGGAGGTTTTCTCAGTCAGAGCGGTGCTATCCTGCGTGCAATTATCCAACTGTCCATTCAGAGCCTCTGGTTTATAGACCCGATACATCCTAAATATAGAACCATTTATCCAACTGTCCATTAAGAGCCTCCGGTTTATAGACCAGATACATCCTAAATATAGAACCATTTATCCAATTGTCCATTAAGAGCCTCTGGTTTATAGACCGGATACATCCTAAATATAGAGCCATTTATCCAACTGTCCATCCAGGGCCTCTGGTTTATAAACCAAATACATTGTTCATATTGAGCCATTTATACAACTGTCCATCTGGAGTTGCTGGATTGTAGATCAGACACATAATAAATATAGAGATGGAGATCTTTTACTGTTATATCGAGTAGAACGATGAGACAGGAACAGTGTGGTTGTACAGACACAGGAAAAGATACTACAGCTGGAGAGGAAGTGATGTCAGGTGCAGACAGGAAGTGATATACAGACAGGAAGTGATGTAACTAAGGAACAGGAAGTGATGTGCAGGTCTAATAAAGAAAGTTCTGGGTGAGAGGTGAGTTGCGAGGAAGGAAAAAGAAGACGTTGTTGGAATTGGCAGCAGAGGAGGTAATCACATTTTAATTTATTTAGAAGGACACAAGGATCTCTACAAGGACGTCATGATGGAGAATCAGCCGCCCCTCACATCACCGGGTAAGAGGAGACTTTATTGTAAAGGAGAGAGCAGTACGGAGGGTCCAACTAGATCCCCCATCATCTGATAAACACATAGAAACAATGTATTCAGTCAGTGTGTGTGTTTCCTACAGATGGATCCAGTAATGGGAACCCACCAGAGAGATGTCCCCGTCCTCTGTATTCCCGGGATTCCACACAGGAAGGTCACACCATCCCTCACCATCATCAGGTAGGTGGGACTGAGCAATAAGAACTCAAATACATTGTAGAATTCTTTGCTTCGAACTAACATTCTTCTATTTAATCTCTTGTTTAGGGTGAAGAACTGAAAGACATCAAAGTTGAGGTTAAAGTAGAAAAAGAAGAGAAGTCCGGGGATCAGCAGTCTATGGTAGAGGGTGATCCTTTTTATTCCCAGGATTCCACACCGGAGGATCACACCATCCCTCACCATCATCAGGTAGATGGTACTGAGCAATTAAAACATAAAAGTATTCTAAGCTATAAGATTATATTTTTCTATTAAATCTCTTGCTCCTATTTTTTATTTTTTAATCTTTGGGGTTTAGGGTGAGAGATTTCCCCCTCCTCTGTGTTCCTGGGATTCCATACGGGAGGATCACACCATCCCTCACCATCATCAGGTAGGTAAATATGTATTCTAAGCCATGAGATGACCTTATTCTGTGTAGTCTCTTATTTTACTTTGACATCTGAAGTGCAGCCTTTGTTACCCACACCCCCACCCCCGTTTCTAGCTCCTTTTGAGCGCCCTACATTTTTCACCCCCATTTTTATTTTTTAATATACATTCCTGTCCTCTGTGGGTCTTAAGCTCAGAGATGTCATCGCGGGTCCTCTTCCTCCTTGTGTTCTTCCAACGGAGGGTACATACTGAATGACGTGTCATTTGTGTCCCTTATGTCTGCCTTGAGGTGACTAATTAATAGATGTTTTCTATTATTTTTGGTGTAGGGTGAAGAACAGATTAATATAAAAGCTGAGGTTAAAGAAGAAGTGAAGACGGATGTGGGGGGTGATCAGCCATTCACAGAGGAGGTTGGGATGATTATGAAAAGTGAACAGGAGGACATTTCTCTACCTTGTGACACAGGTAGGTAACAGACATTGTGGAAAAACAGGTCAAAGTCTCATTTTACTTCTAAGTATAAGGATTGTAGTGTAAAAAAAATGTTAGATAATTATCAGATCTTCACATCATCCTATAGGAAGGTTCTAAAAGGTTAAATATGTGTTTACCTACTAAAGGGTTAATGTGTGGTGTGGTAAGAGTTAACACTTGGTGCTGTGATGTTCCTTCCCCTGCATGTGTCACTTCCTGATTCTGAACCGGATTGGACCTCTTGGTCTGTTCCTGTGTGGGATGTGATCAGTGAGGACGCTGTAAAGAGGTGAACTGAACTTTGTGGTGGAGTTTCCCCTTAGCGGGACCCCTGGATGGGTTCCAAGCAGGGCCGAGACAAGGGGTGGGCAGGAGGTGTGGCTGCCCTGGGCACAATGGTTTACTGTAGGGATGGGGGCGCCTTCCTTCTGTTACAAGGCTGACCGGAGTAGTGATAGTGATTTAGACAAGGGAGTGACTGATCGGCGTAGGATCCCCTAAACTTGCACATCATGAATGAGGAGTGGGTGCAGTTTGGCATCTTTGCCCTGGGCACTGGAAGACCTTGTCCCAGCACTGGTTCCAAGGACTGGACTTTTAATGCCATTTACTGGGATGCAAATAAGCTATAAAAAGTTATGAACAACGCCGCACAGCCAAATCCGGTACATTGTTATTAGAGAGAGAGAGAGAGAGAGAAGAAATGCAATTGTGATTCTGTATATCGCTCAAATGTACTTCTATGGATCCTGGACAGAACGGTAAATATAACTTTATTTACTAAAGCAGTGGTTCTCAACCTCAGTTCTCAAGTACCTCAGTGGGCCATGTTTTCAGGTTTTCCTTTACTTTGCATTTACTGTAGCGCCCCTTTACTTTACAGGGGTGCTACGCACCTAAATTTAGGGGTTGGTCTGAGCTAGTAGTCAGGCTCAGATTGCTTTGATTGTTAGGTATTTGCTTCTGCCTATGTGATATTGCCTGATGTATAGTTCCCTGTGGCCTGTAGGTGGCTCTGCCATATCAGGTCAGGGTTGAACCATGGGTAGTATTGCTGCGCAATGAGGAAAAAATTAAGAAGTCTGGATAGCCGCACTCCAATCCAACGTGGCTTTTATTGGAAAAATAAAATAAAATAAAACAGGCACTACATGTCACAGCAACGGGGTAACAGGGACAGCTAACGCGTTTCACACTTAGGAGTGCTTACTCATAGCTTTCTAAGGAGTGGTCAGTCCGTGCCTCATGGCCCTCCTGGCCAGGGGAATGGGCGTGAGTGTATCAGTCTCAGGCACCTTTAGCCTGGGGCTGCAACTCTACAAGTAGGCCCAGCACCTTTAGCTAGGACCTACCCCCGAAAGAAGAGTCCCAGGGTGCCCGGGAGAGGGTGACCCGTTCTAGACGACAGGGAACCAGGGATTTCGGTGAAAGGAGTCGCCGCCCCGGATGAGGCCTAGTTACCTACTAGAGGGATTTAAAGATCCGCCACAGGCCTTGTAACGTGCTTCAGTCGCACCTTGGTTCTAGTGATTACAAGCGCCGGGAAGTTAGGGACTTGGAACTGTTCCTGATCGTATCCCAAGGAAACGTAAGTAAATGTTTGAGCATCACTCCGGCTGCTAGGACCGTGAGAGGGGACTATCCGGGTGAGCTAAACCCACTCGGGATCGAGTGGCGACGATTCTATCAGTTTTGTGCCTGGACCTAATTCCCAATTTTGCTATCCTTTCTCTCATCAACTTCTTCCTGTCTACTAAGCAAAATATAAAATAAACTCTTCGTTGGAGTTGAAGTGGTGTGGACATTGGCCTTCTTTGGGGGAGAAATAGAGACTTATCCCTACACTCTGGGGATGAGAACCAGTGGAAAGAGGTAACTCGCTGCAGGACCCAAAATTGTGAACACCGCCTGACCTCTGATAGAGAGGACACGGGCTTGTGGCATGGTGTGTCTTATCTCCCTCGGGGGAAGGAAAGGATTTATGTGCTACACTGCTTTAAATCAATATCAATGACATGGTATTGATAAGAGCTATTTTATCTATGGGAAGTTCTCAAAACATGGCCCGTTGGGGGTACTTGAGGACTAAAGTTGAGAACCATTGCATTAAAGAACCTATTGTTTAAGAGCGACCGTCTGTGTTACTTTGGAAGAGAAGGGACTTTACAATGTATTGGGGAGAACTGGGGAACAGAATGTACAATTCAGTTAAGTCTTGATGTCATGGAGTGAAGAGTGGTAAGAAGGAGGCTCCAGTTCAGGGCAGAGAGAATGGTGGTGACCGGTGACAGAGTTTCTGTACATAAGGGTAGTTTGGCACCTGTCTGGGCTCCTATGTTAGGGCCCACTGCAGAACAGAACCTTCCTAGGGACCATGCTAATGGCCCGTACACACGATCCGAAAATCGTACGAAAACAGTCATCCGAGGAAGAATCGTACGATTTTCGGATCGTGTGTACACTACTTTCGAGAGCCGATCACGACAGTTCATCCCATATTATTTGATCGGACAAGCGCAAAAATTTTCCTCGTACGATACCAGATCGTACGTTTTTCGTTTAGTCAGTATATTTGTCGTCCGAAAATGCAATACAAATATTTTATAACACATGACATCACTTCAGATTTTGTATTTTTTTTCTGTCGTACGGGAATTTTCGTGACTTTAGTAACCTATTCAATTTCTACTTGCGACTATTAAGCAAAAAAAGTCGTACGATCTGTCGTACGATATTCGGATCATGTGTACGGGCCATTAGAACCACAATGTGCAAGGCCTTTGGACATTTTCAGTACCTGTAAGCGTGTATGACCTCATTGGTGGTGGACTGAAGTTGGCACTGTAGTACCCTGATGTTTAGCCAGGGTTGCTCCTAAATTTACGTGCCAGGTGTATTTGCCTTGGCCAATTGTTAGAGATCAATTGAGTTCACCCTAAGTCTGGAATTGCTGCACTTCTCTCTTATGCCACTACATGACATTAGATAAGACAAGGGCAAAGCAAGAACAGATTAGGAGTATATGGGGTATCTCAGCCAATGGGCAGGGGTTTTCAAGCTAGGGATTGAGCAGACCAGTTGGGTGAAGCTTGAGAAGTATATGGAGTGCCAAGCTAGGGACCCAGCAGGGAAGCCGGGGTGACGCTTGAAGAAGATACTGGAAGTGAGGATTGGAAGAGCTCAGAGGATCCGGTGGCATTGGATCAGCAAATCTAGTGAGAGAGACTGGGAGCTCAGTTGAGTGAAGACCTACAAGGAGTGATTGTAGAGGAAGTGAAGGAACTGTTACAATTTGTGTTAGAAACTGTTAAGGACTGTTGCCATAGGAGACAGCAAATCCTGCACATGCAGATGTGGCGTCTTGCTGGATTCCATTCCCTGCATGGCTGTCTACCTGTAGAAGTCTCTGAGTCTGCCAATTGATATTTCAACTACCAAAGGGTGTCCTGGCCCTGACCCTCTCTCCCACAGTTTGTTCAAGAGAAAATAAATCTCTTTGCATTCAAGAAGTGTCTGGCGCCCATGAATCTACCTTGCATTACACCCACTATATACAGAAGGATGTCAGCTATCTCTGGCCCTGGAGGTTCTCATTAGACAGAAAGAGGCATGAGACCTTGCTACAGCACATCTGGAGTATTGATCTGCTCATGTCATTTGTCACTGAACACATGCTTCTTGTACTATTCACTTCACATGATTATATATTTTTCCATCAGATTCATTCCCTTGTATTCCGGTATAAGGAGTGCAATCTCCCTACCACCTTTTCTATGTACTCAATTTCTTGGAGTGCGGAGCTTTACAATATTTAATATCTATGAATAGTTTATACAGAGTTGTCACAGATACTGGTACACCAGTGTATTTGGGTGTATATATCATCACTTCCGGGTCCGGCTGTCACTTTCCCGGGTTGTTGTGGTTGAGGGGAAAAAGCGAATGGAGAGCAATATGTACTTCATTACCTTCAATGGAAGGCAGATGAGACATCGCTGGTCAAACAGACCCCTAAAGTCACATTAAAGGGTTAGTTTTCCTAATACAGAAAAACTTTAAAGGTGACCGAACACCGGACCCCCTTCACCCCCCACCCCCGGTCCTCACTGTACTTACCGTCATCCATCCTCTACTATCAGGGCTCTCTCACCTCTCCAATGGTCAGGATATGAAATACCCCACTGCTCTGTCTTCTCCATACTGAGCTGCCAGGATGGACCAGATGGATTCTGATTGGTCAGCGCCATCACATGTAAAGCGGGGTCCAGGAGGGGGGGGAGGGGATCTGGTGTTTGTTCAGCTTTACAGTTCTTCTGTAGAGGTGATCTAACTCTTTAACCACTTCAATACCGGGCACTCCCCCCCCCCCTTCCTGCCCAGGCCAATTTTCATCTTTCAGCGCTGTCACATTTTAAATGACAATTGCGCGGTCATCCAACGCTGTACCCAAACCAAAATTTTATCATTTTGTTCCCACAAATAGAACTTTCTTTTGGTGGTATTTGATCACCTCTGGGGTTTTTATTTTTTGCTAAACAAATAAAAAAAAAGACAAAAAAAGTTTATTTGTTTTTGTTCTGTTATAAAATTTAGTAAATACGTTTTTCTCCTTCACTGATGGTCACTAATGAGGTGGCACTGATGAAGAACTAATATGCAGCACTGATGAGGCACTGGCAGGCATTACTGATAGACACTTCTAATGGGCACTGATTGGCAAACCTGTTGGTCCTGGGTGGGCATCCCTGGTGGACACGGGTGTGGGCATCCTCAGGGGGTCTGCACTGATAATAAATGAGCACAGACCCCCCCCCCCCCTGTCAGGAGAGCAGCCGATCGGCTCTCCTCTACTCACGTCTGTCAGTGCGAGTGGAGGAACAGCCGATAAACGACTCTTCCTGTTTACGTTGTGATTGGACACAGCTGATCACATGGTAAAGCGCCTACGTCAGAGGGAATTGTCTAATAGTGCAATGGTTTAACAGCTTAGGTTGTCTCCACACTGATGGAGGGGGGATGGTGACACCCTAGGACACCAGCATTGTAAATCTCGGAGGAAGGTTTTTTCTCCATATTTTGATGTTACAGTTGTACCCAGTTCCATGCCAGAGCTCTGTGAAAGTGGTGACTGTTAGACCAACGTGACTTTTTTTTCCTGCTGACTCAGCTTGGAGTCCATATATAATCTGCAAACTCTTCATCATATAAAATCCAGCCAATCCGATGTAGTAACAATCCACTAACGCGTTTTGGATAATGAAGCCTCAGTCATAAGTATTTCTTATTCTAGAATTAGCAGATCATATATGGACTCGGTGTGAAGACTTTTCTGATTGATTTTGGAGGGAGAACAGGAGCCCAGCTGTGAGATCGGCATTTCCACTTATTCCACCGACGGGGGGAGGAGCTAAAACTCCAGTTATTTGTCATCTACTGAGATTTTTTATATTTTTTTTCCTTCTTTCCAACAGATGGATGTGATGTCAGGAATTCCTCGGAGAGACATCTTCTATTATCTGCTGATTGTAAGTCAGAAGATAATGTCATCACACAGGATCCTCCAGGAGGAAATCCAAATCCACAAAATCTACATCACAGACCTTCCTGTCCGGAGACATCAATGGATCCCTCTGATCAGGGGGAATCTTCTCATCAATCACATCCTATGATTGTAAATATCCATGTAAGATCTCACACTGCAGATAGATCACCAGATCCTTCTAATCCCGAGGAATCTTCCTCACCCCATGAAGGAGATCACCGAGGTGACCATCTATTCCCATGTCCAGAGTGCGGGAAATCTTTCACTCGGAAAGGAAAACTTATTCAGCATCAAAGAATTCACACAGGTGAGCGTCCCTATTCATGTTCAGAGTGCGGGAAATCTTTCACTCTGAAAGGAAACCTTGTGAAACACCAGATAATTCATACGAATGAGCGTCCTTATTCATGTTCAGAGTGCGGGAAATCTTTCACCTATAAGGGAGCACTTACTAGACACCAGAAAATTCACACAGGAGAACGTCCTTATTCATGTTCAGAGTGCGGGAAATCTTACACATGTAGAGGGAACCTTGTGCAACATCAGAAATTTCACATGGGTGAGCGTCCTTTCCCTTGTTCAGAGTGCGAGAAATCTTTCACTCAAAAAGCAGCACTTGTTACACATCTTAGAATTCACACAGGTGAGCGTCCTTATGCATGTCCAGAGTGCGGGAAATCTTTCAATTGGAAAGAAACTTTTGTTAAACATCAGAGAATTCACACAGGCGAGCGTCCTTATTCATGTTCAGTGTGCGGGAAATCTTTCTCCTATAAGAGAGCACTTGCTAGACACCAGAAACTTCACACAAATGAGTGTAATTTCCCATGTTCAGAGGGTGGGAAATCTTTCACTCGGAAAGGAAAACTTGCTGAACACCAGAGAATTCACACAGGTGAGCGTCCTTATTCATGTTCAGAGTGCGGGAAATCTTTCACTCTGAAAGGAAACCTTATTCAGCACCAGAGCGTTCACATGAGTAAGCGTCCTTTCCCTTGTTCAGAGTGCGGGAAATCTTTCACTCAAAAAGCAACCCTTGTTACACATGAGAGAATTCATACAGGTGAACGTCCTTATTCATGTTCAGAGTGTGGGAAATCTTTCACCCATAAGAGAGCACTTACCAGACACCAGAAACTTCACACAAATGAGTATAATTTTCCTTGTTCAGAGTGCGGGAAATCTTTCACTCATAAAGCAGCTCTTGTTATGCATCAGAGAATTCACACAGGTGAACGTCCTTATTCATGTTCAGAGTGCGGGAAATCTTTCACTGACAAAGGATTACTTGTTCGACATCTTAGAATTCACACAGGTGAGCGTTCTAATTCTTGTCCAGATTGCGGGAAATCTTTTACTCAGAAAGAACATCTGGTTACACATCAGAGAATTCACACGGGTGAGCGTCCTTATTCATGTTCAGAGTGCGGGAAATCATTCACTCAGAAAAGAGACCTTGTTATACATCAGAGAATTCATACAGGTGAGCGTCCTTATTCATGTTCAGAGTGCGGGAAATCATTCACTGGCAAAGCAGACCTTGTTAAACACCAGAGAATTCACACAGGTGAGCGTCCTTATTCATGTTCAGAGTGCGGGAAATCATTCACTCAGAAAAGAGACCTTGTTATACATCAGAGAATTCATACAGGTGAGCGTCCTTATTCATGTTCAGAGTGCGGGAAATCATTCACTGGCAAAGCAGACCTTGTTAAACATCAGAGAATTCACACAGGTGAGCATCCTTATTCATGTTCAGAGTGCGGGAAATCTTTCACCCATAAAGTAGCCCTTGTTACACATCAGAGAATTCACACAGGTGAGAGTCCATAATCAATGTTTAGGGTGCGGGAAATCTTTCACTAGGAAAGGAAACCTTTTACAACACCAGAGAATTGATATGAGTGATCTTCCTTTTTGATGTTGTAGATCAGGGATCTCCAGACTTCGGCCCTCCAGCTGTTGCAGAACTACACGTCCCATGAGGCATTGTAATACTCTGACAGTCACAGACATGACTAGGCATGGTGGGAATTGTAGTTCCTGAACATCTGGAGGGTCATAGTATGAAGAGCTCTGTTGTAGACGAGTCAGCCTGGTACAGGTTTAGAAGCGGGTTATAGCGGAGGTTCCGTGGTCCATACATGTTGTTTTTTCTTTTTGTGCATTCAATGTGACTAATGATGACTGTAATGTACTCACTTCTCCAGCGCTACAAAACATCCCCTGTCCGTTTTCCGAAGAAATAAACACTTATAAAAAGGTTTCCTTGTTTTTCCATTTTGCTTGTGGGCATCTTGAAGCCCACAAGCATAGACTTCCGGGTAGCTGTGAATGCGCGTCTCCCGGAATTCACCGCTGTATCTCGCTCAAGTGCAGTGTTGACGGCGAGCAGCGCCGTCCACACTTCCTGGTTGCCATCACAACGGGCGTCAACATTAAAAGTACACGCCCCGTTGTGATGACATTGCGCCGACATCCCAGGACACTTAGAGCCGCCGGGCAAACCAAAGGACCCGCCCACTCCCGCGGGAGGAAAAGCAGGAAGTACAACAGAATTCCGAAGATTTACTTTTACAGCTTTCAAAACTTAAAAAGGTTAGTGATAGCTTCCCCCCGGGGAACTCCCCCACGAATTTTCAGACGCTGAGAAGCAACGATCAAACACTGGCAGGTGCATTTGTGATACAGGATAGATGGCCTACCATAGGGGAGTTGACGGCCCCGAATGGCACTTACCAACTGCCATTTTGGAACGCGGCCCAGTTGCATCATTTCCTACATAGCATACCAGAACCCTATCTACACGCTAGACAGAGGACTACATTTGAGGAATTCCTAACGGGGAAGGAACCTTTAACGCAGGTCCTTTCGAACATGTACACTCTGCTGAACACGCCATTGGGAACGCCGACTTTGGCGTTCTTTGAGGGGTGGGAAGCAGACCTGCACTGTACCTTTTCGGCGACACAGAGGCAGAGCATGATAAACTTTGCCCTTAAATCCTCCATCTGTACTAAAATACAGGAGACAAGTTATAAAATCTTGACTAGGTGGTACTTCACGCCTAGCCGGCTACACAAGATTTTTCCTGAATCCTCTAAACTATGCTGGAGGTGCCAGGGGGAAAGGGGGACACTGTTACACATGTTCTGGTCCTGCCCATTGTTAACATCCTTTTGGGCTGTGGTCCGCACCACGTCCCAGAAGTTCACAGAATTTCAGATCCCTGACGACCCAGCATTTTTCCTGCTCCACTTATCTACCCTATCTCCCAAGAGATACAGGAAATCCTTACTGAGACATCTGACGAATGCAGCTAAGGCCTGTATACCACTGCTGTGGAAACAACAATGCCCGCCAACTGTGGCTGCGGAAAGTGGAAGACATAAACAAAATGGAAGACCTCATACTGACCGCACAGGATAAACATGAAACCTATAAGAAGACTTGGGATTTATGGAACATCTTCATCCTTTCAGATGAAGGAAAAGCCCTCTTAGGGACCTAAATCTCAATCTAAATCTGCTCATTCTCGTTGGCAACATGGAGCACGACCCGATATCGAACTGTTGAGACATGCGGTTATCCCCCCCCCCTCCTCCCCCCCCATCTCGACCCTTTCTGACCTGTGCTTATTCCCTCTTCTTTCCTTTTCTCTTTACTCTCTTAAACAACAATCTAGTGGTTTACATGAATAGCCTACCGGGTGAGACATAGGTGGGTAACCCTACCCTGGTCCAGAGACCAACGATACACAAGAAGTTTGTGCGATAATAGGAGGATGACGGGTTGATATAATGTACTGCTGATGTCTGTGACTTGAACCCGGGAGGCTGCGACCTTCACTAAAGTTATATGATTGTAAGTACTGCTGGGGCTTGAGCCTCATTTTCTGTCTTTTCTTGAAACCTTAAATAAAAAACTTATATTTGAAAAAAAAAAAAAAAAAGGTTAGTGACATGGTATTGTACATAGCACTAGGATTACAGGAATACAAAGTGTAATTTTTAGGGTGAGCCTCCGCTTTAATAGTAGAGGGCGGGTACTTGTTTATTTTTATTTTTTCCAAATTCTCTTTATTAAAGCTTTTTTGTGTTATTGAGTTACAAAACAAGGCCATTGGGGCATACCCCGGCCAATCCTTGCACATAACCACGTGCACAACAAAAAAACTAACATCACATCCTAACACTAAATATGTCTAACTAAACACAACATAAACACCTCTTAGGTTACACATGGTAGGATTACAACAGGAGTTATTATTTCTTGTAGGACCTCTTCTCATTCCTAGTTGTCTGGGCTGAACTTTACATGAGCATGTAGGAGTAGGTTCTATTATCTTTTGAACTATGCTTACACCTCCGTTTACCTATTCAGAGTACGGACCTCAGCTCCTAGCAGGGCAGGTGGGTACAGAGGAGATCCGTCTAAAGCCCCGTACACACGGTCGGACTTTTGCCCAACAAACTTAGTTTTAAGCAAGTTGGACCAACAATCCGACCGTGTGTACGCTCCATCGGACAAACTTTTTTGAGTTTGGTTTTGTTTTCATCGGACAAAAGTTGGGTCTGCCCAACAAAAGTCCTATGGAGCAAAGTCCTACCGTGTGTACAGAAAACCATAGGACTTTTGTCCGATGGACAAAACAACCAATGTTAAAAGCAACCAACAATAGCATAAGTTGACCAAAGGGTGGCAGTAAAGATCAGAAAAGAGCAGAAAAAACAAGTGATGTAAGAAGTTTTAAGAAAGTTTGCAGAAAAGTCTTGTGGTGTGTATGCTATGGGTGTTCCCGACCAACTCCGTTCGGACAAAAATCCACGGAAAAGTCCGATGGAAGTCCGACCGTGTGTACGAGGCTTAAGTCACTCCTCTGAGGGTTGGTCGTCTGTTGTGGACTCTGAATCTGTCCACAAATGCCAGACTTTTTCATATTTTTTGGGGCATCCACGAGACAGGTACGTCGCTTTTATAGAGGGGTACCATTGTGTTAACTAGATGCTTCCATGAGGTCAGGGTGGGGGACTTCCACTTAAATACTATGGCTTTTCTTGCATAAAAAAGAAGGATACCTATTAGGGTACGTGTTGCTTTGGCAAGTGCCAGTTGCTCCACCAGGCCAAGGAGGCAGACACTAATTGTCAGGGGAATAGGAATGGTAGTTAGGCTGTGGATAAATTGAGTTACCTCCCGCCAATAGTCCTGAATCCGTGGGCAATCCCAGAATATATGCGTGAAGTCCGCAGGAGTATCAGAGCATCTCCAGCAGCTAGCCGACAGGGCTGGGTATATGCGATGAAGGCGTTGGGGCGTGTAATAGATCCTGTGGAGGATTTTGAATTGGATCAGTTTGTCCCTAGTAGTAACCAGCGGCTGGAATGGATAGTCGCACATATCTTCCCAGTCTTCGCTGTCCAGCTCCTGCACCTCCGCCCGCCACAGACCGCGCAAACCATCCAGTCCAACCTGGATGGATGGTAGGAGTGCTTGATAAATTTGGGATAGTGGTTTTGAAAGCTCAGCATCATCTAGGAGAATCTCCAAGTCGTCAAGTTCCAGCCGAAGCTGAATTGACTTGAATTGCGAATTAAAGGCATGGCGGAGCTGCAGGAACCTGAAAAAGAAAGAGTTCGGAAGCTGGAATTTGTTCTTTAGCCTATCGAATGTAAATAGCCCCAGCTCATCACAGATATCCCTCAAATACTTGATGCCCTTACTGGCCCACAAACCCAGGGTCCTGTAGAGAGTGGAACTCCTGCAGCCTTGGATTACACCAAAGTGGTGTATTAGGGGACCATCTGGCCTTTGCCAAATTAGGTTTAATCACTACCGTGTACCATGCCTTAATAATCGCTTTCATAGCTAGAGTTAAAGGTACCGCAGAGCCCCCCCCCCACCCCCTATAGGGTGCGTTGCGAAGGGCCTCAAAGGATCCTAAGTGTGCTGCCTCTAAGACGACTGATGCATTGGTGTCGTACGAGACCAGCCAGTTATGTGCATGGGTGAGCATTGCTGCTAAATAGTAGGTGTGAAAGTCTGGGCAGGCAAGTCCCCCCTATGTCCATGGTCTACGCAAGATCTTTTTACTGAATCTAGCCGGGTGTGATTGCCACAAGAAGGAAGCCACTGAGGAGTCTAGCTGCTGGAAAAGAGACTTGGGGATCCAGACCGGAGAGTGCCGCAAGATATACAGCAAGACCGGGAGTAGTTTCGTTTTTATTAAGTTATTTCTCCCTATTAGAGATAATGGGAGGTTCGACCAAGCCTTCAGTTTTAGTTTACACCACTGCAGCACCGGGGACAAGTTAAGTTTGAAAAAATCCTTGGTATTGGACGAGATATTAATTCCTAGGTATCTAATGGTATCTGCCCATTGTAGAGGCGAAGTAGGATCACTCAGCCTCTTTGCCCTGGGATCTATGGGTAAAATTAGTGATTTGCTCCAGTTGGTTCGGAGGCCAAAGAGAGTCGCGAAACGATCCAGAAGTCGAAGCGCCCCGGTGAGCGAGGGACCGGGGTCCCTGAGGAAGAGGATTAAATCATCGGCATACAATGCCAGTTTCTCGGTCACCGAGCCGACCCCTACTCCAGACACCTCACTCGACCTCCGCAGGGCCTCAGCTAGAGGCTTAATTACCAGGGCAAACAGCGCAGGTGATAAAGGACACCCCTGTCTTGTCCCCCTCCTAATCGGAAAGGAGGGCGAAAGCCTACCATTTAGTTTGATACGGGCGGTGGGGGCCCTATATAATAAGCCGATCCATTTCCAGAAAGTTGGGCCAAAGCCAAAACCCTCCAAAACCTGCATCATTTAGGACCATCTAACTGTATCGAAAGCCTTTTCGATGTCGAGGGATACCAAGACTCAGGAGGCAGTCTCCTCGGGCGGAAGCTGGAGATGGGTAAAGACTTGTCTAAGGTTAATGTCTGTGGACTTGCCAGGCACAAAGCCTGTCTGATCTATATTGACAAGGGATGGTAAAACCTGCATGATTCTATTGGCTAGTACTTTCGTGAGAATCTTAAGATCGTAGTTCAGGAAAAAAATGGGTCTATAGGATGAGCAGCAAGTGGGGTCCTTCCCTGGTTTGGGCAGCAGCACTATATGTGCCTGATACATGCTATCTGGTAGCCTATCGGATTCCAGGCAGTCTGTGAATAACCAAGTTAGTTTGGGGACCAGTAAAAGTAGCGTGTGTTTTGTACCAGTCCCCAGGTAGACCATCGGGGCCCGGGGATTTATTGTTGGGCAAGGAATAGATTGCAGCTTCTATTTCTAGACGTGTTAAGGGCTTATCTAGCGTGACCCTGTCCTCCTCAGAAAGGAGAAGCAAAGTAATTCCCCCTAGTTCCTCCAGCCCAGCACCAGCTGAGCTAGAGAATGGGTCATCGTACAATTTACTATAAAAGAGATGAAATTCCCGCAGTTTACCCTCGGGGTCTGTAACCTGGCAACCAGTGGAAGTCTGAATTCTAGGGATTACTGTTTGGAGCGTGGGTTCTGCCACAAGGTTGGCCAGTAGTTTACCATTCTTGTCCCCTGACTCGAAAAGCTTGGATACAAGCAATCAGAGTGCACCAGCGAGGTGTAATGGAGCTTCAGATCTCTTCTCGCTTGGGCTAGGGCAGAATAATTTTCAGGTGTTGGATGCCCCGTAAAAAGTTCCAGTGCCGTCCCTTCACTCTGTTTCAATTGAGCGGTCTGTGACGCAAAGCCAGGTCTCACTGCCTTGATAGAGGAGACATATTCACCTCGGGCATGAGCCTTGCCCGCCTCCCAGACCACGTCAAGGGAAGCCGAGCCCTCATTTGTCAGCCAGTATTCCACGAGATTGGGCTCTACCAACTCCTGGATTTGAGGATTGGCTATCCAATGGGAGGCTAGCTTCCAGCATCCTGGCTCGCGGGAGATACCCAGAGTCAAGCCAAGCTCCAGCGGTGAGTGGTCTGAAAGACCTGCCGGGAGATAGGAGACTGCTCCGACTTGAGACAGTGCAGAAGCTGACCCGAATATGAAGTCTATGCGAGACCCAGACCTATGCGGTGCTGAGATATGTGAATACGTCCTATCCTCCGGATGCTTCCACCGCCAGATCTCCTGGAGACCAAAAGTGTCCGCCCAAAGGGCCAAATCAGGGGGGGGGGGCAGGTCTGAGGGGGTTATTAGTGTCTTTGTTATGATCTAGGATGTCGTTAAAGTCCCCTCCATCTAGAATATTGTGGACCTGGAGAGGGGCTATTTTTGTAAGGACGGTGTACAGGATGGAGGAGTCAAACTGGGGAGGGATATATACATTGACTATTGCCCAGCGTTGTGCATACATTTCAAGAATTAGGATGAGGTATCTTCCCCCAGGATCCATGAAGACCTGTTCCACCGAGTAAGGAAGCGACTTGTTCAGCAGAATAGTCACGCCCCTCGCATAGGAGGAATATGTGGCATGAAACCCTTGTTTAACCCATGCCCGCCTGAGTGCTAGGATTTTACTGCCCGTTGGTGAGTTTCTTGGAGAAACAAAATGTGAGGTTTGTGAGACTGCAGAAATTTAAATACTAACGATCTTTTCACCTTGTCATTCAATCCTCTAACATTCCAAGATATTAGCCTCAAATCTATACCCATTTGAAATAGAGAAGCTCAATGACAGTAGGATCATAGAAGACCCATACCCAGTTATGTCCTGGCCATAGGCCCGCTGCAGAGGCAGTCCAGAGGGTGTAGCAGTCCAGTGATTCTGGAGAAAAAAGAGGTGCACAGGAGAAAAGAACAAGATGAAGACAACATAGTCCAGCAAGAGAAATGGTGTGGAACCTGAGCAGGTGTGGTAACCAAAAGTGCATGTAACGCCCTACCGCCTGGCATAACCCCAACTGTCGCCAAGGCAGTTTCTTACCCTAAACTTGATAGTAGATGATAGTAGATGTCGCCTTCTGGGGTCTCAAAGTTCCTGAGATAACCTCAGCGTAAGTTCAACCTATAACAGTAGGCGAGGGTGAGGGAACCTGCATCCCATCACAGTAAGGGGGGACCGGGCACTCCGGAGCAGTGGTATGGTCCCTCCAAGTCGCAGGACTGCCCCAGGTAGAGATAGGTCACCAGGTCCTCCACTCTGAAAAAAACAAACAAAACAAAACAAGGGGGGGGGGTCGACTGTGGATCACTCGTAGAGGTACATTTGGGGTAACTCTGGTGTTTGCAGGATTAAAGTAGGATAGAGCAAACCAGGATGTGGAAGAATCGTGCATCAGATAGATTGAGGAGAAGAATCTTTCATCGCAAGGTGGTCAGCCAGTTATCAGCATCCGCAGGGTTGTCGAAGAGGCGGACCGCTCTGTCATGTTGGACTCGCAAGCGGCTGGGGTAAAGCATGCTATATTTAATGTTCTTGTCTCTGAGTCGTCTGTGGACATCATTGAAGGTTTTTCTCTTCCTTTGCAAATCCGCTGAAAAGTCAGGGAAAAGAAGAACTGAGGTGTTGCAATAGTTGAGTGTGGTATGTTTGCTGGCCTCAGAGAGAATCCTGTCCCTGTCCCGGTAGTTGAGAAAGCGGACCAGGAAAGGCCTGGGGAGATTCCCCGGAAGGACTCTGCCCATAGGTACTCGGTGGGCCCTTTCAACAACGTAAGTGGGGGGAACATCCGTAAAGCCCAGGAGATTTTTGAAGAACTCCTCCGCGAATACAGCAAGGTGATCCCCCTCTTCTCCCTCAGGCAGACCAAGGGCTCTGACATTGTTGCGCCGCAGCCTGTTTTCTGCGTTATCTGACTTTGCGACAAGGGACTGTACTGTGCGTTGTAGAGCAGCAATGGAGGTGGAATGAGTGGCCATTAGATCCTCCGTGGCCGACACTCTGGATTCTGTTTTGGACATCCTCCCCCTTATCTTGTCCAGGTCGTTCCGTGTAAAATTGCACTCCTCAGCGAGATGGTCAATGCATTCCAGCAGCGAAGTCCTGCTCTGCTCGATCGCAGCGAGGATTGTGGCCGTGCTGTCATGAGATGGTGGGGCTTGCCCCTCTGCCGCCGGGGCCTCACAGGGATCCATGTCCAGGTCAGCCAGCAAGGCCCGGATTCGCCCGATCAGGATGGGATCTGTTTGCGGGGAAGAAGGCGGTGGTACCTGGAGCGGTGCATTGGCCTTAGCGGCTTTGGAGCTCCCCTTTCCCTTCTTGGAGGAGGAGGACATCTGGTAGGTCACCCAGAGGGAGGATACGCAACCGTGCCCGGAAGAGCGTTCAGGAGGCAGCAAGGGACTACCCAAGCTGGCCGCAGCTGTCAAACTACAGGAGATCACCAGACGCCTGTCGCTCAGCAGCAGGCACCCGACTGGCAGGTTAGTGAGGATGCAAGGCTGGAGGTACAGGGGTGGGGGTGGCCCAGAGCAGTGGAGCAGAGGCAGACAGATGACAGAGGACTCTAGATTCTACACCCCAGGCTACCACAGCAGTATATGCAGTCTTTGCAGGGCATCACACTAGGTCAAGGCAGTGGTGGGCATTGATGACCGGGCAGATGGATGAATGCAGAAGATCCGAGTTCCGGAAACTCAGCCAGGCCTGCCGCGGCTCACTCTCGCGGGGTAGCGGCTCAGGAAACGGCGATGCTTCGCAGGCCACACTAGGCCGGACTAAGCCGCGGCTACTACAGACGTCCCCAACGGCCAGACAGGCCTCCGGACCGTGCTAGATGGGCAGATGGGCAGGCAGGTGAGAGTGGATGAACCTCCTTACCTCCAGGCAGGCCGGGATCTGTTCTTTCAAGAAAGTCTCAGGCTGGCAAGATGGCGGCGGCCGCGGGAGGACGGAGCTGTGCTGGGCAGGCGACCCCTGGCAGAGCTGCTGCAAGATACTGGCCAAGGATACTTCAGGGGACCGATAGGAACCGACTGACATGTAATTTGATGTGTTTGAAGTGAAAGGATGCAAGGATGGCGACGGATGAGAATCAGGATTCCCGGAGCTCCCCACAGACATGTCTGCCGCTGTTCACATCAGGACACGCCCCTCCGGGTACTTGTTTATTAAGCAGCTGGTCAGAGAGGCTGGTGGATGTCTGTTCAATATTGAGTTGGCCCACCCTTTGCAGCTATAACAGCTTCAACTCTTCTGGGAAGGCTGTCCACAAGGTTTAGGAGGGTGTCTATGGGAATATTTGACCATTCTTCCAGAAGCGCATTTGGGCCATCCCCAAACTGTTCCCACAACGTTGGGAGCATGAAATTGTCCAAAATGTCTTGGTATTCTGATGTCTTAAGTGTTCCCTTCACTGGAACTAAGGGACCAAGCCCAACCCCTGAAAAACAACCAAACACCATAATCTCTCTCCACCAAATGATTTGGACCAGTGCACAAAGCAAGGTCCATAAAGACATGGATGAGCAAGTTTGGGGTGGAGGAACTTGACTGGCCTACACACTGACCTCCTGGAACAGGTGCTTCCAAACTGCAGCCCGAGGGACAAATGTGGCCCTTTGCTAGCCTTTCTCCAGCCCTTGGGTGACTATTCCTCCCACCGACACCAACAATGGGGCACTATTTCTTCCACCAATACCAATCATAGGATTCTATTCCTCCTACTAATAGGGGCAGTACTCCTCCTCCTATTGACCACCAACCCTGAGGCCATATTTATTCTCACTGATGCCGGGCCTGGGACATTTTCTGCTCCTGCCGGCCACAATCCGGCCCCCCTAAAGTCTGTAGGACAATAAAACTGTCCCTTTGAAAAGTTTGGAGACCCCCCTGCATTAGATGATACAGCTGCACACAGGCAGGCTTAGCCCTGTCAAAGCGCCAGCCATGAATTCGGCTCGCCCTCAAAGCAACAGTCACTCCCAGCCTGGCTAGTATTTCTGCCTTTAGCAATGTATAATCTAGGGTTGTCACCTCATCCCTTTAAAACAGAACACATATTAATGACACATGTTCTGTGGCTGATTAACCACTTCAATACCGGGCATTTGCACCCCCTTCCTGCCCAAACCAATTTTTCGTTTTCAGCGCTGTCGCACTTTGAATGACAATTGCACGGTCACGCAACACTGTACCCAAATGAAATCTTTATGTTTTGCGCTTTGAGCTTTCGTTTGGTGATATTTGATCACCTCTGCGGTTTTTATTTTTTGCGCTATAAACAAAAGAAGAGCGACAATTTTGAAAAACACAATATTTTTTACTTTTTGATTTAATAAATATCACATTTAAAAAAAATAAATAAAAATTTCCTCATTTTAGGCCGATATGTATTCTTCTACATGTTTTTGGCAAAAAAAAATCGCAATAAGCGTATATTGATTGGTTTGCGCAAAAGTTATAGCGTCTACAAAATAGGGGATAGTTTTATTGCATTTTTATTTATTTAATTTTTTTTACTAGTAATGGCGGCAATCTGCGATTTTTATTGTGACCGTGACATTGCGACGGACATATCAGACACTTTCAACACATTTTTGGGACCACATTTATACAGCGATTAGTGCTATAAAACTGCACTGATTACTGTGTAAATGTGACTGGCAGGGAAGGGGTTAACACTAGGGGGCACTGAAGGGGTTAAATATGTTCCCTAGGGAGTGATTCTAACTGTAGGGGGAGGAGAAAAAAAGAAGAAGAGGGGGATTTTGGGACTTTAAATGAGGCGTGGATAAGTGTCTAGGATAGTTTAGGATACCAGAAATACATATATTGTCACAATCCCCATGGGGAAATCTCTGTGGCCAATAGGAGACTGCTAAATAACCAATCCAATGAATGAAATACAGTAGGCAGATATGAAAAATCATATATATAATGTATCATAATATAATACATTGATCATGCATACAAAACGGAAAATTTATTACCAAATACTTACCGTAATTTTCCTTTCCTGATAGACTCCATGGCAGACTACGTGTGGGTTAACCCTGCCTCCTCTCCACAGCTATAGGACCCCTTACCCATAAATTTGAGCTCACCTCCACAGACAGGTGTTCCGTAACTAGCCGACTCAAATTTCAACTCTCATATTTTTAATTCATGGGTGGGAACTCCGTCTGCCATGGAGTCTATCAGGAAAGGAAAATTACGGTAAGTATTTGGTAATAAATTTTCCGTTTTCCTGACAGACTCCATGGCAGACTACGTGTGGGAAATAACTAGCCAATCCACACGGGAGGGTATGCTTGCTCAAAAAAAAATATTTTAATCTTTCCCGTCAACTGACAGGATTTTTCGACCAAAATTAACAGAGGAAAGGGAAGCAGGCTCAATACAATAATGAGACATAAATGTATGAATAGAAGACCACAAGGCTGCCCTGCATATCACTTCAGGAGCCACGTGTCGAGCTGCTGCCCATGAGGCTGCCATGCCTCTGGTGGAATGAGCCGTCACGCCTCTGGAGGATCCAAGCCCTTTGCCCTGTAAGCCTGTTGAATAGATTGGACGATCCAGGCTGCTATTGTTCTGGAGGAAGCCCTCTTTCCTTTGTTGCTACCAGTGTGTAACAAGAACAGGTAGTTCAAGCTTCTAAAAGATGAAGTGACTCGCAAATATTCTTTCAGAGTCTCACCTACATCCAAGGGATGAACATCTGCTGATTCTGGAGAATTGAAAGTAGGAAGGACTATTTCCTGATTCTCGTGAAAAACTGACTTGACTTTTGGTTTAGACCCAAGCATGGGAATAAGGACCACTCGGTCCGGGAAGAAAGTCAAAAAGGGTTCTTGACAACCCAGGAAGCTTATTTCTGAAACCCTTTTGGCTGAAGTAATGGCCACTAGAAAGGCCAGTTTGATTGATAAGTCCTTAATAGAAAGATCCTTGTTGAGTGCTGAAAGAGCATCAAGGACGAGCAGAAGATCCCATTTGGGGAATCTAGGTTTCCTCTGAGGCCTGATTCTCGAAGCCCCCTGAAAGGATTGTTGAACCAGGGGATGAGTTGCCCATGATGTTCCTGAAAATGCCGATAAGGCTGAAACTTGTCAATCAGTTCCCTCAGAGTACAAAGGAAGATCCAAGCCTGATTGTAGAAAACTCAAAACGTCTTGAACTCCAGGATTTCTGAAAGATTTTCCAGCAGAAGTCATGAAGCTGACAAACCTGGTCCAGATTCTGTTGTAGGTTTTGTTCATGTTAGGCTTTCTGGAGCTCATAAGGGTAGAGATTACCCCTAAAGCACACCCAAGAGACTCTAGCGGGTCCCTGAAGCTCATCAGATTCAGGAGAGGAAACCATGGCCTGTTCGGCCAGTATGGTGCTATTGTTATCACTTCGCCTTTCTCCAACTGGAGCCGCTGCAGGAATTTTTGCATGATCGGAGGTGGAGGGAAGGCATATGCCTTGTTGAATTTCCATTGGCTTGTTAATGCATCTACTCCGAAGGCTTGACTGCACCGACCTCAAGTGTAGTATCTGTCTACTTTGTGATTGCAGGGGGATGCAAACAGATCCACTTCTGGATCGATTCCCAACGATAGGATCCACTTGAATGTCTGTGTATGCAGTGACCATTCGTTGTTGTCTAGGTTGCTGCGTGACAGGAAGTCCGCTTGAATGTTCTGTTTCCCTGGAATTAAGACTGCTGTTAAGTTGAGTAGATTCCTCTGAGCCCAGGTCATAATGGGCTCGACCTCTTGGAGAAGGGCAGAGCTCCGAGTGCCCCCTTGTCTCTTCACATATGCCACAGCGGTGGTATTGTCCATTTTCAGTAGGACCGACTTCCCTTTCAGAAGGTGGGAGAAAGCGCGAAGGGCGCACCATGCCGCACGCAATTCCAGAACGTTTGACCCTGGAATGTGGAGATGGGCATCCCATTTGCCCTGAGCCAGTTCTGCTCCACAATGTGCTCCCCAGCCCGCATTGCTGGCATCGGATGAAACAGTCATCCATTGGATGGGAGCAAGGGAGTGGCATGTTAACAAGTTTTTGTGTTGAAGCCACCAGAGAAGACTGTTCCTCATTGACTGAGTAGTCCTGATCAGCTGATTGCGATCGTCTGTCTTCCATTGCTGAAGGAATCCTGATTGAAAAGGCCGAAGCCTCCACATTGCCCATTTGACCATGGGGAACGTGGCCACCATCGTGCCGATTATCTTCAGGCACTGTGACGCCCTTAGGTGAGAGTAGTCTAGGGCTAAAGATATTCTTACCCGAATGACCGGGATTTTTCTTCCGAAAGAGAGACGGTATTCTCTACTGTGTCGAATTGAGCTCCTAGGTAGGTTAGGCGTAGGGTCGGGTCTGGCTGACTTTTCTCTCGGTTTAGGAGCCATCTGAACTCTATCAATGTAGAGATCACTTGATCTTTGTGGATCAGCAGCTGCTGCTTGTCTTGGGACAGTAGTAGCAGCTCGTCCAGGTAATGATACAGACGCACACCCTGTATTCTGATAAGAGACACAATTACCGACAGTACCTTGGAAAAGACCCTTGGAGAGGTCGTTAGTCCAAATGGAAGACAAATAAATTGTAAGTGCTCTCGTTCGACCTGAAATCGAAGGTATTTGTAGAATTCTTCTGCCACGGGAACATGAAAATACGCGTCCTTAACATCTATTGAGATCAACCAGTCACCTGGTTGAACAACTTTTTGGATGGTTGAGAGTGCTTCCATCTTGAATTTCTCGTGCTTTATGTACCTGTTCAGGAAAGTGAGATCTATAACTGGACGCCAAGAGCCTTTCTTCTTTTGTACTAGGAAGAGGGGGAAGTATACCCCTGGAATTCCTCGTCCTTTGGGACGGGCACCACTGCTCCTTGATCTTTCAGGGCATTCACATATGAAAGAAGAACTTGTTGTTTTTCTTCTGATTGAGGCAGTGAAGATTGCATTGGTCTGCATGGAGGGACTTTGGTGAAGGACCATGCGTGACCTGTTGAGACCGTTTTGATGGTCCAATAATCTGAGATCAAGGTCACCCAGACGTGCCGGCAGAGACGTAGGCGAGCCCCTACCCGACCGCTTGGGCAGGCCCAATCTCAAAAGGACTTGGTTGGCTCGCGCCCACCGGGCGTCTGTTTCTTGCCAGATTTTTTGGAAAGATATCTGCCTATTCCAGTTCCAGCTTCTCCTAAAATCCCGTCCGGGCCTATAGGAGCATGCCTCTCTTGAACGCTCTGTACTGCGTCTCTGCTGAGGTTTTCTTTGGTTAAACGGACGTTTGTCCTGAGGGAGGAATCCCGACTTTCCGCCTGTAGCCTTTGAAATGGCATTATACAGTTTGTTTCCAAACAAGGAAGTTCCTTCAGAAGGAATTTTGCACCATGCCTGCTTTGAGGCAGGATCAACAAGCCAGGGGCGCAACCATAGTGCTCGTTTGGCTGTGACCGAAGATAGCAAGGATCTAGCCATCAAGCGGATGAGATCAATTGAAGCTTCTCCCAAAAAGGCGATAGCCAGTTTAAGTTCTTGCACTGCTGAACTTTGTGCCAATTCCTCCGAGACACCTTTCAGAACGGAGTCAACATTTTCCACCCAGGCCTCCATTGCTTTGGAGGTGACTGCAAGGGCTAGGGCTGGTTTACAAGCCATACCGTTCAAGTTATATATTCTCTTAATGTCTTGGTCAATCTTTCAATCCAGACCATCTTTAAAAGATACAGTGTCATCTAGCAGGAGGGTGACATGCTTCGCTAGGCGCATTACTGCTGCATCCACGAGGGGAGCATTTTCCAAACCTTCTTATCCCCCTTGCTCCATTCTTCCTTAAACACTCCTTTCAGCTCGGTGTGAAATTGGAACATTCTTTCCCCAGTTTCTTAAACAGTTCCTTTGTTTCTCTGGGGGGGGGGGGGGGGGGGCAGTGGTATCTTCCAACTTTAAGGTTTCCATCACTGCCTTGATCAGTGGAGAGACTAAAGCGTAGTCGAATCCCACTACAGAATCATCTCCCTCCATCTCGTCTTCCGAGGAATCATGGGAGGAATCACAGAATCATCTCCCTCCATCTCGTCTTGCGAGGAATCATGGGAGGAATCACAGAATCATCTCCCTCCATCTCGTCTTGCGAGGAATCATGGGAGGAATCACAGAATCATCTCCCTCCATCTCGTCTTGCGAGGAATAATGGGAGGAATCATGGGGCTGGAATTGGCCGGAATCCTCCTGGGCCTCGTCAGCCAAGGAGCCAGACAAGGTGGTGGACTGGCTCCTCGTGTGGGGGGGCATCTATTTCCATCATAGACTGCTGTACCACACGTTTAATAAGAGACTCAAGATTTTGATTTTTCGGTCTCTTTCTCACCGACCGCTCGGGCATAGCATGGGTCACACAGCGATTTGCCCTCTGGGATTCTAGTTTTACATCCCCAACAGGCTCTGTGATCAGAGCGATTATCGCGGTGGTGGTAGCGGTGACTTGAGGAGGAATGGGAACATCTCCTATATTTAGAGGGGGAATGTGAGCGTCCCCTATGATAGTGGGTCCCAGACGGAGTGTCACGTCTGGACCTGGAGGATGATTGGTGATGGTGATGATGATGGTGATGATGATGGTGCAGCCTGGCAAGGTCCCTATCCTGTGACCGATGAACTGATGTAGCCGGGCTGTAAGAGATAATACAGACAAAGGGAGGGGGAGGAAGGTGGGCAGGTTGTAACCGTTAGCAACCACCAGAAAAAAATGACACCAAATACACCAACCCCCTACCCACTCCGCACAGACCTTGTGCGGGGGGGCTGGCCACACGGCGGTGCAGATGAGTCCATGACGAGGAAGACACACAATGATGCGTAACTCCACTACCTAGACTAAGGATAAGCAAATCAATGCAAGAACAGCACAGAAAAAAAAAAAAAAAAAGATTTTTTTTTTTTTTTTTTTAAACTGTCCCTTTAAGAGACACTAAGCATTACAAGCATTACATGCATTACATTGCCAAGAAGTGCTTACCCCGTCCTGGTAGTATTGAGACTCCGGGAGGCTGCTGCTATATGCCGACAGGTTATCCCACCTGTATAGGGCTCCTCAGCGGTTTAAATCACCCGCCGGAATGACGTCATGGCCGGTCCCGCTGTGCGCATGCATCGGAGGGACCGAACCTACTGCGCCTGCGCGGCCCCTGACCCCTCCGCATACTGCGCATGCGCAAAAACCAAGCCTCGGTTTCACCGTGGCTCTGCGCATGCACAGACGATCAACAGGCTGGGATCAGGAAGGGAATGGCATCCTGGAACGCAAAAGCGTTCCACACATATACTAAGCTTAGCGGCGCTGTATGACAGAGAAAAAACAGCAGAGAAAGACATACAAACAAACAAAAACTATCTGCCATGGAAATAGAAAAAGTCTTCAGACCTTGCCAGCTGAGATCCACCGTCCGTCATGGTACGCTGGGGCCACATCCCTTCCACCATAGGGGTATCCATCAGCCCAAAACCACTCACCCGCTCATAGCTGGGCCCTGGGTGCACCGCACAACTCGTACCTGATCCGACAGACATCCTGGACTGCACCTGAATTGCATGATGAAGGTCCATGTGAGGAGGATAAAAAAGGAACACCTGTCTGTGGAGGTGAGCTCAAATTTATGGGTAAGGGGTCCTATAGCTGTGGAGAGGAGGCGGGGTTAACCCACACGTAGTCTGCCATGGAGTCTGTCAGGAAAGGCATAATACATGTAGAGGTATTCACATTGACATAACTGAAGTTCAAAAAAATGGATAGACATGATTAAAAGGCAATCACAATAAAATGGACATACAGATAGTGTGAACATGGTTATCATATGCAATGAGTCGAAAATGATATACAATTGGTAGAATACAAGATTTTGGGTGAGTTTTGGTTGGCATCCCTGAGTATGGACTCAACGTGTTTCTTGGCGTTATCAGCCAGTCAGCAGGAGTGGGATGCATAGAATTTAACTAAAAAAGAAATATATATAGATAAGTAGGTCAGATGCGTCTCAAAATTAAATGTAATGCTTTCAAGGAGCAGAGTTCAAAGATTCTAATATATTACCGATGGCGAAGCCAAAAGGAGTAGCCCAGTGGCCCCCAAGTGGGAGTGGGATGATGGCCCTGGATGAACTGTCTCCCCCGGGGTTGAGGCAGGGATAGAACCCCAAAACCAAACACTGTCCAAGGACACTTCCACCGAAGAGCAGAGCCAAAGAGAGGGGTGGCGGTGAGGCATCAGCCAAGGAGAGATTCGGACAGTCACAGCACAATACCAAAACATGAGGTTGGGAAACATGTGGGACACCATAAGGGTATCTGAAAAGAAGGGGAGGATGGAAGTAAATAAAAATGAAGGAGGACACAAGATAAAATGGGAAATGTGTGAAAAATATGTGAAACAATGATACTAAAGAGATAATTGTGAAAAAAACTACTAAAAAATGCCATTTCTTGATGTTAAGTGAGAGGGTTTGGGCTCGAGCAGCATTGGGACTGCAAAAAGTGTTGGACAAATAAACGTGGCTGAAACCTAGGAGTGAACATGGATTTTTAAAAATTAATTACAATATTGGCGCTACAGGTTAAAAAAAGACAGTGTATATATAAGAGTTTACCAAACAAGTCCTTTGAGCTGTGTGACGAGCTTTGAGACTTCTAGCAAGCGGAATATGACCATTGACCAGACGATTCATGTGCCTATTACAGTCAACCTACGAGTGAGTGCTTTGATACTTTTGTGTCATTAAAGTATAAACAGTTTTAACTAAGTGGCGCCTTTTGTTTTTTCCTTTGTTTACATGGATTTTTAAAAGAATGGGGAGTGTTGGAATGAATGCAAGTGTGAAAGGGAAATGTGTATACCGCTAGATTAAAGGAAACCAGCAGTGGGGGAGTGGAAGTGGGACCAGAGCACAACTAACCCTAAATACCTGGAATGGGACTGTATGGCTACGTGGAGCCTCTCCTCAGATTGGAAGGTGTGGAGTGAACTGCCGGTGCCGACCTGACTGAAATACCCCCAGCCTGGGGCGTGTCCCTGCCAGCGTCATGCATCATCGCAGGTGTGGGGGCGGACGGAGCGGACACCCGGAGCGCCGATGTCTCAGCGGGAGTCCATCCCATCCCACAAACCGTGCGAGATGTAAAAGCCTAGAGCACACTCCATGGCATTCAGGGTGGACGCCGTGCGTGCGTCGTGCTGACATGACTCCGATGAGCCAAGGTCCGACCCCGCCCCCATCGACAGAAGGGATGGGTGGAGGAGGAGGGACTGGGCTCATCGCAACCCCCAGGGAAGGAAGACCAAAAACAACAGGAACGTTCGCTCCTCCAGCAAACGTTAACCTGACGACCTGCGGCTTCCACGGGACCCCACTCTCCCCCACTCTCCCCAAGCTCAGATCCCCCAGCTCACCACCGCTTCACCCACAGCTGCCACCTGCCGCCATCCGGGCGCCCATTTCTAGACTGTTAGAACTGCAGGACAGACCGCGGCTGTGGCCTAGCTCCGGCCATCACTCTACACCCTTCCCGAGTCTCTCTCCAGCAGGCCCGCGTGTGCCGACCGGGTAAGTACATCGGGGCACCACCAACTAGTAGCGAGTTGATCCAGGGTTTACCCGATCGCCCCTCGGGGGGTCAAGAAGGAATTTTTCCCCTTCTGCAGCAATTGGCCAGACTCGGCTGGTGGTTTTTGCCTTCCTCTGGACCAACGGGAGGGCGGTTTAGGTCATTGGGCCCCATCCATCATCCCCATCACCTTTTCCTCCCATCATGTGCATCTTTAAATACTCAGCGGACACCCTCCACAGGCTAAGGAATACCGCCCCAACACTTCCAACCGCCACCCAAAAAATCCTACAAAAAGAACAACTGCTTAGGATCAATCGACAATCGACTATCAAAACCACAAAGACACCACTTCATCTACAAGATTTATCATGTGCCTTGATTAACACCAGATCGGCAGTCAAGCACAGACAGGAAATTCACGATTTCATCACGCAAAACGACATAGATTGCCTCTTTATCACGGAAAGCTGGCTAACACCGGATTGTAACACCGTCCTAACGGAACTAGTACCTGGGAACTACCGCATCCTAACTGAGCACAGAATAGGACAAAGAGGAGGAGGCCTAGCAGTTATCTTCAAATCGCACCTCTCTCTTACCAAACCAACCCTACAGAACTCATTGCCATTCATGGAAACACTCACCCTGCAACTCCAAACAACACCCCATGACACCATTCACATACTGCTATGCTACAGACCACCAGGACCGAAGACAAATCTCCTCACACCCTTCACCGAATTCTTCTCGACATACACTTTAAAAACCAAAAAGTTTTTACTACTCGGGGACTTTAACCTCTGGGCTAACACCACTCAGGACCCCATCGCCACCGCCTGTATCAACCAATTGGAAGAACTAGGGTTGCAGCAACTAATAAATGCACCCACGCATGGATCGGGTCACATTCTTGACCTCATCTTCAAACAAAATATGGACATCAACATACTGGACAACATGCCGTTACCATGGACGGACCACCACGCTATCAAATTCAAATTTACCACCAGCACCATCTCCCAAAAACCGGAAGACTCAACAAAAACATACTGGACAAGATCTCAGAAGAAACTACACTCAAAACTTTTCAAAACCATTCTATCAAAAAAAATAAGAACGCTAAAGCATAACCGCTCAACTGAACAAACACTCAACTCCTTAAACAAAATATTACTACAAACAGCGGACACAGTCGCTCCGAGACGCAGAGCACACATCCGTAAAAACAACTCGGGCTGGTTTAGTGACACTCTTACGCTACTGAAGCAAGAACGCAGAAGAGCTGAAGGAGCCTGGAGAAGAAACCCAACGGAGGAAAACCACACAAACTACAAAGCACTCACTAAGAAATATCACAAAGCAATTTTTAAAGCAAAAAAGGAACATTTCTCAAACACCATAAAAAAAGCCCTAAACCGGCCTCGTGAACTCTTCAAACTGGTCACTCGGACCATGAACCCTACCTGTCTAGAGCCTCCAGCAAACGAAACCCAAGAGTTCTGCAATGAGCTATCGGATTTTTTTATCGACAAAATCGAAAATATTCGGAAAATAATTCAACAGAAAAAAACAACCAACTTTCACACAGCCAAAGCAAACAGAGAAAATCAATACGAACATTATACAACTAGTAAAATTTTCGCTGGTCCCGATCACCATTGACACCACCAAAAACATCATCAGAAGCCTCAGAGACACTACATCGTCAAATGACATAATTCCCACAAAACTCCTGAAAGAATGTACCGACATTTTAGCTCCTACCATTACACACATCGTAAATCTTTCATTCAAAGAACGTATGGTTCCGAACTCCCTCAAGCAAGGTATAATCAAACCCCTCCTAAAGAAACCCAATCTTGACCCTAAGGACCCAAATTACCGCAGACCGGTAACAAGCCTCAACACCATTTCCAAGATCATGGAGAAAGCAGTAGTACAACAGCTACAAGGCCATTTGGACACTTACAAACTCTTGGATCCACTACAATCAGGCTTCCGCCCAGGCCATGGCACAGAAACGGCACTTCTCAAAATATGGGATGACGTCCTCGAAGCCGCAGATGACGGAGAATCATGTCTCCTGGTGCTGCTGGACCTCAGTGCAGCGTTCGACACAGTAGACCACAAAACTCTACTCATTCGTCTTAAAGAAGTAGCAGGAGTCGCAGACCCTGACCTTCCTTGGTTCGCTTCCTTTCTTGAGAATCGTTCTCAGACAGTGAAATTAGGTGCCTTCACCTCTGAAACTCGTGCAATTTCTTGCGGAGTCCCTCGAGGATCACCACTGTCACCCCTGCTCTTTAACATCTACCTCCGCCCACTCCTAAAAATCATTAGCAAACAGGACTTATGCTACCACTCATACGCGGACGACACCCAACTCTACTTTCGTATCACTGGAAAAAAAGACCAATATCACGGATTGGAAAAGTGCCTCACATTGATCGATGATTGGATGACTGAGAGTTCACTTAAACTCAACGGATCCAAAACAGAACTGCTTCTCCTCCACACTAACCGAAAGACAAAAACTAAAACCTCTTGGACACCACCCACCATTCTCGGACAGACCATCACCCCGAGCACCAAAGTCAAAAGTCTCGGAGTCATCTTTGACTCGGAGATGTCGATGGACGCTCAAATAGGATCAGTAATCAGCGGATCTCATTATCTCCTCCGCCTGCTGCGTAGACTCATTCCCTTCATTCCAGAAGAGGACACAGCAGTAGTAGTTCGATCAATTATCAACTTCCGACTCGACTACGCAAACTCCCTCTACCTCGGACTACCCAAATACCAAATATCACGCCTACAAGTCGTCCAGAACACGGCAGCCAGACTGATAACAGGAAAAAAAAAACTGGGAATCCATCACCCCTGCACTGAGGACCCTTCATTGGTTAACCGTAAAGGATCGGGTCGCATTCAAGACCCTCTGTCTCACCCACAAGTGCACACAAGGAATCGCTCCGCAATATTTATGCGAGAAGATAAAGCATTACACCCCCAAACGCAGTCTCCGATCAACAAACCAAAACCTCCTTCACATCCCCAAATTTCGCTACAAATCAAAGGGAGAACGAAGATTTGCAGTCCAAGGACCACGGCTATGGAACGCGCTACCCATGGATATCCGTATGGAAGAAAACCATCGGGCCTTTAGGAAAAAACTTAATACCCACCTCTTCTGATGGATCATGAAACTACTGGATGCTAAGCGCCTTGAGGCGATTTAGTTCGCATTTGTTAGCGCTATACAAGTTTTTCACTCACCCACTCACTCATAAACTGGGGGAGGGGGCAAGCCAAGGAAATGATGGAATCATCAAATTGATGATTGGTCAAAAAGTATATTAAAAAGAGACTAAGGAAGGTACTAGGCCCACTTACTAAGGAAAAGGATATATATATATAAATCAAATAAGGTAAGGACTGTAGAAAGGATGCCAAATTGAGAATGGTCTCATAGGTCACTAACTGAGAATGAAAGATCGTTGAAGAGTAGAGGGGCCCAACAGGTCATAAGGGGAACGGGTGTCTTTCACCCAGGTAAATACGATAAGAAAAGAAGAAATGACCTAGTGGAACCCATAAAATAACATATCTATGCCTCCATCCCTGTTAATTTGAAAAAAGAAGAAGAGGGGGATTTTGGGACTTTAAATGAGGCGTGGATAAGTGTGTAGGATAGTTTAGGATACCAGAAATACATATATTGTCACAATCCCCATGGGGAAATCTCTGTGGCCAATAGGAGACTGCTAAATAACCAATCCAATGAATGAAATACAGTAGGCAGATATGAAAAATCATATATATAATGTATCATAATTATAATTAAATGTTATCTTATTTACCTGGGTGGAAGACACCCGTTCCCCTTATGACCTGTTGGACCCCTCTACTCTTCAACGATCTTTCATTCTCAGTTACTGACCTATGAGACCATTCTCAATTTAGCAGGAGGGCGCACCGACCTAGTGTATTACCACTTACAGGTTTATTAAAATGTAAATAAAAAGCTATAGTCCTATTCACAGACAAAGCTTAAATACAAGCTTATCGGACAAGATGGCTGGAAATCTTGGCATTCACCGACAGGACTTGACAACAGGGAGGGTCGGACGATACCCCAAAAACATCCATCTGAGACATCGGCGCTCCGGGTGTCTTCTCTGTCCGCCCCCACACCTGCGATGATGCATGACGCTGGCAGGGACACGCCCCAGGCTGGGGGTATTTCAGTCAGGTCGGCACCGGCAGTTCACTCCACACCTTCCAATCTGAGGAGAGACTCCACGTAGCCATACAGTCCCATTCCAGGTATTTAGGGTTAGTTGTGCTCTGGTCCCACTTCCACTCCCCTACTGCTGGTTTCCTTTAGGCTAGGTTCACACCTATGCGTTGCGTTTTTGAGCTTGGAGTCTTTGCCAAGTTCGCAACCAGTCGTTCAGCGGTTCCATCGCGTTTTTAGCTGCGGACTTGCCGACCTGGGAAGTCTCGCCGCTGTTATCATGAGGGGGAACTCCACACCAAATTTTAAATAAAAAACCGGCATGGGTTCCCCTCCAGGAGCATATCAGGCCCTTAGGTCTGGTATGTACTTTAACAGGAACCCCTACGCCGAAAAAAACATTGTGGGGGTCCCCCCAAAGTCCATAGCAGACCCTTATCTGTTGTGGAATTATTGGTTGCTTGCAGAGCACACAGCCTATAACTCCTGTGCTATCTAAGCACACATCAGATTTCATCTCTTTGCAATAATGCTATCTTTAAGTTAAGTTTGCTAAGATCCACTCAACATTCATACGTCCCATACATCCCAAGAAGGCAGCACCACCAAAGCTATGTTCTCATCTCTCCGCAGACCAGCATGACTGTCTAGCCGATGCCTAATCATAGGCTTTTATTAAACTCAAAAGATCTCACACAGGAGGTGATTGGCTGCAGCAACCAATCCCCTCCCCCATGGGCGGGGACCTCACAGGATGTCCCTTCCACACAGGAAAATGACAATACCTGGACATTCCTTCCAACAGGAGATGCCATACATGAATCCCACTCAAGAAATATGGCTTAAAGGATTCAATACAATAATACATACAATGAATACAATAACGTATGATGGCTAAAGTTACCGTTGATAGGAATTCTTATTCTGCGCTATTCCATAGAATAACGCATATTAAGATTATACTATTATTGAATGGGGGAGGGAGGCCATCTGCAGATGCGCACTACGAATCCCAATCAATGTTGATCAGACACAGCCGAGACAAGAGTACGCATCTGCTCATAACCAATGATGTTGTTGTTGCAGAGCGAGGACATCCCCCCCTCAACGATCGTCCGTGCTAATGCACAGAGGGCCCCCCATCTGTGGACATATCCGCACCCTGCAAACATCACACTCCAACCTCAAGACGTTTTCCCCTATCAGATGGGATTCAACCAGCCTCAGACTAGCCCAATCAGCTCTTTTAGAGCGGGTTGCGGAAGTACCAACACTGGGTGACACTATGACAATACATATTAAATACATCTCCATAAAAATCTCCACAACAGTCCTCCCTTTTTTGTCATATGCACCCCATGTGTCCATCGATGAAACTTGATCTGCTTCTTACACCTGGAAATGAATCAGTCCTTAGTCCATAAAAAGGAAAACACGGCTTGACATGTAGACTCTACTCTTCAGGGGCATGACTTATAAAGGAGGACACGACATGGTGAGCTGTAGTAATCGCCGATCCGTCTGTGATCCTCTGTGTCTTGTATGTGGGTCCGGCTTCGGGGCGTCTCATTGAGGAAACTCTGGTCACGCGTCAAATCAGGCAACAGGAGCACCTCGTCACGACATAGAAAGAATAGAAATAAAAACGACATGAGTATATATATTCCCACTTCCTTTAACCACGATCCGCTGTAAAATAAAAATTAGATCCCCACAGATTTCCAGACCCTTAAAATAGACTCCCAACCTTCACTTAGCTACAGCTCTGGCTTCAACAATTACATGAAGAACCCTATCCTTAACGGATGAGAATTGCTCAATCGTATCCCAAGCCCGAGCCCCCCCCCCTCATGCAGGACACCATGCCCAGACCTGGTCGGGGTTGGTGAACAAATCCCTTCTAGCTGTCCCTGCCATTCTTAATTTCCTGCGCCATCAGATCCTCGCGATCGGCCGCGACATAAGATGCTGGGACAGCTTCACCATCACGCATGAACCTCTTGCTTTGGGGGAATCACCTTATAAGCTGCAGATCCACATAAACACCAAACTAAAGTTCAAACACACTTGTGGGCTACCTAGATACCCAAACCGACAAGAGGCAGAGCCATTAAAACGAAAACAGTTTTACCCTCTAAAAATACATCGTTAGATTCCATTGACAAGTGTATGTTTGGAGTCTTCACTAGTTTGTCAAAACTCCTCATACCCATAATAACATGATAAATGGCATGTACCGCTGTCATCGCTGGGGACTAAAACTCGGTGAAGACTCAGAACAGACCATCGGTCCTGTTCGCTTTCTGAGCTAGTCAGGACATACACTTTACATAATAACTTGGGATGCTTTTCACCGTTACCCTCGCTAAAATTTACTAAACAACAAAAATATAAATAAACAAAGATACTCCTCATTCTTTGGTGTGGTTGAGCCGCTTCTTGCAGTGGCTGGCGTGGTCTCATCCCTCAAGCTTCTTTACAACGACCCAGTCACCTGGTTGGAAAGAATGTAAACTGATTATTAAGTCAGGGTCCAGGAGGGACTCGCGAAAACCTTTTGGTGGACATTTTGAAGTTCATGTCACAACGATCGCACCCACCCCATCAGCCGAGAATATAAGTGACAGCTAATGAGGAGAGTACGACCCTGGTTTTGATTGCCCTCCAAACAAACCTCATATGACAATAACCCAGACATCGGGACTGTGGTCACTGCATAACCTGTGCGTGGCTTACAATACCTGGAACCATTGCCAAAAGGTTCTTAGCCTCTGGGATGGGAACCTACTTCACCAGACTGCTGCTTGCCGATTCAAATTCTATCAAAGAAAGACAGTCTTGGCACAAACTTGGTTAGAATTACAGAGGTTATTATTAGTTTGACAAAAAAAAAACTGTCACTCTTACATTTATTATTCTCCCCCCTTTTCTTCCTCATTACAGACTGAAGGAAGAAATGCGTGGTGCAGGAAAAAAGAAACAATGAAATAGCCTATGATACTTTTACCTCCTTAGACTAGTTTTTATCCATATGTACCGCTGTCTACATACACCTGTTCTCTGTGTACAAACTCCTTGGACCTGAAAAATACTTATAAGCAAAATCATTACTCTATCCTTCATATTTAACCTGCAAAGAATGGTAAATTGTCAATGACATTCTTTCAAAACCGATTCAAACAAAACCCTCTGTAACCCTTACTTTTCCCGTTCCTACAAAAATACAACAGCCGCGACGCATCGAAGGATCGCCGCGGTAAGTTCGAACATATTCACGTTACTACATACAAACATTCCGATACAAACATGGGGGAAATACTTCCCAGTTTCCAAAACCACAAATGAAAAAAATGAAAACAGCCAGAATTCTCCCTTCACTCTTTCAGCAATAGAAAAAAATACAATGGGAACATGAGAGCAGCTCGAGAACCTTCATGGACCAGCCATACAAAGTTCAAACAAACGGGCATGAGACTACACCTCCATCAACACACTCATCATTGCAGATTTCTGAAGCCACAGCTCAACTACATCCAAGGTTCCTTTATTCTGAGGTCTCGTACCTCCAGACATCAAGAGTACCTTCCAAAGGAGTACACCTCACTGTACCCTCTGACCAGATATGTCATCCTTTAGGGGTCTCATGTCCGGAGCTCCAAACCCAGACCTCATGTGCGGTGCAGTTGTCTGACTGGTGTGGAGCCTAATTTTTTTCCTCCAACGCATGGACGGCACATTACCCATGACGATTCGAATCGCTTATGAAGTGTCCCGCGTCCAGGACACCCTTGCACTAGTTTTCGGAGCAGTACAGCTTAGTGACCATTTTTACAGTACTGGCACCCGGCGTATTCCGATTATTTTACACGGCCTCCCGGTATGCTAGAATCTACTCCTCACGTTTAAATGCTCTTCAACCGATTATCGGCAGCCCTGTAAACGTGTTTGTCAGACAACCTTCAAAGCATCATGAAATCCTCCACTATTCAAAACAATATTATGGCTTCTTTCTACCTGCATCTAGATGTTACAATAATGGTGATGCCCCCGTTTGCTCTCTACCCAAAACTGTATTTAAGTATAAAACTTTACAAAACTGGAACAAAATATAAAAAACACTTTTAAACGCCAAAATGCTTTCCATCTTGCTTCCAAACACAAATCTCACTGCCCAACCTTTCAGACAACCCCAAGCTTCTCCCACCAACTTCCCTCTGATATATAAAATGCTGAAAAGAAACTTCCGGTTATGCTCAGCTCTTAAAAAAAAATAACTGGTTTATTTATATATCAATTGTTCAGGAAGAGGGAGGGGGAGGGGAGGCCTTAGCCCTAATCGCCTTGTCTATCAAGACTTCAAAAAAATCCATGGCTACACATCATATATATTTCAACCATTTAAAACCTTGTCAAGGAAATGATGGAATAAACCCCCCTTTGCAAATGGGAGGGAATCCCCCCTGACCCACATTCCCTGGAAGTCAGACCATAAGTTGGGACCCAAAATACAAACTCCTGCCAAAAGATGGCTATACAGTACAAGTTCCAAAAAATGAATTGCCCTCTGGGAAACTCCCAAATATTTAAACATAAAAACACATCATTGTACAAAAACTCTGTTAGTCTTACAATCTATCAAAATTCAGTGTAAAGTGAAGTTTTTCTTAAAACCAAAATCCAATGCAAAAAACCGCCGCTCATATACTGCAAAGTCAGCTGACCCTGCAATAGCTTACATTCACTTAAATGAAAACAGAGAGACCTTCCTCCTAACACCATCTGCATGGAGTTTGCATGTTGTCCCTGTCTCTGCGTTGGCTTCCTCCCACACTCCAACTGCTGGTAGGTCAGCCAGATCCCATCCATAAATAGGCCCCAGCATGTGCGTGTGTCCGCAAGCACGTTGTGGCCCCTCGGGGTAAGACCGCGCTATTTCAAGATACCACTCTACTCAACTCAAAAGGCGATGCTTAGAAAAACAATTTAAACCAGCAAATTCATTAAACAAAAACCAGTCTCTCAGTATGTCACCCTGGTGTCTCACTACTCTCCCCAGCAGTGCACAGGTCAAACTGTAAACGCATAAAACATAAGAAAACTGCGCCGATCAACAAATGCCAATACAGCATATTCAGGAGCCGTGTTTGCTAAACTGGAACTTCCTATCTCAAACTGTAAACGTCTCTCAAAATGGCCGACAAGCCAGGACAGCAAAATGGTGGATGAACACCGCACACCTCATGGACAACAATGGCGCCATTAACGCATGCAATTTTTCCCGCCAAAACCAGCATGGGACGTCACAATGAACGCCACATTGGTTCCCCCACACAAAGAAAAACACAAATGGTCTCCACCAGGTTCTAACGCAGAAAAGATCGCACTATATTTCGCACCAGACATCAAAACCTGCCCCAAAGGCTGAGAAATTCCACCAGCAACATAGCTGACGAATGCCACAGCATGGTCACATGATATCATACCCAAAGGAAAGGTGGCTGCACCTTCCCTTATAGGATACCCACAGGCTAAGAGAAACTGCATCTCTCAAGATGGCTGCCGACGACCATGACAGCATGGCAGACCACAAGATGGCCACCACATGCAGTTTTTGCCGCCAAAACCAGGATCTCTTCACTAGAGAACTCAAAATGTTTTTCTCCACAAAGACTGACTACACCATTGAAACTTTTTTTTTTCTTTAATCATCAAAATCCACTGAAAAGTGTGTCTTGAGTCAGCTACACTCCACAAGGCTCCTAAAATATTTTAAGACCCTTTGGCCACTAAACAACACATTTAAATAAATGTTAGTTACATGACAATATTAAAAACATATTCATTTCTCTAAGTTAATATACTCTGAGATATTCACCAATTTTCTCTACCTAAAGTTCACACACACAGTGGCCTCAGCTTCCATAACAAGCCATTGCAGAGACATACTATGTCTGCCTTCTAGCAATGCCTGGCCACTTGGATATGCGGCGGGAACTTTCAACTCAAAAACCAAACACTTTCGTTAAAATATTTTTACACTTATGGGGACATGTGTCTTTGTCCCCTATAAAGGCAAAAATCACAATTTATCCATTTCTATTTTTCATAGAAATCACAAACACCACACACATACAGTATATTGTTGCTTGTAACATCAGATTATCTCTCAGGGCGTATCCCCTACATGCTATTTACAGAGAGTCACCAACTTCCACCATTGTAACTGATAGATGCTGGCCGCCCCTCCCCCACTAAAGCACATGGCTTATGGCTCAATGCAGCGGCCATCAATAACAATGCAGCCAAACAATCTAATCACATACAGTCTATATTTCTCATTTCATACACAATATACAGTTTCCATCAGCATTCACACAGGCACAAACACTACACACAACTTTGTTCTGAAAATTGGAAAGTCAATAGATACACAACTTTCAAACATGTTGGCAGTGATAGCCATGCTGCCTGCCCCGCCCCCGCTAAACCTCATGGGGGCAGCCATTTTCAGCTTCTCTCACACAGGGACCAGAACAATGCAGCAGCCATGGCTGGCTGCAAACTGCTCAATACATCGCACAAACAGTCTATATTTCTCGCTTAGTTACACTCTTACAGCCCACAGCTTCCCCACACAAACATCCAGGCACACCCAGGCATACCCACACAGGCACACACACTCAAATTCACAGGCATACGATCCATGACAAAATCACACACACACACATCTCTCGTACTGCAAGCATACAGCATTATTTCAAAAAGACGAAAAAATTTGTTCTTTTACAGAGTAGAGCCCCCACACATTGGAACGTAGATGCACTCTCCCCCCCATCTCGATCCGATGTCCAAAGGGACTCCATCTATTCCCAAAGGTCCTGGCCTGCCATAAACTGTTGTGGAATTATTGGTTGCTTGCAGAGCACACAGCCTATAACTCCTGTGCTATCTAAGCACACATCAGATTTCATCTCTTTGCAATAATGCTATCTTTAAGTTAAGTTTGCTAAGATCCACTCACCATTCATACGTCCCATACATCCCAAGAAGGCAGCACCACCAAAGCTATGTTCTCATCTCTCCGCAGACCAGCATGACTGTCTAGCCGACGCCTAATCATAGGCTTTTATTAAACTCAAAAGATCTCACACAGGAGGTGATTGGCTGCAGCAACCAATCCCCTCCCCCATGGGCGGGGACCTCACAGGATGTCCCTTCCACACAGGAAAATGGCAATACCTGGACATTCCTTCCAACAGGAGATGCCATACATGAATCCCACTCAAGAAATATGGCTTAAAGGATTCAATACAATAATACATACAATGAATACAATAACGTATGATGGCTAAAGTTACCATTGATAGGAATTCTTATTCTGCGCTATTCCATAGAATAACGCATATTAAGATTATACTATTATTGAATGGGGGAGGGAGGCCATCTGCAGATGCGCACTACGAATCCCAATCAATGTTGATCAGACACAGCCGAGACAAGAGTACGCATCTGCTCATAACCAATGATGTTGTTGCAGAGCGAGGACATCCCCCCCTCAACGATCGTCCGTGCTAATGCACAGAGGGCCCCCCGTCGGTGGACATATCCGCACCCTGCAAACATCACACTCCAACCTCAAGACGTTTTCCCCTATCAGACGGGATTCAACCAGCCTCAGACTACCCCAATCAGCTCTTTTAGAGCGGGTTGCGGAAGTACTAACACTGGGTGACACTATGACAATACATATTAAATACATCTCCATAAAAGGGGCGAGGGTGATTTTAGCAATAAAGGACTCATCTTAGCCGGGGGTGTAAAAACAAAAGAAGGGCTAACCAGCAATGTCGATGGGCGGATTTTGCAATGTTCCCCGCTAAGACGTGTACTTTATTGGTAAAATCACCCCCGCCCCTTGCAGAGTAGCACTAGCATTGGCAGCGTGCAGCATGAGTCATAGTCATTGCGCAGGCATCGTGTAGAGCTGACTCTGAGCTCTACATGTTCGGCTATTTTCAGAGGCTCAGTTGAGGTTTGTATTGCCCAAGCGCCGCACCTGCGCAGTACAGGGGGGGTCCTAATCCGCCAGGGAAAATTATTCGGCAGGACACCGGCAGCACTCATACAGCCCCAGACCATGACACTTCCACCACCATGCTTGACTGTAGGCAAGACACACTTGTCTTTGTACTCCTCACCTGGTTGCATCCATCCAGAGCCTCTGGTTTATAGACGATACATCCTAAATATAGAGCCATTTATCCAACTGTCCATCCAGAGCCTCTGGTTTATAGACGATACATCCTAAATATAGAACCATTTATCCAACTGTTCATCCAGAGCCTTTGGTTTATAGACCAAATACATTGTGAATATTGAGCTATTTTTCCAACTATGCATCTGGAGTTGCTGGATTGTAGAACAGACACATAATAAATATAGAGATGGAGATCTTTTCCTATTATATAGAGTGGAACACAGAGACAGAAAGAGTGTGATTGTACAGACACAGGAAGTGAAAACTGAGCTGGAGAGGAAGTGATGTCAGGTGCAGACAGGAAGTGATGGGACAGGAAGTGATGGAACAGGAAGTGATGTAATGAAGGAACAAAAAGGACGTCCTGGGTGAGGGGTGAGTTGTGAGGAAATAAAAAGAAAACATTGTTGGAATTGGCAGCAGAGGACGTAAAATTATTAATTTATTTAGAAGGACACAAGGATCTCTAGAAGGACGTCATGATGGAGAATCAGCCGCCCCTCACATCACTGGGTAAGAGGAGACTTTATTGTAAAGGAGAGAGCAGTACGGAGGGTCCACCTAGATCCCCCATCATCTGATAAACACATAGAAACAATGTATTCAGTCAGTGTGTGTGTTTCCTACAGATGGATCCAGTAATGGGAACCCACCAGAGAGATGTCCCCGTCCTCTGTATTCCCGGGATTCCACACAGGAGGGTCACACCATCCCCCACCATCATCAGGTAGGTGGGACTGAGCAACTAGAACTCAAATACATTGTAGAATTCTTTGCTTCGAAATACCATTCTTTTATTTCATCTGTTTCCTTTTTATAAATCCATTTTATCACATTTGGGGTTTAGGGTGAAGAACTGAAAGACATCAAAGTTGAGGTTAAATTAGAAAAAGAAGAGAAGTCCGGGGATCAGCAGTCTATGGTAGAGGGTGGTCCTCTTTATTCCCGGGATTCCCCACAGGAGGATCACACCATCCCTCACCATCATCAGGTAGGTGGGGCTGAGCATCTAGACCTAAATATATATTCTAAGCCATGAGATGACGTTCTTCTGTGTAGTCTCTTGTTTTACTTTGACATCTGAAGTGCAGCCTTTGTTACCCCCCATCCCCGTTTGTAGCTATTTTGAGCGCCCTACATTTTTCACCCCCATTTTTTTTTTTTTTAATATACATTCCTTTCCTCTGTGGGTCTTAAGCCCAGACACATCGCGGGTCCTCTTCCTCCTCTTGTTCTTCCAAAGGAGGGTACATACTGAATGACGTGTCATTTGTGTCCTTTATGTCTGCCTTGAGGTGACTTTAATTAATTTTTTTCTATTATTTTTGATGTAGGGTGAAGAACGGATTAATATAAAAGCTGAGGTTGAAGAAGAAGTAGAGACGTATGTGGGGGTTGATCAGCCATTCACAGAGGAGGTTGGGATGATTATGAAAAGTGAACAGGAGGACATTTCTCTACCTTTTGACACAGGTAGGTAACAGACAATGTGGAAAAAACAGGTCAAAGTCTAATTTTACTTCTAAAGCCCCGTACACACGGTCGGACTTTTGCCCAACAAACTTCGTTTTAAGCAAGTTGGACCAACAATCCGACCGTGTGTACGCTCCATCGGACAAACTTTTTTTCGTTTGGTTTTGTTTTCATCGGACAAAAGTTGGGTCTGCAAACGGACAAACTTTTGCCCAACAAAAGTCCGATGGAGCAAAGTCCTACCGTGTGTACAGAAAACCATAGGACTTTTGTCCGATGGACAAAACAACTAATGTTAAAATCAACCAACAATAGCAGAAGTTGATTAAAGGGTGGCGGTAAAGAGCAGAAAAACCATGTGATGTTGCAAAAAGTTTTGGGAAAGTTTGCAGAAAAGTCTTGTGGTGTGTATGCTCTGGGTGTGCCCGGCCAACTCCGTTCGGACAAAAATCCACGGAAAAGTCCGATGGAAGTCCGACCGTGTGTACGAGGCTTAAGTATAAGGATTGTAGTGTAAAAAAATGTTAGATAATTATCAGATCTTCACATCATCCTATAGGCAGGTTCTAAAAGGTTAAATATGTGTTTGCCTACTAAAGCAGGGTTCGTACGGTCATTAAATTCCTGGAAAAGTCATGGGATTTTGACATGCCACTTTCCAGGCCTGGAAAAGTTTTGGAAAGATACTGAACCCCACTAAGTTTTGGAAAAGTCATGGAATATTTTAGTCACTACTAGTCGTGCAACGGATCGTAAGCGATCCGAACAGGTCATCCTGTTCGGATCGGCACACGGCGCGATCCGCGGAGCGCTCCAGAGCCTCGGCCATTAGGAAAGGCCGCGGCTTCGGCCTAGCTCTGGAGCCGCGGCCTTCTTGGTACACCCGGCGGCAGCCTATAGGCAGCTTAGCAGCACGCTGACGTCAGCAGGAACTCGAGGGACACACACCGCCTGTTCTGAGGTCTGTAAGGGGGGGGGTGCCTGCATTACTGGGGGGTGTCTGTACTGGGAGGTCTGCACTGGGGGTGTCTGTACTACTGGGGGTGTCTGTACTGGGAGGTCTGCACTGGGGGTGTCTGCACTGGGGGTGTCTGCACTGGGGGTTTCTGTACTACTGGGGGTTTCTGGAAATGGAGTGCAATATGTACTTCATTACCTTCAATGGAAGGCAGATGAGACATCGCTGGTCAAACAGACCCCTAAAGTCACATTAAAGGGTTAGTTTGCCTAATACAGAAAAACTGTAAAGGTGACCGAACACCGGACCCCCTTCACCCCCCACCCCCGCTCCTCACTGTACTTACCGCCAGCCATCCTCTACTATCAGGACTCTCTCACCACTCCAATGGTCAGGGGATATAAAATACCCCACTGCTCTGTTTTCTCCATACTGAGCTGCCAGGATGGACCAGATGGATTCTGATTGGTCAGCGCCATCACATGTAAAGTGGGGTCCAGGAGGGGGGGAGGGGATCTGGTGTTCAGCTTTACAGTTCTTCTGTAGAGGTGATCTAACCCTTTAATAAACCATTGCACTAACAGCTTAGGTTGTCTCCACACTGATGGAGGAGGGGTGGTGCCACCCTAGGACACCAGCATTGTAAATCTTGGAGGAAGTTTTTTTCTCCATATTTTGATGTTACAGTTGTACCCAGTTCCATGCCAGAGCTCTGTGAAAGTGGTGACTGTTAGACCAACGTGACTTTTTTTTCTTGCTGACTCAGCTTGGAGTCCATATATGATCTGCAAACTCTTCATCATATAAAATCCAGCCAATCCGATGTAGTAACAATCCACTAACGCGTTTTGGATAATGAAGCCTCAGTCATAAGTATTTCTTATTCTAGAATTAGCAGATCATATATGGACTCGGTGTGAAGACTTTTCTGATTGGTTTTGGAGGGAGAACAGGAGCCCAGCTGTGAGATCGGCATTTCCACTTATTCCACTGACGGGGGGGAGGAGCTAAAACTCCAGTTATTTGTCATCTACTGAGATTTTTTATATATTTTTTCCTTCTTTCCAACAGATGGATGTGATGTCAGGAATTCCTCGGAGAGACATCTTCTATTATCTGCTGATTGTAAGTCAGAAGATAATGTCATCACACAGGATCCTCCAGGAGGAAATCCAAATCCACAAAATCTACATCACAGACCTTCCTGTCCGGAGACATCAATGGATCCCTCTGATCAGGGGGAATCTTCTCATCAATCACATCCTATGATTGTAAATATCCATGTAAGATCTCACACTGCAGATAGATCACCAGATCCTTCTAATCCCGAGGAATCTTCCTCACCCCATGAAGGAGATCACCGAGGTGACCATCTATTCCCATGTTCAGAGTGCGGGAAATCTTTCACTCAGAAGGGACACCTTCTTCAGCACCAGAGAGTTCACACGGGTGAGCGTCCTTATTCATGTTCAGAGTGCGGGAAATCTTTCACTCAGAAGGGAAAACTTGCTGAACACCAGAGAGTTCACACGGGTGAGCGTCCTTATTCATGTTCAGAGTGCGGGAAATCTTTCACTCGGAAAGGAGTCCTAGTTAAACATCTTAGTATTCACAGAGGTGAGCGTCCTTATTCATGTTCAGAGTGCGGGAAATCTTTCACTCGGAAAGCACACCTTCTTCAGCACCAGAAAGTTCACACGGGTGAGTGTCCTTTCCCTTGTTCAGAGTGCGGGAAATCTTTCACTCGGAAAGGACATCTTGTTACACATCTTAGAATTCACACAGGTGAGCATCCTTATTCATGTTCAGAGTGCGGGAAATCTTTCCCTAAAAAAGGAAACCTTGTTACACATCTTAGAATTCACACAGGTGAGCATCCTTATTCATGTTCAGAGTGCGGGAAATCTTTCACTCACAAAGGAACACTTATTCAGCACCAGAAAGTTCACACGGGTGAGCGTCCTTTCCCTTGTTCAGAGTGCGGGAAATCTTTCACTGATAAAGCAGCCCTTGTTAAACATCTTAGAATTCACACAGGTGAGCGTCCTTATTCATGTTCAGAGTGCGGGAAATCTTTCACTAAGAAAGATCATCTTAATGCGCACCAGAGAATTCACACAGGCGAATGTCCTTATTCATGTTCAGAGTGCGGGAAATCTTTCCATAATAAATCTAATCTTGTTAGACATCAGAGCGTTCACACAGGTGAGAGTCCTTTCCCTTGTTCAGAGTGCGGGAAATCTTTCACTGATAAAGCAGCCCTTGTTAAACATCTTAGAATTCACACAGGTGAGCGTCCTTATTCATGTTCAGCGTGTGGGAAATCTTTCTCTAAGAAAACAAATCTTATTGAGCACCAGAGAATTCACACAGGCGAATGTCCTTATTCATGTTCAGAGTGCGGGAAATCTTTCTCCCATAGGAGATCACTTACCAGACACCATAAACTTCACACAAATTAGTATAATTTTCCTTGTTCAGAGTGCGGGAAATCTTTCACTCAAAAATCAGCCCTTGTTACACACTTTAAAATTCATACAGGTGAACATCCATAATCACGTTCAGAGTGCGGAAATCTTTCACTAGGAAAGGAAACCTTTTACAACCCCAGAGAATTGATATGAGTGATCTTCCTTATTGATGTTGTAGATCAGGGATCTCCAGACTTCGGCCCTCCAGCTGTTGCAGAACTACACGTCCCATGAGGCATTGTAATACTCTGACATTCACAGACATGACTAGGCATGGTGGGAATTGTAGTTCCTGAACATCTGGAGGGTCATAGTATGAAGAGCTCTGTTGTAGACGAGTCAGCCTGGTGCAGGGTTAGGGGCGGGTTAATAGTAGAGGGCGGGGACTTGTTTATTAAGCAGCTGGTCAGAGAGGCTGGTGGATGTCTGTTCAATATTGAGTTGGCCCCGCCCTTTGCAGCTATAACAGCTTCAACTCTTCTGGGAAAGCTGTCCACAAGGTTTAGGAGGGTGTCTATGGGAATGTTTGACCATTCTTCCAGAAGCGCATTTGTGAGGTCAGGCACTGATGTTGGATGAGAAGGCCTGGCTCACAATCTCCACTCTAATTCATCCCAAAGGTGTTCTATCGGGTTGAGGCCAGTCAAGTTCCTCCACCCCAAACTCATCCATGTCTTTATGGACCTTGCTTTGTGCACTGGTGGGCAGTCATGTTGGAACAGGAAGGGGCCATCCCCAAACTCTTCCCACAACGTTGGGAGCATGAAATTGTCCAAAATGTCTTTGTATGCTGATATCTTAAGAGTTTCCTTCACTGGAACTAAGGGGCCAAGCCCAACCCCTGAAAAACAACCAAACACCATAATCCCCCCTCCACCAAATGACTTGGACCAATGCACAAAGCAAGGTCCATAAAGACCATGGATGAGCAAGTTTGGGGTGGAGGAACTTTACTGGCCTGCACAGAGTCCTGACCTCCTGGAACAGGTGCCTCCAAACTGCAGCCCGAGGGACAAATGTGGCCCTTTGCTAGCCTTTCTCCGGCCCTTGGAGGACTATTCCTCCCACTGACACCAACAATGGGGCACTATTTCTTCCACCAATACCAATCATGGGATTCTATTCCTCCTACTAATAGGGGCAGTACTCCTCCTCCTATTGACCACCAACCCTGAGGCCATATTTATTCTCACTGATGCCGGGCCTGGGGCATTTTCTGCTCCTGCCGGCCACAATCCGGCCCCCCTAAAGTCTGTAGGACAATAAAACTGGTCCTTTGTTTGAAAAGTTTGGAGACCCCCTGCATTAGATGATACAGCTGCACACAGGCAGGCTTAGCCCTGTCATAGCGCCAGCCATGAACTCGGCTCGCCCTCAAAGCAACAGTCACTCCCAGCCTGGCTAGTATTTCTGCCTTTACCAATGTATAATCTAGGGTTGTCACCTCATCCCTTTAAAACGGAACACATATTAACCACTTAACGACCGCCCACCGCCGATTTACGTCGGCAGAATGGCACCGACAGGCAGAATCACGTAGATCTACGTGATCGCCTTTGTGCAGTTGGGGGGTCCATCCGGACCCCCCTTCACTGCAGTGAGCGGCCGTTAAGTGTTCGGGAGCGATCAGGCATGAGGGGGCGGCCGCTCGATTCCGCCCCCCCCCTCGCGATCGCTCCCGGCCAATGAAAATGCTTCCTCCGCCATGTGATGTAAACACAGGCAGGAGGAAGTGATGTCATCTCCCTCGCCGCGGTCTTTCCGTTCCCGGCGCCGAGCAGAGAGGAAGCAGGTTAGTGCACCAACAGTCCACTGACACGTAGGTACACATAGGCACACAAATCACCCCCCAGTCACCCCCAGATCACCCCCCAGGTCACCCCAAAGCCCCCAATCACAGTGTCACTGATTGCAGTGATCATTTATTTTACTGATCACTGCATTTAGTGTCATCTGTGATTGTAAAAAGTTGCAGGGCAGTTAGGATTAGGCCCCTTTAGGTCCAGGGTAGCCCCCTAACCCCCCCTAATAAAGGTTTAACCCCTTGATCACCCCCCAGGTAACCCTTTCACCCCCTAACTTCAGCGTCACTAAGCGATTGTTTTTCCGATCGCTGTATTCGTGTCGCTGGTGTTTTAGATAGGCAGTTATTTTTTTTTAGGTTCGCCGCAGGTTTTTATTAGTGTCAGGTACCCCCATATATCCATATATTATTTTAACCCCCTGATTGCCCCTAGAGTTAACCCTTTCACCAGTGATCGCCGTATAAGCGTCACTGGTGTCACTGGTTAGCCAGTAAGTTATTTAGTTATTTAGGTTACCCGTCAGGTTTTTATATAGTGTCAGGTACCCCCATATTTAACCTAATAAAGGTTTTAACCCCCTGATTGCCCCTAGTTAACCCTTTCACCAGTGATCACCATATAAAGGTTACGGGTGACGCTGGTTGATTAGTTTGCTTTTTATAGCATCAGGGCACCCGCCGTATATAACCCAATAAAGGTTTAACCCCCCTGATCGCCCGGCGGGTGAGATCAATTAGGTTTTAGCGCCAGAGAGGGTCTGCGTCGCCCCAGGCAGTGTTAGGTTAGTGACAGTAACGCTAACACCCACGCACAAAGCATACACCCCCCTTAGTGGTATAGTATCTGATCAGATCTATACTAGCATCCCCAGCGGTTTAGGGTTCCCAAAAACGCAGTGTTAGCGGGATCAGCCCAGATACCTGCTAGCGCCTGCGTTTAGCCCCTCCGCCCAGCCCAGCCCAGCCCACCCAAGTGCAGTATCGATCGATCACTGTCACTTACCAAACACAACACACATAACTGCAGCGTTCGCAGTGCTTGGTTTTTGGGGCCCTGTACGCGGCTAGGCTCCCAAAAAGTCCCACACATGTGGTATCCCCGTACTCAGGAAAAGCAGCAGAATGTATTTTGGGGTGCAATTCCACATATAACCATGGCATGTGTGAGCAATATATCATTTAGTGACAACTTTTTGTACATTTTTTTTTTTTCTTTTTGTCATTATTCAATCATTTGGGACAAAAAAAAAAAATATTCAATGGGGTCAACATGCCTCTCAGCAAATAGCTTGGGGTGTCTACTTTCCAAAATGGGGTCATTTGGGGGGGTTTTGTGCCATCTTGGCATTTTATGGCCTTCAAAACTGTGATAGGTAGTGAGGAGTGAAATCAAAGATTTATGCCCTTAGAAACCTTGAAGGCGGTGCTTGGATTTTGGGGTCCCGTACACGGCTAGGCTCCCAAAAAGTCCCACACATGTGGTATCCCCGTACTCAGGAGAAGCAGCAGAATGTATTTTGGGGTGTAATTTCACATATGCCCATGGCATGTGTGAGCAATATATCATTTAGTGACAACTTTGTGCAAAAAAAAAAAAGTTTGTCATATTCCCGCAACTTGTGGCAAAATATAAAATATTCCATGGACTGAACATGCCTCTCAGTAAATAGCTTGGGGTGTCTACTTTCCAAAATGGGGTCATTTGGGGGGGTTTTGTGCTATTTTGGCATTTTATGGCCTTCGAAACTGTGATAGGTAGTGAGGAGTGAAATCAAAAATTTGCGCCCTTAGAAATCCTGAAGGCGGTGCTTGGTTTCCGGGGTCCCGTACGTGGCTAGGCTCCCAAAAAGTCCCACACATGTGGTATCCCCGTACTCAGGAGAAGCAGCAGAATGTATTTTGGGGTGAAATTCCACATATAACCATGGCATGTGTGAGCAATATATCATTTAGTGACAACTTTTTGTAATTTTTTTTTTTTTTTTTGTCATTATTCAATCACTTGGGACAAAAAAAAAAATATTCAATGGGCTCAACATGCCTCTCAGCAATTTCCTTGGGGTGTCTACTTTCCAAAATAGGGTCATTTGGGGGGGTTTTGTACTGCCCTGCCATTTTAGCACCTCAAGAAATGAGATAGGCAGTCATAAATTTAAAGCTGTGTAAATTTCAGAAAATGTACCCTAGTTTGTAAACTCTATAACTTTTGCGCAAACCAATAAATATACGCTTATTGACATTTTTTTTACTAAAGACATGTGGCTGAATACATTTTGGCCTAAATGTATGACTAAAATTGAGTTTATTCGATTTTTCTTATAACAAAAAGTAGAAAATATCATTTTTTTTCAAAATTTTCGGTCTTTTTCTGTTTATATCGCAAAAAATAAAAATCGCAGAGGCAATCAAATACCATTAAAAGAAAGCTCTATTTGTGGGAAGAAAAGGACGCAAATTTCATTTGGGTACAACATTGCATGTCCGCACAATTTACAGTTAAAGCAGCGCAGTGCCGAATCCCAAAAACAGGCCTGGTCCTAATGGCCCGAAATGGTCCGGGGCTTAAGTGGTTAATGACACATGTTCTGTGGCTGATTAAGGAGGTAATTAACCGCTTCCTTACCCCCGTATGACTATATAGTCCTCTCTTTGAAGAGGCCCCCCCCCTCCCGCTGTGCTCCGGTGCCCTCCGCCGCTTACTGTGGCCGTCGGTAGCGGCGGAGGCGATCGGATCCTGTTCCTAGCCTGACACGGAGATGAGCGAGGGGAAGATGGCCCCCACCCGTCTCCACATCAATGCAGGGTGGAAGCGACGTCAAAACGTCACTTCCGCCCATAGCTCTTAAAGGGCCATTTTTTCTTTTTCAAATGACAATTTTTTATTTATTTTTTTATGCCATTTTTGTGTAAATATGAGTTCTGAGTCTTTTTGATCCCCAGATATGATATGTAAGAGGACCTGTCGTGCTTTTTTCTATTACAAGTGATGTTTACATTCCTTGTAATAGGAATAAAAGTAACACAATTAATTATTTTTTTTAATTGTAAGAAAACAAAAAATAAAAGGTAAAATAAATAAGAAAAAAAATTTAAAAGCGCCCCGTCACGCCGAGCTCGCGTGCAGAAGCGAACGCATACATGTTTAGCTCCCGCATATGAAAACGGTGTTCAAACTACACGTGAGGTATCGCCGCGATCGGTAAAGCGAGAGCAATAGTTCTAGCCCTAGATCTCCTTTGCAACTCAAAACATACAACCTGTAGAATTTTTTAAACGATGCCTATGGAGATTTTTAAGGGTAAATGTTTGTCGCCGTTCCACGAGTGGGCGCAATTTTGAAGTATGACATGTTGGGTATCAATTTACTCGCCAGAACATTATCTTTTACAATATAAAAAAATTGGGCTAACTTTACTGTTGTCTTATTTTTTTAATTAAAAAAAGTGTATTTTTTCCAAAAGAAGTATGCTTGTAAGACCGCTGCGCAAATACAGTGTGACAGAAAGTATTGCAACTACTGCCATTTTAATCTCTAGGGTGTTAGAACCCCCAAACATTAAATATTTTTTTTTCTAAGTAATTTTCTAGGGAAAAAAAAGTTTTTAACTTGTAAACACCAAATCTCAGAAAGAGGCTCGGGGCTGTAGTGGTTAAACTCCCTTGGTGCCTTATTTGCATTAAATTAGCCTCAGAACTAGAGTTGCCACCTCATCCCTTTAAACCCGAACACATATGAATTACACAGGTTCTGAGGCTAATTAAAGGCAGATAAGGCACCAAGTGAGTTTAATTACCACCTTAATCAGCCACAGAACCTGTGTAATTAATATGTGTTCGGGTTTAAAGGGATGAGGTGGCAACCCTACTCAGAACCTGTGTAATTCATATGTGTTCGGGTTTAAAGGGATGAGGTGACAACCCTCGTATAGTCCCATGCTGAGTCTGTGACCAAATCACAATCCCCCAGTTGAGGATCTGCAGTCAGGAAAGGGGCCAGTACATCCACCCATTCTTTCTCAGGCAGACCTTCCCTTTGTCAGGGCTGGGCTTCTAGAAGCTCTCTTCTCTAGTGCTCAAGGCTGCTCAGCTGTCGGTTAATTACCAGCCACTCATTGTTTCCACAGTGGCTCACCTGGTTACCATTACCTGCCTCATCAGTCCATCCTACAGCCAGCCCCTTCTGGCTATTTATACTGCCTTGTTCATGTCTTTCGTGCCTTCGCCTTATTTAACATATCCTGAGTGTCTCTGCTGAGTTCCTGTTAAAGACTTTGCCCGGCTGACGTCCCTTCTGGCTCCTGATCCTTGGCTTCTGACTCCGCTGATCTCTGGCTTCTGACTCCGCTGATCTCTGGCTTCTGACTCCGCTGATCTCTGGCTTCCTGATTACCGGCTCGTCTGATTACCGGTTTTGGCTCCCGAACCCTGGCTTATGTTTTGATTATGTTCCTGATCTGTATTATATGTTTCTATTACATTAAAAGTGTGATTTTTTTTTTTTACTGCATTTTCTGTCTCAGTCTGATTCATGGTTCCTGACACCCTTGTTGCAATCCACTCAGATATTGCCATCGAAGCTTCAACATTATCTGTGGCTGTCATCTTAAACATGGTCCACTACACTGCTTCACACTGGAGCCATTTCCCACCCTCCCAGCCTGATGGGTCACTGCCTTCTGTAAACCCCACTGTCTGTTTAACTAGTAAGCAGTTTGTCTCTGGTTGAGGGCAATCAACATGGGGGGACCCCAAAGCACCCTTCCCATGTTGAGGGCAAATGGCCTGGTATGATTCAGGTAGGGGGGCACTCGCTCGTCAACCTCCCCTGTAGAGTCTACACTAAATGCAGAGTATATATATTGTTGTGGAAATTCCACTATACGCTGCCCGTAATCTATGTCTCCCAATAGCCTTTTGGTATAATGCATCTGTGTACAACCCTGTTTCTCATATCTTTCCAAGTAAACAGACATGACCACCATCCTCACATCCTTAGCTCCACAGGCAGACTTGCCGATAATGGGAGAACTCTTTATTTATATAACAATAGAGCATGTTAGCTTTGCAATCGGCCAATCACGCACAGGCATTCCTTCAAACAGGGGAGCTATACAAATCTCAACCAATGAACAATGACTAGGGGAGTCTAGGGGCATATCTGGGCAGGGGCAGTGTGTATGATTTCCCGCCCCCTGTACCTGTAAGCCATGCTCTCCAGTAAGACAAAGGAAGCCGTATGGCTGGCCTTGAAATCAAGGATGCTGTCCCCGCGCCATAACGCACTCAAAGACTGCCGTTTTCACCATTGGCGTGAATCCTTATTCTGCATTGTTCAGAGAACAACGCATACCCGGATTATACTACCTTTCCTGAGGATGGGAGATTATCTGCAGGAACATGCCATAGCCTTCCTACGTGTTGATCAGAGACACACAAGCGTACATCCCCCATAACCGATAATGTCTTTGCAGAGTGAAAACATTCCCTCCAGACAATCGTCTGTGCATTGCAGGGGCCCTTCGCTGGTGGACATATCCTCACTCTGCAAACACTTCTCTGCATCCTCAAGAAGCTTTCCACTACCAAAACGGGTCTCAACCAGCATCAGTCTGCCCCAGTCCGTGGCAGGTGAACTAACACTGGGAGACACTGTGACAATACATATTAAATACATCTTAATAACATTTTGACAACGATATATATATATACAGTGTAACGACAGGGGTTAACGTCGTTTAGGATATTCCATTCTCGAACACACACCAGCTACCAGACACACCAACCAGCCGAATAGGACCCCATACAAATAATTCTCCCTCCACAAACGAGAGAACGCTCTGTGTTGAAGTTACAAAAACAGGGAATGAATCTTTATTACAAGCACATGGTAACACACTTTCCTTCAAAACACTTCCCTCCCATCCTTGGGGAACAGGGCCAGTTAAACTGTCCAATGACAATGGTGATACAGGTCAGGTGTGTTCAAACTTCTCCTTCAGTAAACAGTCTTAGCAGGAGGGGTTGCTGGAGTGATTCCCCCCCCCCCTTTCCTCACAGCAAGACACTTAAACATCCCATAATAGGCAGCCAGACGGTCTACCAGCTCCAATCCACATCACCACAAACAAAAATGAAAAGGTCTTTGGAAGCTAGTCTGGATTTAATCTACATTACACAGGCAGCCAGGTGGTTAGAGTTGAACACATCAGCATCTCTCAATTAACCTGTTGAGTTCAGAATCAAACAACCAGTAAATAGTCCTTTACAGATTTCCTGGGAAATACCGTGGATTAATATTACAGACCCATTTCAAAGCATTTCAAGATATATTCTCAATGTCCATTATTTTCTGGCTCATACTTTCTAAGAACTTCTGGGTTCCACGGGCCCTCCCGTTACATCTCTCCTCTTTCGGCAGGAGACTAACACAGGAGGAGACCCCAGAAGGGTTGACTCCGAAGTTAGTCCATAGTTCCATTCCTCTAATGCTTGGACAACCCATCAGCATTGCCATTTTGCTTACCGGGTCAGTAGCTGATGGTGAAGTTGTAAGGTTGTAGGGCGAATAATGGAATTCAGTTCTGGAACAGTCACTTGCTTTGCTCTCACAATGGCTCCCAAAACTTGTTGCTGACGCTCTTGGGAGAGGTAAGGCAAAACCTGGGCGCAAATCCCATTTAACCTTTTGACAATTTCAGCCTGTTTGTGCATTTCAATGTTCAAGCCATGGGACATCTCATAATACATGACGTAGTGTCGTTGCATCTCCGATTTCTCACTGGCCAACTTGTCACATTCCAATTTTAGACTGTGATATTGTGCCTGATCTAAGGTACATGTCGGGGAAGATAGTCTTACCCGGGTCTCGGCAGCAAGCAGGTCGGTTCCAGCAGCACGGGTCTGGGCACAGGTAGTCACTGGGTTGGCTTCAGTGGGGCCCATCGCGGCGTAAGCAGAAACGAGGGGGGCCAAATCATTCCCCAGTAGTACATCCGCTGGCAAATCCTTCATCACCCCCACATTCGCGTGTCCCGAACCAACCCCCCAATCCAGGTGAACATGGGCAACGGGTAGCCGGAAGACGGTGCCTCCCGCTACTCTTACGGCTACAGTGTCTCCGGTATGTTGGCTCTTTGGGATGAGGTTCTTCTGTAGTAGGGTCATGGTGGTGCCAGTATCACGTAGGCCATTGGCTACCTTTCCATTGACCCAGGCAGTCTGCCTGTGTTGCTGCCGGTTGTCCCGGTTAGCTGCTTGTATTGGATCAGCCTCATGCAGGACGCCCCAATGTTCTTCCTCCTCAACGCAGTGGGCCGCAGGCATGGATGTGTGGGGGTTCCCCCTTGCTGGCTGTCTCCATGACTGGGACTGCCTGGCTGGATTCAACGGACAGTCTGGCTTTTTGTGCCCTAGCTGTTTACACCCGAAACACCTGATGGGTTGTGAGTAGCCCTGGGAGTTGGACCTGGGCTGCTGAGAATAAGTGGCCGCTGGAGGTGGTACTGTAGGGTGGCACAACTGGGGTTGGCAGGCGATAGCCGGAGGGGGTGCCACTGATCGATAATCCACCTGAGCTGTTGTCTTGACCACAGGGTTATCCAGTTTGTGGGCGTCTGTGTATTCATCCGCCAAGCGAGCTGCTTCAGGCAAGGTGAAAGGTTTTCGATCCCGGACCCACTCTCTGACTTCCAGGGACAGTTTGTCAAAGAAATGCTCCAGCAGGAACACCTGCAGCACCTCTTTCCCGGATTCTGCTTGGCATCCAGTGACCCAGTGGGATGCAGTGCGGTGTAGGCGGCATGCCCACTCGATATACGAGTCTCCAGTATGCTTGCTCGTCTCTTGGAACCGCCTCCGGTATGCCTCCGGTGTGACAGCATACCTGGCCAAAAGTTCTTCTTTTACCAGTCCATAGTTTATAATATCCTCGTCTGGGATGGCCCTGAACGCTTCACTGGCCCGGCCGGACAGTTTCCCAGACAAAATGGTAACCCATTCCTCTGTGGGCACCCGGTGTAGGGCACATTGCCGTTCAAAATCAGCAAGGTACCCATCAATCTCCCCTTCTGTTTCAATGAAATTTTTAAAAGCAGTAAAATGTATCTTTCTCCTTTCAGTTGGTGCTGCTCTGACTTCTGCTGCTGCAGCACCTCTTTGCTATAGCAAATTTACGTCCACAGCCGCTATAACTCTGTCTATGATCTCCGCTGTAGGGTTAGGACCATAATGTGCCAGTCTTATGTTAACAGCCCGATCAAAACTTGCCTCTTCGAGTGTCCTGTCTGTTACGCTGGGCCTTTCGGTTCCATCCATTTCGACTAGTTCTCTGATAATGTCCCTCTTCTTACGGTTGTTGGCCGGTCTTCCCCGGTTCTCCAGTAAGTCCTTGAGGGTAGAGCGCTTTAGCCGTTCATACTGTGCCTCCATTGGCCTGTGTCGTCTTGTAGCTGTCCTTTTGGCTGTGGGAATCAATCCGCTGCTTGCCACCAATGTAACGACAGGGGTTAACGTCGGTTAGGATATTCCATTCTCGAACACATGCCAGCTACCAGACACACTAACCAGCCAAATAAGACCCCATACAAATAATTCTCCCTCCACAAACGAGACAATGCTCTGTGTTGAAGTTCCAAAAACAGGGAATGAATCTTTATTACAAGCACATGGTAACACACTTCCCCTCAAAACACTTCCCTCCCATCCTTGGGGAACAGGGCCAGTTAAACTGTCCAATGACAATGGTGATACAGGTCAGGTGTGTTCAAACTTCTCCTTCAGTAAACAGTCTTAGCAGGAGGGGTTGCTGGAGTGATTCCCCCCCCCTTTTCCTCACAGCAAGACACTTAAACATCCCATATTAGGCAGCCAGACGGTCTACCAGCTCCAATCCACATCACCACAAACAACAATGAAAAGGTCTTTGGAAGCTAGTCTGGATTTCATCTACATTACACAGGCAGCCAGGTGGTTAGAGTTGAGCACATCAGCATCTCTCAATTAACCTGTTGAGTTCAGAATCAAACAACCAGTAAATAGTCCTTTAAAGATATCCTGGGAAATACCGTGGATTAATATTACAGACCCATTTTAAAGCAATCCAAGACATATTCTCAATGTCCATTATTTTCTGGCTCATACTTTCTAAGAACTTCTGGGTTCCACGGGCCCTCTCGTTACATACAGTATCTCCCAAAAGTGAGTACACCCCTCACATTTTTGTAAATATTTTATTATATGTTTTAATGTGACAACACTGAAGAAATGACACTTTGCTACAATGTAAAGTAGTGAGTGTACAGCTTGTATAACGGTGTAAATTTGCTGTACCCTCAAAAAAACTTAACACACAGCCATTAATGTCTGAACCACTGGCAACAAAAGTGAGTACACCCCTAAGTAAAAATGTCAAAATTGGGCCCAAATTGTCAATATTTTGTGTGGCCACCATTATTTTGCCAGCACTTAACCCTCTTGGACATGAATTTCACCAGAGCCACTGGAGTCCCCTTCTACTACTCCATAATAACATCACAAAGCTGGTGGATGTTAGAGGCCTTGCACTCCTCTACCTTCCACCCGACGGATAAGGACCCCCTTGTACTGCGCATGTGTGGTGCAGAGTCTCTGAAAATAACCGAACATGTAAAGCTGAGAGTCAGCTCTACACGGTGCCTGCGCAATGATTATGACACATGCCGCACACTGCCGATGCTAGTGCTACTCTGAAAGGGGCGAGGGTGATTTTAGCAATAAAGGACTCATCTTAGCGGGGGGGGTGTTAAAACAAAAGAAGGGCTAACCAGCAATGTCGATGGGCGGATTTTGCAATGTTCCCCGCTAAGACGTGTACTTTATTGGTAAAATCACCCCCGCCCCTTGCAGAGTAGCACTAGCATCGGCAGCGTGCGTCATGAGTCATTGCGCAGGCGCCGTGTAGAGCTGACTCTGAGCTCTACATGTTCGGCTATTTTCAGAGGCTCAGTTGAGGCTTGTATTGCGCAAGTGCCGCACCGCTCCTGCGCAGTACAGGGGGGTCCTAATCCGCCGAGGGAACTTATTCGGCAAGACACCAGCAGCACTCGTACAGCCCCAGACCATTACACTCCCACCACCATGCTTGACTGTAGGCAAGACACACTTGTCTTTGTACTCCTCACCTGGTTGCATCCATCCAGAGCCTCTGGTTTATAGACCAGATACATCCTAAATATAGAGCCATTTATCCAACTGTCCATCCAGAGCCTCTGGTTTATAGACCAGATACATCCTAAATATAGAGCCATTTATCCAACTGTCCATCCAGAGCCTCTGGTTTATAGACCGGATACATCCTAAATATAGAGCCATTTATCCAACTGTCCATCCAGAGCCTCTGGTTTATAGACCAGATACATCCTAAATATAGAGCCATTTATCCAACTGTTCATCCAGAGCCTCTGGTTTATAGACCAGATACATTGTGAATATTGAGCTATTTATCCAACTGTGCATCTGAATTTGATGGATTGTAGAACAGACACATAATAAATATAGAGATGGAGATCTTTTCCTATTATATAGAGTGGAACACGGAGACAGGAAGAGTGTGATTGTACAGACACAGGAAGTGCAAACTGAGCTGGAGAGGAAGTGATGTCAGATGCAGACAGGAAGTGATAGATGCACAGGAAGTGATGGGCCAGGAAGTGATGTAAGTAAGGAACAAAAAGGATGTCCTGGGTGAGAGGTGAGTTGTGAGGAAATAAAAAGAAAACATTGTTGGAATTGGCAGCAGAGGAAGTAATAATATTAATTTATTTAGAAGGACACAAGGATCTCTACAAGGACGTCATGATGGAGAATCAGCCGCCCCTCACATCACCGGGTAAGAGGAGACTTTATTGTAAAGGAGAGAGCAGTACGGAGGGTCCACCTAGATCCCCCATCATCTGATAAACACATAGAAACAATGTATTCAGTCAGTGTGTGTGTTTCCTACAGATGGATCCAGTAATGGGAACCCACCAGAGAGATGTCCCCGTCCTCTGTATTCCCGGGATTCCACACAGGAAGGTCACACCATCCCTCACCATCATCAGGTAGGTGGGACTGAGCAACTAGAACTCAAATACATTGTAGAATTCTACACTTCCAAATAACATTCTTTTATTTCATCTCTTGTTTCCTTTTATAAATCCATTTTATTATATTTGGGGTTTAGGGTGAACAACTGAAAGACATCAAAGTTGAGGTTAAATTAGAAAAAGAAGAGAAGTCCGGGGATCAGCAGTCTATGGTAGAGGGTGATCCTCTGTATTCCCGGGATTCCACACAGGAAGATCACACCATCCCTCACCATCATCAGGTAGGTGGGGCTGGGCATCTAGACCTAAATATATATTCTAAGCCATGAGATGACGTTCTTCTGTGTAGTCTCTTGTTTTACTTTGACATCTGAAGTGCAGACTTTGTTACTCCCCCCCATCCCTGTTTCTAGGTATTTTGAGTGCCCTACATTTTTCACCCCCATTTTTTTTTTTTTTAATATACATTCCTTTCCTCTGTGGGTTTTAAGCCCAGACACATCGTGGGTCCTCTTCCTCCTCTTGTTCTTCCAACGGAGGGTACATACTGAATGACGTGTCATTTGTGTCCTTTATGTCTGCCTTGAGGTGACTTTAATAGATGTTTTCTATTATTTTTGGTGTAGGGTGAAGAACAGATTAATATAAAAGCTGAGGTTAAAGAAGAAGAAGTAGAGACGTATGTGGGGGGTGATCAGCAATTCACGGAGGAGGTTGGGATGATTATGAAAAGTGAACAGGAGGACATTTCTCTACCTTGTGACACAGGTAGGTAACAGACATTGTGGAAAAAACAGGTCAAAGTCTCATTTTACTTCTAAGTATAAGGATTGTAGTGTAAAAAAATGTTAGATAATTATCATATCTTCACATCATCCTATAGGCAGGTTCTAAAAGGTTAAATATGTGTTTGCCTACTAAAGGGTTAATGTGTGGTGTGGTAAGAGTTAACACTTGGTGCTGTGATGTTCCTTCCCCTGCATGTGTCACTTCCTGATTCTGAACCGGATCGGACCTCGTGGTCTGTTCCTGTATGGGAGGTGATCAGTGAGGGCGCTGTAAAGAGGTGAACTGAACTGCGTGGTGGAGTTTCCTCTTAGCGGGACCCCTGAATGGGTTCCAAGCAGGGCCGGGACAAGAGTTGGGCTGGAGGTGTGGCTGCCCTGGGCGCAATGGTTTACTGTAGGGATGGGGGCGCCTTCCTTCTGTTACAAGGCTGACAGGAGTAGTGATAGCGACAGTGATTTAGACAAGGGAGTCTATATCTATGAATAGTTTATACAGAGTTGTCGCAGATACTGGTACACCAGTGTATTTAGGTGTATATATACAGAGTACCGCCTCCTTTAACCCTTTCTTTGCCACTAATATATGATATACGTCAACAGCAGCAGCAGATGGTTTTAAGCACTGACAAGCCGACTGTTGGCTGTCAGGAGGAAGTGATCAGGTGGCTGTATAACTTCCACACCACCTCTCTCCCCACGTGCACCCCTGCCATGTTTCACCCCACTTGTGGGTCTGGGACCTCCATGGTGGGTGTCGCCACATAGTAGGAAATGATTGAATGTTAATTCACTGATCTCCCTTTCTTAGTAAGAACCTGGAAGCTATGTGGATGACATCACTTCCGGGTCCGGCTGTCACTTTCCCGGGTTGTTGTGGTTGAGGGGAAAAAGCGAATGGAGCACAATATGTACTTCATTACCTTCAATGGAAGGCAGATGAGACATCGCTGGTCAAACAGACCCCTAAAGTCACATTAAAGGGTTAGTTTGCCTAATACAGAAAAACTTTAAAGGTGACCTAACATCGGACCCCCTTCACCCCCCACCCCCGCTCCTCACTGTACTTACCGTCAGCCATCCTCTACTATCAGGACTATCTCACCACTCCAATGGTCAGGGGATATGAAATACCCCACTGCTCTGTCTTCTCCATACTGAGCTGCCAGGATGGACCAGATGGATTCTGATTGGTCAGCACCATCACATGTAAAGCCGAGTCCAGGAGGGTGGGGGAGGGGATCTGGTGTTCGTTCAGCTTTACAGTTCTTCTGTAGAGGTGATCTAACCCTTTAATAAACCATTGCACTAACAGCTTAGGTTGTCTCCACACTGATGGAGGAGGGGTGGTGCCACCCTAGGACACCAGCATTGTAAATCTTGGAGGAAGTTTTTTTCTCCATATTTTGATGTTACAGTTGTACCCAGTTCCATGCCAGAGCTCTGTGAAAGTGGTGACTGTTAGACCAACGTGACTTTTTTTTCTTGCTGACTCAGCTTGGAGTCCATATATGATCTGCAAACTCTTCATCATATAAAATCCAGCCAATCCGATGTAGTAACAATCCACTAACGCGTTTTGGATAATGAAGCCTCAGTCATAAGTATTTCTTATTCTAGAATTAGCAGATCATATATGGACTCGGTGTGAAGACTTTTCTGATTGATTTTGGAGGGAGAACAGGAGCCCAGCTGTGAGATCGGCATTTCCACTTATTCCACTGACGGGGGGAGGAGCTAAAACTCCAGTTATTTGTCATCTACTGAGATTTTTTATATTTTTTTTCCTTCTTTCCAACAGATGGATGTGATGTCAGGAATTCCTCGGAGAGACATCTTCTATTATCTGCTGATTGTAAGTCAGAAGATAATGTCATCACACAGGATCCTCCAGGAGGAAATCCAAATCCACAAAATCTACATCACAGACCTTCCTGTCCGGAGACATCAATGGATCCCTCTGATCAGGGGGAATCTTCTCATCAATCACATCCTATGATTGTAAATATCCATGTAAGATCTCACACTGCAGATAGATCACCAGATCCTTCTAATCCCGAGGAATCTTCCCGAGGTGACCATCTATTCTCATGTTCAGAGTGCGGGAAATCTTTCACTCAAAAAGCAGCCCTTGTTGCACATTTTAGAATTCACACAGGCGAGCGTCCTTATTCATGTTCAGAGTGCGGGAAATCTTTCACTGTCAAAGAAGCCCTTGTTAAACATTTTAGAATTCACACAGGCGAGCGTCCTTATTCATGTTCAGAGTGCGGGAAATCTTTCACTGTCAAAGCAGACCTTGTTACACATCAGAGACTTCACACAGGTAAATGTTCTTATTCATGTTCAGAGTGCGGGAAATCTTTCACTCGGAAAGGAGCACTTGCTGAACACCAGAGAATTCACACAGGTGAACGTCCTTATTCATGTTCAGAGTGCGGGAAATCTTTCACTCGTAAAGGAAAACTTATTCAGCACCAGAGAATTCACACAGGTGAGCATCCTTTCCCTTGTTCAGAGTGCGGAAAATCTTTCACTCAAAAAGCAGCCCTTGTTACACATCTGAGAATTCACACAGGTGAGCGTCCTTATTCATGTTCAGAGTGCGGGAAATCTTTCAAGCAGAGAGAAACTTTAGTTAAACATCAGAGAACTCACACAGGTGAGCGTCCTTATTCGTGTTCAGAGTGTGGGAAATCTTTCACTAACAAAGTACATCATGTTACACATCTTAGAATTCACACAGGTGAGCGTCCTTATTCATGTTCAGAGTGCGGGAAATCTTTCACTGGCAAAGCAGACCTTGTTAAACATAGTAGAACTCACACAGGAGAGCGTCCCTATTCATGTTCAGAGTGCGGGAAATCTTTCACTGTCAAAGCAGCCCTTGTTAAACATTTTAGAATTCACACAGGTGAGCGTCCTTATTCATGTTCAGAGTGTGGAAAATCTTTCACTGGCAAAGCAGACCTTGTTACACATCTTAGAATTCACACAGGTGAGCGTCCTTATTCATGTTCAGAGTGCGGGAAATCTTTCACTGGCAAAGCAGACCTTGTTAAACATCGTAGAACTCACACAGGTGAGCGTCCATAAACATGTTCAGAGTGCGGGAAATCTTTCACTAGGAAAGGAAACCTTTTACAACACCAGAGAATTGATATGAGTGATCTTCCTTATTGATGTTGTAGATCAGGGATCTCCAGACTTCGGCCCTCCAGCTGTTGCAGAACTACACGTCCCATGAGGCATTGTAATACTCTGACATTCACAGACATGACTAGGCATGGTGGGAATTGTAGTTCCTGAACATCTGGAGGGTCATAGTATGAAGAGCTCTGTTGTAGACGAGTCGGCCTGGTGCAGGGTTAGGGGCGGGTAAATAGTAGAGGGCGGGGACTTGTTTATTAAGCAGCTGGTCAGAGAGGCTGGTGGATGTCTCTTCAATATTGAGTTGGCCCCGCCCTTTGCAGCTATAACAGCTTCAACTCTTCTGGGAAGGCCGTCCACAAGGTTTAGGAGGGTGTCTATGGGAATGTTTGCTTATTCTTCCAGAAGTGCATTTGTGACGTCAGGCACAGATGTTGGACGAGAAGGCCTGGCTCGCAATCTCCACCCTAATTCATTCCAAAGGTGTTCTATCAGGTTGAGGTCAGGACTCTGTGCAGTCAAGTTCCTCCACCCCAAACTCACTCATCCATGTCTTTATGGACCTTGTTTTGTGCACTGGTGGGCAGTCATGTTGGAACAGGAAGGGACCATCCCCAAACTGTTCCCAGAACGTTGGGAGCATGAAATTGTCCAAAATGTCTTTGTATGCTGATGATGGGGCACTATTCCTTCCACCAATACCAATCATGGGATTCTATTCCTCCTACTTGACCACTAACCCTGAGGCCATACTTATTCTCACTGATGTCGGATCTGTGACATTTTCTGCTCCTGCCGGCCACAATCCGGCCCCCCTAAAGTCTGTAGGACAATAAAACTGGCCCTTTGTTTGAAAAGTTTTGGGACCCCCTGCATTAGATGATACAGCTGCACACAGGCAGGCTTAGCCCTGTCATGGTGCCAGCCATGAACTCGGCTCGCCCGCAAAGCAACAGTCACTCCCAGCCTGGCTAGTATTTCTACCTTTAGCAATGTATAGTCCCATGCTGACTCTGAGACCGAATCACAATTCCCCAGTTGAGGATCTGCAGTCAGGAAAGGGGCCAGTACATCCACCCATTCTTTCTCAGGCAGACCTTCCCTTTGTCAGGGCTGGGCTTCTAGAAGCTCTCTTCTCTAGTGCTCAAGGCTGCTCAGCTGTCGGCTAATTACCAGCCACTCATTGTTTCCACAGTGGCTCACCTGGTTACTGTTGCCTTATGAGGAGTTTATGAGTAATCTCCATTAGCAACTGGGAATTAGAGATGGCCTTGCGGTTCGCCCCGCGGTCGGTTTGCGGCGAACTTTGCGCGTTCGCTATTCGGCGGACATATGGCGCTATTCGCGGCCGCCATATTCTTTAACATTGTGAAGAGCTTTGACCCATGACACATCCATCATGTGGTACAGGACAGCCAATTGAGACATGTCAGCACATGGACATACCCCCTACCTTTATAAATAGACCTGATCTGGCTGCCATTTCACATTCTGTCTTTTGTCAGTGTAGGGAGTGGTTGCTGTGTGGAGCAGGGACAGACTTTAGTGACACAAATCACTAGCTATTAGGTCCACAAAAGTCCTTTTAAGGACTGGTATAGGTGTACTATTGTTTGGTGTGCAGTATATAGGGGTGTAATACACTTATAATATACTTTCAAATATAGAAAGCATATTATAGTGCATTGTCCATGTTGTGGGACTATGTGTGCACAGCTAGTAAGTATTTTGTGGCTGCAAATATGACCTGGAGGTTTTTCCATGTTCTCCTGCCATTAATCTGCTGTTCGTGAACATTTGCGCGCATTCGCGAACCGTCCCATCAGATGTTCGTCCATCACTACTGGGAATATTTGTGTGTGTGTGTATAGTTTAGAATAAGAAATAAGATTAGTGTGTATGAAATATTGTTGTTAGTAAGGGGTTAACCTAGCTAGATGTAGATATGACAAGCTTTGGCTGGAGAACCTAATTCATGTACAGTTCCTTTTGACTTGCAGGAATGTTAGGTGTGTGTGTTATGGGAGGTGCTCTGCTATTTACCTGTCGTAATATTCCAATGCAAGGAAGAGATACCATTTGAGTTAAATACTGTAGTTGAGACTTGACGGGGCCGAATTCATTAGCTAGATAAAGGCCTTGTAGTCCCCTGTGTAACCAACCCTTTATCCATTTCAAAGGGTGTTTGATATGCTGAGAATATTTCTTTGATCTGTTCAGGAATGGACAATTTGCCCCGGCTATGACCATGCATAGTTAAGTGCCTCATTCAAGAGAAGGTGATGACCTTCTCTTTAATTAATTTCTCTTCAAACTAATTATCATTAACTCATTAACCCAAGAGAGGGGGCCAAGCTATGCTAAATTAGGGGAAGGGGAAATTGTCCAATCTTGGAGGAGATACGCCCCGGAGGGAGGAGAAGGCTAACATAATTACCAATCAGGGTGGCTCTGTTCCAAGTCAATGAGAGATGAGCCTATATTAGTGCGATTCACACACAGAGTAGAGGAGTCATGACGTGGGCCCAGAACCATCACTAGAGGTAAATATCAGATCATCTCCCAGCACTTAAAGCGGAGGTCCACCCAGAAAAAAAAAAATACATTAAAAATCCCCCCCAAAAAAAGAAAAAAATTAATAGAAAAAAATATATTTATACTCACCCGAAATGCCTGTTGCTATGAGGAAGTCCCCCATTTTATATCTACTGGTAGAGATGAGAGATTTTTATAGGCCTCAAAACAGAGGAACCATGATTTTACAATAATTGAAATATTCCCCTCTTGGAACCAGTTAAAGCAAGATTGGTGGACTAGAGGTCTATGTGATTTCACATGTTTTCCAAGTGTTCAGTTCATTAGCCATTTTTAACTTTTACAAGGCTGTGTTGAGACATAGGTTCAATGGAACAATGGTAGCTCTCGTCACAAAACAAGAAGACATTTACCTGGCTTGGATAAACAACAGCCACAAATACAGCCATAAAGACAAAAGGTTTTTCGGACTGCTATCACATAGAAACCACCCTTATCTAGCATAAACCATTGTGTTAGGCCTCGTACACACGCACGGTTTTCTCGGCAAGAAAGCTACTGGGAGAGCTTTTTGCTGTGAAAACCGTGCGTGTGTATGCTTTCTCGGCTAGAAAACTGCCGGGAATCCCGACGAGAAAAATAGAGAACCTGCTCTCTATTTTCTTGTCTGGATTCTCGGCAGTGTTTCCTGCCGAGAAAACCGTGAGTGTGTATGCGTACCTGTCCCCAGGTAAACCCGCGCATGCTCGAAAAGACTTTGACGCATGCGCGGTAGCATACAAGGGTAGTGTAGGGTGTAGCAAGATGGCGGCGATGGCGTTGAATGTGACGAGCGCAGGCTTGTCGTAGTCAATGACGTCACCGCGTTCTTGCCATTCAAAAGAACGGTGGTTCTTTTGAATGGCCGTCTGTATGCACGGCTTGGCAAGGAAAGCTTGCCAGGAATCCCGTCAGGAAAACCGATGTTGTTTTCCTGACGGGATTCCCGGCCGTGTGTACGAGGCTTCAGAGTTAGGAACTCTGTAGATAGCTAACCCATCTCTAAACATCCATTGAGACTGTTCAAAGTTCAATTCAACACATGGTGTAAAATATTTGAAGTTATGCAAGTCAGAAACATTTTATAAATACCTACATGTTATTATAAGTCTTATAAGAAGTAGTATAAGAACTTTGTTATAAGAAAAAAAATATATAAAAGTTGTGATTATAAGTAGAAGTGTTTTAAGAAACAAATTAGTATTATGAAAAACATATAATTGTAATTATAACTGTATAAGAATTTACACATGTTTTATATAAACAAATATTCATCGTATATACCAGAATTATACATTTATCCATATAGATAATCATTTTGTGTGATATTGGTTGATGTACAGTATATAACATGTGTCTTTCCTAGATAGACCAGCTTTTAAAGATATACATTTATATATATATATAGAACCATTTCTTGTGATATTGATAAATCAAGATTATACTAAGAGTATTTTATATTCGACCGGTTACCAGAATACTCAAAGATATATATTCTTCTCACCATTATACAAACTAATACACATTAGGAAAATATAACATATTATTTTAAGGATAAGGTCAGAACACGTTTTTTTTTTTGCTGTCAGACACACCTAGTGGTTGAAGGTGATATTACCTAAAACTCACTGAACTCCCTGGAAAGTAGATCATTAGATTTGTTAGCCAATGAAAAAGAAGCCATACCTTTTGGGCAGAGCTTATAATAATTTTTATGATCTTATTGTCTGAGATAGTATTTATAGACAAGAAAGATGTTATGAAAGGGCACTGAGATACACTCACACACACAGACATACACACTCACACACACAGACATACACACTCACACACACAGACATACACACACACACACACTCACACTCACACTTACACTCAATATGACTGAAGACACCCGATTACCATCAATCATATACGCAGTCATGAAGATTCCTGAACACCTTATGCTTTGGAACTCGGAGGTCGCAAGAAGTAATTTCTCTTTAAGAGTATCCATCCTGAAAGCCACGGCAGTCATTTTAAAAACTCTGGTAACCAGCAATTCAGACCAGTAGCCGTTTTGGAACTGGTAATTATGTCGTGTTGATTTTATCCTGTATTCATTTTGTGTTTCCTTAACCACTTGCTTACTGGGCACTTAAACACCCCTCCTGCCCAGACCAATTTTCAGCTTTCAGTGCTCTCACACTTTGAATGACAATTACTCAGTCATGCAACACTGTACCGAAATGATTTTTTTGTCCTTTTTTTCATACAAATAGAGCTTTCTTTTGGTGGTATTTGATCACCTCTGGGTTTTTTATTTTTTTGCGCTATAAATGAAAAAAGACAGAAAATTTTGAAAAAAAAACGAATTTTTCTTAGTTTCTGTGATACAATTCTGCAAATTATTAATTTTTCTTCAGAAATTTTGGCCACAATTTATGCTGCTACATATCTTTGATAAAAATAACCCAAAATTTTTGGAAATTATTTGGTCTGTGTGAAAGTTTTAGAGTCTACAAGCTATAGTGCACATCATAAAAAAATTATCACATCTGATGTACTGGCGGCCTATCTCATTTCTTGAGACCCTAACAAGCCAGGAAAGTACGAATGCCCCCCAAATAACCCCTTTTTGGAAAGTAGACATTCTAAGGTATTTAGTAAGAGGCATGGTGAGTTATTTGAAGTTGTAATTTTTTCACACGATTCTTTGCAAAATTAAGATTTTTTTTTGATTTTTTTCTCGTAATTGTAATAGCTTATTTCTCTCACATGGCATGTGCATACCACAAATGACACCCCAAAATACATTCTGCTACTCCTCCTGAGTATTACGATACCACATGTGTGGGAGTTTTTTACTGCCTGGCCACATAGAGAGGCCCAACATGCAGGGAGCACCATCAGGTGTTCTAGGAGCATAAATTACACATTTAACTAGTTGACTACCTATTACACTTTTGAAGGCCCTGGAGCACCAGGACAATAGAAACACCCACAAAATGACCCTATTTTGGAAAGCTAACACCCCAACGTATAATCTATGAGGCATAATGACTCTTTTGAACGGTTCATTTTTTTCCAGAAGTTTTTGGAAAATGTGGAAAAAAAATGAAAACGCATTTTTTTTACGTAAAGTTGTCCGTTTATAATATATTTCCAACACATAGCATGTACATAGCAAAAATTACACCCCAAAATACATTCTGCTACTCCTCCTGAGTATGGCAATACCAAATGTGTGGGACTTTTACACAGCCTACCCACATACAGAGGCCCAACATGCAAGGAACACTATCAGATGTTCTAGGGACACATAGCATGCACATACCAAGATATACACCCCCAAATACATTATGCTGAGCAAAGCATAAAAACAAAAGATTACCTGTGGTTTTAGTAGCGCAGTTCTACACAGCAGGATAGCACTGGTCTAGGCAGCAGGCAGGGACTTGGTCATCAACGGCATACACAATTGTCCAGGCAGCAGGCAGGGATACTGTCCATATACAGTCCAGGGTCAGTGCAGGCAGAGATATTGTCAGCAGTGCCAAAAAAATTGGTCCTGGTAGTAGGCAGGTCCATTTGGTGTGGTCAGTTCATGTGACAGGCAGAGGCATGATGGCATAGGTCCTACAGGCAGCAGGCAGAAGTAGGGCCTTGTTCAGGACAGAATGGGGACAGGGGTAGAGGCTTCTCCCACCCAAATCTCTTTGAAGCCTCCGAGTCTCCAGACCCTAATCGTGGATGAGAAAACAAAAAAAATTGTTTTCATCATCCAGAAAAACTTTTCTGGAGCCCCTCACATATGTGAGACCCCTGTGTTGAATCCCACTAGTCCAGTAGCAGGGTACAAGATCAATCCAAGAGGCAGGCAAAAAGCACGGTCAAACAGTCCAAGGTCAGTTCCAGATCAGGCAGAGGTATGTACAGAATCGTTAGGCAGAATCATGGTCGAAAAACAGTCCAGGGTCAGCTCCAGCTCCAGATCAGGCAGAGGTAGTACAGAATCGTTGGGCAGAAGCGTGGTCGAATAACAAGCCAGGGTCAGTTCCAGATCAGGCAGAGGTAGTACAGAATCGTTAGGCAGAAGCATGGTCGAATAACAAGCCAGGGTCAGTTACAGAGCAGGCAGTGGCATAAGGAGTGTGACGGTGTGTGAAGGCAGAAACTGAGGATTACGTTTACCATACTTCACTAATAATTTAGTGAAGTATGGTAACGGCGAAAACAGTCAGTTACACAGAGGCCTGGTTGGGAAGGACACTCTGCACAATAATAAACTGTGTCTCGTCTGACTCCTCAACTGGTACACACCTTACATTTTTTTTTGTCGTCGTCGACCTGTTGCTGTGGGAGGGACTTTATCGGGAAAGTGACGTTCGGAGAGTCGACTCATACCATCAGATCGGATGTTTTGGGGTGGGCCGTTCGGGAAATAAGGGCAGTGATAAGGTCCTCCTGGTAGCCAAGGAAGCGTTTGGGGTTTTGGGTGGAGTTGCGGTATATGATGTACGAATTGTATATGGCCAATTGAAAAAAATAAATTGCAACTTTTTTGTACCAATGATACGTCCGTCTTGTGGCAAGATAGGGTTCCAGCATCTGATCATTGAAGTCGACTCCCCCCATAAACAAATTGTAGTCCTGGATGCATGTGGGCTTTCGGATGGGGCCATTCCTTCTGGGGATTTCCACAAAGATATCGTTGTGGATGGAAGACAACATGTATACATCTCTTCTGTCCTTTCACTTCACTGCCAGAACCTCCTTGTTTCTCAGACTTGCCCATTCTCCTCTTCTCAGCTTCCTATTTACAAGACTCTGAGGAAAGCCCTTCCGATTCTTTCTGACTGTGCCACATGCTGGCGTCTGCATCCGGTGAAGGTTATGGAACAGGGGAAGAGATGTATAAAAGTTGTCAACGTAGAGATGGTAGCCTTTTTTCAGCAGGGGGTATATGAGGTCCCAAACAATTTTCCCACTTGATCCCAAGTAGTCTGGCCAATTAGGGGGATTCAGCTGGCTGTCCTTCCCCTCGTACACTAAGAAGGCATACGTGTACCCTGTGACTCGGTCACATAGCTTGTAAACCTTCACACCATAGCGGGCCCTTTTGCTGGGAATGAATTGTTTTATTTGAAGCCTGCCACTAAACTTAACAAGGGACTCATCCACACATATGTGTTGGTCCGGGGTATAAAGCTGGGGGAATTTTTCAGAAAAATAATTCAGTAAGGGCCGAATTTTTAAAAGCCTGTCAAAATTTGGGTGATTACGGGGAAGGCACTGGGTGTTATCGTTAAAATGTAGGAATCTCATTATCATGAAGTATCTGGTTCTGGGCATTACTTTGGAGAATATTGGCATGTGATAGATGGGGTGTTTTGACCAAAAGGAACGCAAGGTGTTTTTTGGGTTGAGTCCCATACAAAACGTGAGGCCTAAAAAAAATCTTCAACTCCTCCACCGTTAGGTCTCTCCACTCGAAGGGACGGGCATAATATGCTGTAGGATTTTTCAAAATAAGTTGTTGGGCATATAGATTGCACTGGGTGACAATGTTGGATAGCATGTCCTCGGTAAAAAAATAAGATAAAAAAAAATCAATCGGGGTAAAATTCTCCGTGTCCACCTGGACTCCTGGCTGGGCAGTAAAAGGAGGAATGTTGGCTTCTCCTGAATTAGGAGGAAGCCACAAGGGGTTCTGAAGGGCAAAGGGAAGGCTGGCATGGGTCCTTGGCCTTTCTTGCCGAGGCACGGCGGTGCTGGTGGATGGCACGGCAGTGCTGGTGGATGGCACTGCCTCTTCACCAGAACGCCTTCCTTTGGCGGGCCGACTAGCTTCCTCCTCTGAGTCACTCAGTGTTGCACTACTGAGGAATGGCTCGTAATTGACGACCGACTCGGAATTGGAAAGGGAAAGGGAATCCGAAAGAGAGAGCTCCACGTTGCTCTCGTCGGGCGTGGAAAGGATTTGGTATGCCTCCTCGACGGAAAATAATCTTTTTGACATTTTTTGGTGGTGCGACTACACAGGTGTGGGCCAAGCCTTCACTGATGGGCACTGATGAGGCAGCACAGATGGGCACTGATTGGCGGCACAGATGGGCACTGATGAGACGGCACAGATGGGCACTGACTGATTGCACAGATGTGCACTGATTGCACAGATGTGCATTGATTGGCACAGGTGGGCACTGAGGTGGCACAGGTAGGCACTGATGAGGTGGCACAGGTGGGCACTGATGAGGTGGCACAGGTGATCACTGACGTCACAGACTGGCACAGGTGGTCACAGACTGGCACAGGTGGGCACTGTATAGGCTCAGGTGGGCACTGTAATAGGCTCAGGTGGGCACTGTATATGCTCAGGTGGGCACTGTATATGCTCAGGTAGGCACTGTATGGGTACTGTGGCAGTTGTAAGTATCACTTACTGATTCACTCAACGGAAACAAATGTAGCAGATCGCTCTCCCTCCTCACACGCTGTATCTGTGTGAGGAGGGAGAGCAGGCAATGAGAGATGATCTCATATGTTTACATTTGAGATCATCTCTCATTGGCTGCACAGATCGCATAGTAAATGGCCATTCTGATTGGCCATTCACTGCGATCTGTGATTCGTTGTGTCCAAGGGACACAGGCAGCAAAGAATTTCCCCGCTGCGCGCTCGGGAGCGCGCGCGGGGAACGAGCAAAGGGGAGGCCGTATAATGACGGCCTCCCGGATTTTCAGGTCCGCGCTGAAGCCGTCATTCGGCTATAGCGCGGGCCTCAAGGGGTTAAAAATTGATTTATTGAATGTTCTACTATTGATAATTTTTCTCCCGAATCAATTGTAGATTTTTCTCTAAAGATTCAATATTTAATATATTTTTCATTTGCATAGTTTTCAATTTGTATTAATAAAACAAGTATCTAATTTATTTCACCTTGTTAACCACTTACTTGCCTGCAGTATAGTAACGGTTGGATGTGTGAAATACAGACGTTCTGTTTCATTGTCATTTTTACAAGGTTATTGATTCTACCGAGAAATTTATTATTGCTGTGTCATGACAAAGGTACTACACTCCCATTTTTGAGTGTTCCAACTGATATTCAAGATTTGATGTAACACAATCGGTATTTTAATTTCATGTAAACGTTTGTTTTTGTCAACCAATATATGCAGTATAACTATTTTGTATGATTACATAAGTATATAAAAGGTAACAACTGCGCTAGCAAACAGTTAAAAAACTTCTAAACATTAGGCAGCAGAAATAGTGTGACAACACCTCAAACAGTAAACAAAGGAAAAACTGTGCCACTTTTAAACAAAGTCTATTAGGAATTCGGAACTTATTTAGATGTGTATGGAAATCTATCAGGCATCACACCAGACTAGTCCAGTGGCATTTAACCAATCATCTACATTAGTCCATAGGTCATTAGGGTGACCCCAAGTTTCACACCACCGTGATTACTCAAAGCAAGCCGTGAAAAATCCACCACCAAAGAGAGGGGGAGCAGCTTACCAGAAGCCAAACGGTTAATGGCATTGAACTTTTGACCCAGCTGCAGCCTTTGGTGATGCAAAACGTCCCTTCCACAGCCAGTATTCTCACTCGGATGGTCCGTACACACAGTATCCAAATCATACACCCAGCATGGAATAAAAAAGGGCAGGCCAATAGCGTAATTCCGTATGGTAATTTATTAAAAGAATATATAGATCATACTCACAAAGTAAAATCAGCATGTAAACAATAAAATGCCGGCCGGCATGTCGGAAGCCTCACTCCTCGAACGTGGTGACGTCACTGAGCGTCCTCCTAGACGCGTTTCGTCATTCAATGGACGTTTTCAATAGGAGTGGGCGCTACAGAGACGCACCACGCTTAAGAAAGGCCGGACCACAATGTGAAGTACACGGTTCGGCCATCTTAGTAGTGGGCAAATATGCCCATATATTTAAAACTGGTTACCCCGCTCCACACACCTACATGTAAGGGGGACTAATTACAGCTAGAACGCTCATCTAGACGAAAACACAGGACTTATCCTGCGGGCAGAAAATAGTTTAATTTTTAGTTTTTTGGCCTGGGCCGTGATTAATCCCGAAAGTAGATATCCATAGGGGTAGGCTCACGATAATTAAACGGATATCTAATTTGAGGAAATTGATTACTAGTTATAGAATGTGTATAGTGTAAAAATGTAAAAATATACATATTAGTGCACATAAATATCATTTTTACACACATTTGAAAAACAACGTGAGGGTGACCTCTACTGGCGAAACCAGAAAGTGACATTAACCTGAAATTTGATCAAGGATATTGGCAGTATTCTGTGTAAACTAATGTGAAGAAAAAAAAAAAAAGAAGAAAAGAAAAAAAGGAAGGAAAACGACATCCAATGGCAGAACCCATAGTGTCATTACCATATAAATAATTCAACATTTATATTCAACCCCACTCCCCCAAAACGCATAGATTGGAATCCCAAAAGGAAGAAAAACCCCTATTTGATCTCTCCTGGTTAAATGGCATTGATCCTCCCCTGGATCCACCCATCCCTCGTCTTGGTGACGGATAGGGGTGTTGGCCCATATTTTTATTCATTGGACCTCTTCTAGGGCCTCCAGAGGGCACTGGGGCTTGGCCTTTGATGCTTGGGATTGGTACCAATGGGCCCAGGGTATCCATTTCCCCACTATTCCTAATGGCTTCCTCCTCCAATAGTTTTTTCTGCCAGTTAAAAACTATATTGCCATGGTAGTCTGCAAGGTCCCTATTATACTTTTTTTTCTTTTTTATACGTTGATCTTTATCCTCTTTTTCAAGAGTTTTAAGTAAACCTTGAGATTTTTCCCTATATTCATCACTATCCTTAACTGGATTCAATTTCTCTCTGATGAGATAAGAGGGCCTAATCGACTTTATGTCTTCTCTGAATAACAACCAGAGAAACATAGAGTTGAAATATGAGATCAGCCAGACAGAAGTTCAGTTTCTAGACCTACGGATAACCATTAGAGGGGATAAATTTGCAACTTCCACGTTCTTTAAAGAAACGGACAGGAACTCTTTTATTCCTGTCGGGAGTTGCCATCACCCCTCATGGCTCAGAGCGGTTCCAAAGAGCCAATATTTAAGGCTCCGTAGGAACTGCTCTGATGACCAAGAATTTTTAAAGCAGGCTGAGGTTTTGACAGGCCGGTTTCTAGAAAAGGGGTATGAGGTGGATACATTGCAAGAATCTTTGGATTCGGTTAAGAACACCAGAAGGGATAACCTGCTGGTGGAAAGAGGACCACGAGAGGGTGGACAATTTCCACCTGGAGTACCCTTTATCACCACCTATTCCATCCAGCATAAGGCTATAAAACAGCTAATAGGAAAACATTGGCACATTGTGGCCAATGATAACGTGCTGAAAGATGTACTTCCGGATAGGCCTAGGGTGATTTTTAGAGGAGTACAATCTTTAAAAAATCGTATTGCTCCTGGGGTCATAAACCCCCCTAGTAATGGGAGGGGCTTTTTTGATCAACTCACAGGGTACTATCAATGTAGGAGATGCAGAGTGTGTGCCTTGAATTCCAACCGCGTTAGGCGAACGACCACATTTATTTCCACCGCTACAAGGCTACAGCATGTCATTAAACCCTGTATCACATGTGCCTCCACCGGTGTTGTGTATCTACTGCAGTGCCCATGCGGCCTGCAGTATGTGGGACGGACAAAACGCCCACTTCAGGTGCGACTCAATGAGCACATAACAAATATTCTAACAGGGTTTAAGAACCACTCTGTGTCAAAACATTATTTGCTCAAGCACGACAGAAACCCCTCAAATACCCTCTTCTTGGGGATAGATAAATTCAAACCTAACTGGAGGGGGAGTAATCTTGTTAGGGAAATTTCTAGACTAGAAATGGCCTGGATCCACCGTTTGAAGACCTATTCGCCCTATGGGCTAAACATAGATACTGATGTGAATGTGTTTATTAATAATGCCTAGAAATATCTACTATGTAAACCCAATGTGTGATATACGGTGGAAGCCTTGTAACATTTGGGGTAATGTTCACCATTGGTGTACACAAAAATTTATTAATTTCTATTAAATTTTATTAATTTTTATTATTTAAATGTAACTATCATCACACACTGATAGTTATTTTGCACTTAAATTTGATTATAAATTCATCAAATATATTTAAATAATTCCCCTTTTTCCCATTCTTCTCGAGATCAAATAGGGGTTTTTCTTCCTTTTGGGATTCCAATCTATGCGTTTTGGGGGAGTGGGGTTGAATATAAATGTTGAATTATTTATATGGTAATGACACTATGGGTTCTGCCATTGGATGTAGTTTTCCTTCCTTTTTTTCTTTTTTTCTTTTCTTCTTTTTTTTTTTTTCTTTCTTCACATTAGTTTACACAGAATACTGCCAATATCCTTGATCAAATTTCAGGTTAATGTCACTTTCTGGTTTCGCCAGTAGAGGTCACCCTCACGTTGTTTTTCAAATGTGTGTAAAAATGATATTTATGTGCACTAATATGTATATTTTTACATTTTTACACTATACACATTCTATAACTAGTAATCAATTTCCTCAAATTAGATATCCGTTTAATTATCGTGAGCCTACCCCTATGGATATCTACTTTTGGGATTAATCACGGCCCAGGCCAAAAAACTAAAAATTAAACTATTTTCTGCCCGCAGGATAAGTCCTGTGTTTTCGTCTAGATGAGCGTTCTAGCTGTAATTAGTCCCCCTTACATGTAGGTGTGTGGAGCGGGGTAACCAGTTTTAAATATATGGGCATATTTGCCCACTACTAAGATGGCCGAACCGTGTACTTCACATTGTGGTCCGGCCTTTCTTAAGCGTGGTGCGTCTCTGTAGCGCCCACTCCTATTGAAAACGTCCATTGAATGACGAAACGCGTCTAGGAGGACGCTCAGTGACGTCACCACGTTCGAGGAGTGAGGCTTCCGACATGCCGGCCGGCATTTTATTGTTTACATGCTGATTTTACTTTGTGAGTATGATCTATATATTCTTTTAATAAATTACCATACGGAATTACGCTATTGGCCTGCCCTTTTTTATTCCATGCTGGGTGTATGATTTGGATACTGTGTGTACGGACCATCCGAGTGAGAATACTGGCTGTGGAAGGGACGTTTTGCATCACCAAAGGCTGCAGCTGGGTCAAAAGTTCAATGCCATTAACCGTTTGGCTTCTGGTAAGCTGCTCCCCCTCTCTTTGGTGGTGGATTTTTCACGGCTTGCTTTGAGTAATCACGGTGGTGTGAAACTTGGGGTCACCCTAATGACCTATGGACTAATGTAGATGATTGGTTAAATGCCACTGGACTAGTCTGGTGTGATGCCTGATAGATTTCCATACACATCTAAATAAGTTCCGAATTCCTAATAGACTTTGTTTAAAAGTGGCGCAGTTTTTCCTTTGTTTATTGTATGATTACATGTCTCTGTGAATTTTCATTCATATGTATAGACTGTTGTCATATCCGATTGAATCTGTATCTTAAAAATATAATTGTTAAGAATTACTTAATAATAAATACTGTGCAGGAAAACTTTCCTTAATAAGCACAACAGATAGATGTTTTTGTATTAGATAGATACTTTCCACTACTCCTTAACCACTTAACGACCGCCCACCGCCGATTTACGTCGGCAGAATGGCACGGACAGGCAGAATCACGTAGATCTACGTGATCGCCTTTGTGCAGTTGGGGGGTCCATCCGGACCCCCCTTCACTGCAGTGAGCGGCCGTTAAGTGTTTTCGGGAGCGATCAGGCATGAGGGGGCGGCCGCTCGATTACGCCCCCCCCCCCCTCGCGATCGCTCCCGGCCAATGAAATTGCTTCCTCCGCCATGTGATGTAAACACAGGCTGGAGGAAGTGATGTCATCTCCCTCGCCGCGGTCTTTTCGTTCCCGGCGCCGAGGAGTGAAGACAGAGGTTAGTGCTCCAACAGTCCACTGACACGTAGGTACACATAGGCACACAAATCACCCCCCAGTCACCCCCAGATCACCCCCCAGGTCACCCCAAAGCCCCCAATCACAGTGTCACTGATTGCAGTGATCATTTATTTTACTGATCACTGCATTTAGTGTCATCTGTGATTGTAAAAAGTTGCAAGGCAGTTAGGATTAGGCCCCTTTAGGTCCAGGGTAGCCCCCTAACCCCCCCTAATAAAGGTTTAACCCCTTGATCACCCCCCAGGTAACCCTTTCACCCCCTAACTTCAGCGTCACTAAGCGATTGTTTTTCCGATCGCTGTATTCGTGTCGCTGGTGTTTTAGATAGGCAGTTATTTTTTTTTTAGGTTCGCCGCAGGTTTTTATTGGTGTCAGGTACCCCCATATTTAACCTAATAAAGGTTTTAACCCCCTGATTGCCCCTAGTTAACCCTTTCACCAGTGATCACCATATAAAGGTTACGGGTGACGCTGGTTGATTAGTTTGCTTTTTATAGCATCAGGGCACCCGCCGTATATAACCCAATAAAGGTTTAACCCCCCTGATCGCCCGGCGGGTGAGATCAATTAGGTTTTAGCGCCAGAGAGGGTCTGCGTCGCCCCAGGCAGTGTTAGGTTAGTGCCAGTAACGCTAACACCCACGCGCAAAGCATACACCCCCCTTAGTGGTATAGTATCTGATCAGATCTATACTAGCATCCCCAGCGGTTTAGGGTTCCCAAAAACGCAGTGTTAGCGGGATCAGCCCAGATACCTGCTAGTACCTGCGTTTAGCCCCTCCGCCCAGCCCAGCCCAGCCCACCCAAGTGCAGTATCGATCGATCACTGTCACTTACCAAACACAACACACATAACTGCAGCGTTCGCAGAGACAGGCCTGATCCCTGCGATCGCTAACAGTTTTTTTGTAGCGTTTGATATATTTGCTGACGACAGTCAGGTGCTTTTTTTCCTGTGAATCTTACTAGTGTACCCCTAAATTTAGAGCCCAAAATGGCAAGTCGAAGGTACACTAGTAAAGAGGCCTACGAGATTCTGAGCATGACAGATAGTGAAGAGGAGGTCACGTATCTGTCAGATTCAGGCTCAGAATATCTTCCCGTAGAAGACAGTGACGTCAGCGGCCCCACGTCAGATAGCTCTGACGACGAAGTTGAGGTCCCTGCTAAGGTCAGGCGTACCCGATCCCGATCTTCTGAGGTTGTTGAGGAGCAAGAACCGCAGGTCTCTCGTATCATGGAGCAGAGTAGTACTAGCGCCGCTATTCCTTCTGGTGAACTGGCAAGCACCAGCGGCCTAGTACAGCCTGGACGTACATCCAGCACTGCAGTAACACTTGGTGACGTGGCGAGTTCCATAAGTGCAGTTCAAGCTGGCGAGGTGGCAAGCACAAGTAGTGTCCCGCTGCCACCAAGAAGACAAAGGCAGGCCCGTCGTGCCCATACTGCCCTTCCTGCAGAATTCGCCTATCCTGATTGGGTCCCCACCACTTCTGCAGAACCCGTACTTCCCCCATTCACTGCCCAACCCGGTATTCAGGTGGAAACAGCTGATTTTATTCCAATTGATTTTTATTCGCTGTTTTTCACGGAAGATCTCTATAGATCTATTGTGGACCAGAGTAATTTATATGCTGGTCAATTTATCGCCGCTAACCCCCAGTTGCCTAAAATTGCCAGAAATTGGAAACCAATTACGGTTTCCGAATTTAAGACCTTTCTGGGCCTTTCCCTCAACATGGGCACACATAAATTTCCGTCATTGCGTGCTTATTGGTCCACGCACCCAATTGACCACATGCCCGTGTTCTCTGCCTCCATGTCCAGGGCACGATACGAGCAGATTTTGCGGTTCATGCACTTCAACGACAATGAACTTTGTCGTCCACGTGGGGACCCTGAATACGACCGGCTCTATAAAATTCGGCCCCTCATAAACCACTTCAACGAACGTTTTGCAGCCTTGTTTACTCCCGATCAAGTTGTCTGCGTTGATGAGTCCCTGATTAAATTTTCTGTCCGCTTGTCTTTCAAGCAGTACCTTCCCAGCAAGCGTGCCAGATACGGGGTCAAGCTCTACAAGTTCTGTGACAGGGCAACAGGCTATGTAGTGAACTTTACGGTTTATGAGGGAAAAGACAGTCAGATTGAGTCGGTCAACTGCCCGGATTACATAGGGAGCGCTGGCAAGATAGTGTGGAACTTGGTGTCACCCTTATTCGGAAAGGGGTACCACTTGTATGTGGACAATTATTACACGAGCGTGCCACTGTTTAGTCACTTGTTTGATCATAAGATTGGAGCATGTGGCACCGTGCGACCTAATCGCCGGGGCTTTCCCCAGCGGCTTGTAGATGCCCGTCTTAGGCTGGGGGAGAGAGCCTGCTTGAAGTGTAATAACTTGCTCGCTATGAAGTGGAGGGACAATAAGAATGTTTTCCTTCTTACCTCCCTTCATGCAGACACGACAGTCCAAATTCGTACGGCGACTGGTGTTGTGGAGAAACCCCTCTGTGTCCACGAATATAACCAAAATATGGGAGGGGTGGACCTCAACGACCAGTTGATGGCGCCGTATCTAATTGACCGTAAGGCGAGACGCTGGTACAAAAAAGTGTCTCTATCATTATTCCAATTGGCTTTGCTGAACGCTCATGTGCTATACAGAGCTTCAGGCGGGACGTTATCTCTTCTAAAATTCCAGAATGAGATAGTCACAGAACTCCTGTATCCAGGCGGTTCTGCACCTCACCATCCCCAACCAAATGCAGTAAGCCGGCTGCATGAGAGGCATTATACGCATCTCCTCCCGAGTACCCCTACCCAAAGCCACCCCCAAAAAAGATGTCGTGTCTGTAGCAAGCGCGGATTTAGGCGTGACACCCGTAGTTTTTGTCCACTCTGTCCTGACAAGCCTGGTCTTTGCCAAGGTGAATGTTTTGAACGCTACCACTCAAAAGTGAAGTTTTAGCGTAGGGTACAGCATTTCACAGACTAGGACACACTTACACAGGGTCTCCCAAGATGCCATTACATTTTGAGAGACCCGAACCATTACAGTTGTAAAGTTACAAAAAAAAGTGTAAAAAAGAAAAAAAAAACGTAAAAAACAAAACACAAAAAAAATATAAAATAAAAAAACCAAAAATAGTTGTCGTTTTATTGTTCTCTCTCTCTCTATTTTCTCTCTATTGTTCTGCTCTTTTTTTACTGTATTCTATTCTGCAATGTTTTATCATGCTTGCTTTTCAGGTATGTAATTTTTTGTTTTCAGGTGCGCCATTCAACTGCAGCGCGGAATTATTTATCTTGACAGCAACAGCGTTTGCTCCCACGATACATAAAGCCGTGACTCCAGTGCTGTAGGAGGTGATTTCACCACCACAGTTAAAAAAAAGAGCATATATGCCGAAGCATGGGGGCAGCAGGGGCGGAGGAGCGATTTTGCTCCTAATGCCGCGTACATACGGTCGAAATTCCGACCGTGTGTACGCGGCATAACTTTTTTGCGGGAGGATGCCCCCATGCTTCGGCATATATATATTTTAGGCACAGGTTGCGTTAAAACATTTTTTTATTTTTTACTAGGTTTTGTTTTGGTATTTGCTTTGCAGGTATGGCATGGTAAGGTCTTACTGTTGTACTGTAATGTTACTTTGTTTTAAATGTTAACCACCATTTGCTTAGCAGGTACGCCATTCAGTTGCAGCGCGGATCTATTTATCTTGACAGCAACAGCGTTTGCTCCCACGATACATAAAGCCGTGACTCCAACGCTGTAGGAGGTGATTTCACCACCACAGTTAAAAAAAAGAGCATATATGCCGAAGCATGGGGGCAGCAGGGGCGGAGGAGCGATTTTGCTCCTAATGCCGCGTATATACGGTCGAAATTCCAACGGAGGCTTATCCGTGGAAAAGTCCGACCGTGTGTACGCGGCATAACCTTTTATGCCGCGTACATACGGTCGAAATTCCGACGAAGGCTTGACCGTGTGTACGCGGCATAACTTTTTTGCGGGAGGATGCCCCCATGCTTCGGCATATATGCCCATCATTAGAAGTGGGTGGATGAAGGGAGGTATTCTAATGGTGGGCATACCCACCAATCAATCTCTTTTTTTCGTTCAGCCAATAGGCTGTATGAAAAAAAAGATTACAATACATGTCCAACAAGGACCAGCAACGTACTGGTATGTTGCTGGACTTTGAATGTTTATACCAGAATGATGCCTGCGGGTTTAGGTATCATCTTGGTATCATTCTTTTCAGCCAGCAGCCGGCTTTCATGTAAAAGCAATTCTAGCAGATAATTAGCCTCTAGACTGCTTTTACAAGCAGTGGGAGGGAATGTCCCCCCCCCCGGATATAAAAAGCGCCATTGGGAAATTGGGAAAGCATTTTATCACACCGATCTTGGTGTGGTCAGATGCTTTGAGGGCAGAGGAAAGATCTAGGGTCTAACCCCCCAATTTTTTTCAAAAAAAGAGTACCTGTCACTACCTATTGCTATCATAGGGGATATTTACATTCCCTGAGATAACGATAAAAATGGTAAAAAAATAAAATATGGAAGGCACAGTTTAAAAATAAAATAAAAAAGCCAAATAAATAATAAAAAAAAAAAAAAAAAAAAAAAAAGCACCGCTGTCCCCCCCTGCTATTGCGCAAAGGCGAACGCACGCGTCGGTCTAGCGTCATATGTAAACAGCAATTGCATCATGCATGTGAGGTATCACCGCGAAGGTCAGATCGAGGGCAGTCATTTTAGCAGTAGACCTCCTCTGTAAATCTAACGTGGTAACCTGTAAAGGCTTTTAAATGCTTTTAAAAATGAATGTAGTTTTGTCGCCGCTGCGCGTTTGTGCGCAATTTTAAAGCATGTCGTGTTTGGTATCCATGTACTCGGCCTATGATCATCTTTTTTATTTCATCAAACATTTGGGCAATATAGTGTTTTTTAGTGCATTAAAAATAAAAAAAGTGTGTTTTTCCCCCAAAAAATGCGTTTGAAAAATCGCTGCGCAAATACTGTGTGGAAAAAAAAAATGCAACACCCACTATTTTAATCTGTAGGGCCTTTGCTTTAAAAAAATATATAATGTTTGGGGGTTCAACATAATTTTCTTGCAAAAAAAAATTTTCTTTCATGTAAACAAAAAGTGTCAGAAAGGGCTTTGTCTTCAAGTGGTTAGAAGAGTGGATGATGTGTGACATAAGCTTCCTAATGTTGTGCATAAAATGCCAGGACAGTTCAAAACCCCCCCCAAATGACCCCATTTTGTAAAGTAGACACCTCAAGCTATTTGCTGAGAGGCATGTTGAGCCCATTGAATATTTTTTTTTTTGTCCCAAGTGATTGAATAATGACCAAAAAAAAAAAATGTACAAAAAGTTGTCACTAAATGATATATTGCTCAAACATGCCATGGGCATATGTGGAATTACACCCCAAAATACATTCTGTTGCTTCTCCTGAGTACGGGGATACCACATGTGTGGGACTTTTTGGGAGCCTAGCCGCGTACAGGACCCCAAAATCCAAGCACCGCCTTCAGGATTTCTATGGGTGTAAATTTTTGATTTCACTCCTCACTGCCTATCACAGTTTCGGAGGCCATGGAATGCCCAGATGGCACAAAACCCCCCCAAATGACCCCATTTTGGAAAGTAGACACCCCAAGCTATTTGCTGAGAGGTATGTTGAGTATTTTGCAGATCTCGCTTTTTGTCACAAAGTTTTGAAAATGTAAAAAAAGAAAAAAAAAAAGAAAAAAAAATGTCTTTCTTAATTTTCAAAAACAAATGAGAGCTGTAAAATACTCACCATGCCTCTCAGCAAATAGCTTGGGGTGTCTACTTTCCAAAATGGGGTCATTTGTGGGGGTTTTGGGCTATTTTGACATTTTATGGCCTTCAAAACTGTGATAGGTAGTGAGGAGTGAAATCAAAAATTTATGCCCTTAGAAACCTTGAAGGCGGTGCTTGGTTTTTGGGGTCCCGTACGCGGCTAGGCTCCCAAAAAGTCCCACACATGTGGTATCCCCGTACTCAGGAGAAGCAGCAGAATGTATTTTGGGGTGCAATTCCACATATAACCATGGCATGTGTGAGCAATATATCATTTAGTGACAACTTTTTGTACATTTTTTTTTTCTTTTTGTCATTATTCAATCATTTGGGACAAAAAAAAAAAATATTCAATGGGGTCAACATGCCTCTCAGCAAATAGCTTGGGGTGTCTACTTTCCAAAATGGGGTCATTTGGGGGGGTTTTGTGCCATCTTGGCATTTTATGGCCTTCAAAACTGTGATAGGTAGTGAGGAGTGAAATCAAAAATTTATGCCCTTAGAAACCTTGAAGGCGGTGCTTGGTTTTTGGGGTCCCGTACGCGGCTAGGCTCCCAAAAAGTCCCACACATGTGGTATCCCCGTACTCAGGAGAAGCAGCAGAATGTATTTTGGGGTGTAATTTCACATATGCCCATGGCATGTGTGAGCAATATATCATTTAGTGACAACTTTGTGAAAAAAAAAAAAAGTTTGTCATATTCCCGCAACTTGTGGCAAAATATAAAATATTCCATGGACTGAACATGCCTCTCAGTAAATAGCTTGGGGTGTCTACTTTCCAAAATGGGGTCATTTGGGGGGGGTTTGTGCTATTTTGGCATTTTATGGCCTTCGAAACTGTGATAGGTAGTGAGGAGTGAAATCAAAAATTTGCGCCCTTAGAAATCCTGAAGGCGGTGCTTGGTTTCCGGGGTCCCGTACGTGGCTAGGCTCCTAAAAAGTCCCACACATGTGGTATCCCCGTACTCAGGAGAAGCAGCAGAATGTATTTTGGGGTGCAATTCCACATATAACCATGGCATGTGTGAGCAATATATCATTTAGTGACAACTTTTTGTAATTTTTTTTTTTTTTTGTCATTATTCAATCACTTGGGACGAAAAAAAAAAATATTCAATGGGCTCAACATGCCTCTCAGCAATTTCCTTGGGGTGTCTACTTTCCAAAATGGGGTCATTTGGGGGGGTTTTGTACTGCCCTGCCATTTTAGCACCTCAAGAAATGAGATAGGCAGTCATAAATTTAAAGCTGTGTAAATTTCAGAAAATGTACCCTAGTTTGTAAACGCTATAACTTTTGCGCAAACCAATAAATATACGCTTATTGACATTTTTTTTTACTAAAGACATGTGGCTGAATACATTTTGGCCTAAATGTATGACTAAAATTGAGTTTATTCGATTTTTCTTATAACAAAAAGTAGAAAATATCATTTTTTTTCAAAATTTTCGGTCTTTTTCTGTTTATATCGCAAAAAATAAAAATCGCAGAGGCAATCAAATACCATTAAAAGAAAGCTCTATTTGTGGGAAGAAAAGGACGCAAATTTCATTTGGGTACAACATTGCATGTCCGCACAATTTACAGTTAAAGCAGCGCAGTGCCGAATCCCAAAAACAGGCTTGGTCCTAATGGCCCGAAATGGTCCGGGGCTTAAGTGGTTAATAAAGGTTATTATATTAAAACTTTCACTCTTGGTCAAAGAACTTTCATTTAACCCACATCATATCTTTGAAATATTAAATATAATACACAGGTAACATTACCATTACCTGCCTCATCAGTCCAGCCTACAGCCAGCCCCTTCTGGCTATTTAAACGGCCTTGTTCATGTCTTTTGTGCCTTCGCCTTATTTAACATATCCTGAGTGTCTCTGCTGAGTTCCTGTTAAAGACTTTGCTGACGTTCCTTCTGGTTCCTGATCTTTGGCTTCTGACTACGCTGATCTCTGGCTTCCTGATTACCGGCTTGTACGATTACCGGTTTTGGCTTCTGAACTCTGGCTTATGTTCCTGATCTGTACTATTTGTTTCTATTACATTAAAGGTGTGATATTTTTTTACTGCATTTTCTGTCTCAGTCGGATTCATGGTTCCTGACACCCTTGTTGCAATCCACTCAGATATTGCCATAGAAGCTTCAACATTATCTGTGGCTGTCATCTTTTGCATGGTCCACTGCACTGCTTTCTGCGGGTCAACTCTTTACACCGGAGCCATTTCCCACCCTCCCAGTCTCATGGGTCACTGCCTTCTGTAAACCCCACTGTCTGTTCAACCAGTAAGCAGTTTGTCTCTTGTTGAGCAGCGACTGTCTGTGCCGGGATCTGCTCCTGGTGGGCCTATGCTTGCGTATTATCCAGCATCAGTTCCTCCATTGCTTTATCTGATGCTTTTATAGCCTTGGCAGCTTTAACCCAGGACATGGGTTTGACCTGCACCCCATAATCTCCACCAATTGTCAGGATCTGAGGGGTAAACAGGTGGCTGAGAAACAGTTCAATTAACTTTAAAATACACTTTATTCAGCAAAACAGAAAATAACAACAGTCTTTATCTTCATGGGCAGCCTAAAACAACACAAGGAACTCATCAGTACAACATAGTCTTTTTTTTAACCACCTAAGGACGAAGCCTATTTTTCACACTTGGAAAAGAAAGAGAAAAACTGCGCTAAATAAACTAAAGTGAGAAAAAAAAGGAAAAAAACTCCAGACGTTTAACTGGTAGCTTTGTAGCTATGGGGAGCTGCGATTAAAAATGTGAACTACCATACATGGTAATAATTAAGAAAAAAATTGGTGGAAATCGCGCTACCCCGTGACCAATCACTGTGACAGTAATAAAGTATATTAAAAATTAACAGTTACCCCATAAACCACAGATCAAATGAACTGATAAGTGAAAAAGAGGTGTGTATATATAACAAACTATAAATATATGAACATCAAATATAAATTTATAAATAATAGTCCATCAAAAAAAAAAAAATTGTTTAAATAAAATCCAAAGTATTAACACCAGTGCTTCATGTAAAAATCATACAAAAATGCTGTGTCCACATACATCTGTGACATTCCACCACCAAAAAGCAGGATTTCTCCTTACCAGCTGTACACGACCCCCTATTACAGAGGGTCAATATATGCATTGAGTAGTTTCTCCCACAGGTCACCGCAGCACACAGCACATGAGGTTCCTAAAACACCGACCTCCGGTTCTCATCAATGGGCACATATGTATAGAAAGAATGGAACACACTCCACATAGTGCATTATATCTTTTTAAAAATTTATTCCATAAAAAGCAAGTTTGCACTTACATGCATTATCAACCCCTTGGAATTGGCTCAAACCCTCCCTTGGCACAACTGGTATATACAGATATTGTGGAACCCACTGGTTGATGGGGAACACAATAAAACCACACCACAGTAAAATTGCAATATAAATTGTTACCTTGAAATTGCCACTTGTCCCACAGGGTAACAGAGAAACTGCACACAGGTTTGCACTTAACCAAGAGTGAACTTTACTTGGTAAGATATAAAGGGAAAACAAGGTTATACATACAGTTGACTCTGCAGGGCCCTGCTAGAGTCAATAATAAAATAAATAGTTACTATTATAGACAATATATCTTAATTAGACATTAATACTGCAAGTTATGTGGCTGAACTATATGCTCGCGAGCTCCCCCTAGTGGGCAATACCACCCGACCCGTCACTGTCAGTTCTAGTCAGGCCTGACTAAATTTAATGTACAAGTTCATCAGTGGTAGGTGTCTTCGCTAGCAAAAACGTTGGTGCACATACAAATTGTAATCCAAAGGGTATTGAAGGGAAAACTGGACTCCCGCAATGCTTTTGGGAGTGTGTAACTCTTAGGCGGTGCAAATGGCAACTTTAAACTGCGCACTATCACATGATGCACTAAGTTCTGGTGCGTGGCGCACTATTCTAGTGATGGTGGGCCTTAACAGTCACGGGCCTATCAAGTAGTTAATGATATCCTGGGCAGGTGCCCGCTCACCCGAATAGGCCTAGTCTGCCTGGCAGGTTCCGTTGCTGATGCTCCGGTACATGATCTCTCCGCTGTCCCGGTCTTCCGTCCCTCACTCCACCACACGAGACGTTGGTAGGTGGAGATATCTGGACACCTTGGAATGTCAGCTGTGCTTCCCAAAGGAGAATTCTTCAGTCTTTAGCAGACAGGCCTCTCTGAAGACAGTAGGCCCATGTTATGCGGCCTACACACACACACACACACACACACAGCAGGCCTCTCAGACGCTCCACTTGCTAGCAGGGCAATGTCCAGAGAGACCTTCTGTAGCTCCTCCCCTCCTTTAAGTAAGCAGTCCCAGAAGGCCAAGCGACGAGGCAATGCATGTTGGGAATACAGCTGCACTGTGGGTACTATAGTCTATTTACTATCCATGGCAAATGGAGTATTTTCTCCCTGTACTTTCGAGTTCCAGCATGCCTTGCTTTAATATTATTAAAAATAATAAGTAGATGCAATATAAAGATTGAACACCGGAGGGAGCTAGGTTCCTTCTAGTTTGTCAACTGTAGTCTGTATCTACATAGGAAAAACGGAAACCTTGCTTCACACTCCCCCCACTTAAAGTCTTTGGTCCCCAAAGAGGACAACAGTTTGTAGCCTGATACATGCTTTGTCAATACATGCAGAGAAATTTTCAGTAAAGTTATGCAGGACAATAAACAATTTGCATTTTCAGTAACAGTGTTCAAAATCAAACAGCTCATACCATGACATAGAGTGGACAGAGGAACTTCCCACCAATTTTCACGGGAAGGGAGGCCGCTCTGTCCACAAACCATTGACACTGAAGTGTCCTGCCCAGATGTGCCAGGGAGTGAGCTGGAGTTGTCTTCCACTAAATTTGCAGTGGAAGAACTAGGCATGTCACTTGTCCTTTTAGAAGTGAGAATAGTCTCTTCCGAGCATTCACCCAATTGATCAGAAGTCAGTCTCTTTGGAGGGTGAATAACTTGTCTTTCTCTTTGCTCCTTAGGTGTTGTTTCAGGAATGATAGACTCTGTTTCTTCATCTTCAGGTTCAGGTACACTAGACTCTATGTCTCCTGGAGTATCTAATTCTTCTTCAGACAAAATTGAGACCTCTCCGGAGCCTCCCGTTAAAGACTCCTCATCTTCCTCCAGCTCCTCAGTGAGCATACTGTGAGGCACAAACTCGGGGGGGCTCTGGTCGGAGAGTTCTACTGTCAGTTACCTCAGGTAATGGTAGAGGAGAGGTCCTGGACTCTGATTTTTGAGATGACCACAACCAATCTGACCCTACCCATTCATCTTCAGAGTCTTCATCTTCTATGTCCTGAAGTGTTGACTGAGATCTGGTGACTGGTCGAGACCCTTGAGAGGTTAAGGGTAACTCTTGTGAGGCTGATGCAGGAGGTAGGTGAACTGCTTCAGAGAGGGGCAGCAGGTGATTCCTGTGCCAGGTCTTTAGTGGGCCTACACTTCCCTCTGGTCTAATCTGATACACCGAGAGGCCTGGTAACTGCTTACAGATGATGTATGGTTGTGACTTCCAGCGATCAACTAATTTATGCTTTCCAGGGATACCCAGATTTCTTAATAACACTCAATCCCCTGGTTGCAAATCTTGTACCCTGACCTTGAGGTCTAAGTTCCTCTTGTTCCTCAGCCCCCTCTGATCTGATGTAGCTTGGGCCTTTTCATAGGCTATTTTTAGACTTTTCCAGAGCCGATCCACATATCTCTTATGGGAGGTGACTGATGTATGATCAAGGGATGTGACAAAGGCCAGATCCACCGGTAGCTGAGCCTCTCGCCCAAACATCAGACGGTAAGGAGAATACCCAGTAGCATCACTTGCAGTGCTGTTGTAAGCATGTACAATGGCAGCTACTTGCTTACTCCAGCATGTGGAAACTGTTGTCCTCTTTGGGGACCAAAGACTTTAAGCGGGGGGAGTGTGTAGCAAGGTTCCAGTTTTTCCTATGTAGATACAGACTACAGTTGACAAACTAGAAGGAACCTAGCTCCCTCCGGTGTTCAATCTTTATATTGCATCTACTTATTATTTTCAATAATATCAAAGCAAGGCATGCTGGAACTCGTAGTACAGGGAGAAAGAGACTGCATTTGCCATGGATAGTAAATAGACTATAGTACCCACAGTGCAGCTGTACTCCCAACGTGCATTGCCTCGTCGCTTGGCCTTCTGGGACTGCTTACTTAAAGGAGGGGAAGAGCTACGAAAGGTCTCTCTGGACATCGCCCTGCTAGCAAGTGGAGCGTCTGAGAGGCCTGCTGTGTGTGTGTAGGCCGCATAACCTGGGCCTACTGTCTTCAGAGAGGCCTGTCTGCTAAAGACTGAAGAATTCTCCTTTGGGAAGCCCAGCTGACATTCCAAGGTGTCCAGGTATCTCCACCTACCGACGTCTCGTGTGGTGGAGTGAGGGACGGAAGACCGGGACAGCGGAGAGATTGTGTACCGGAGCATCGGCAACGGAACCTGCCAGGCAGAATAGGCCTATTCGGGTGAGTGGGCACCTGCCCAGGATATCATTAACTACTTGATAGGCCTGTGACTGTTAAGGCCCACCATCACTAGAATAGTGCGCCACGCACCAGAACTTAGTGCATCGTGTGATAGTGCGCAGTTTAAAGTTGGCATTTGCACTGCCTAAGAGTTATACACTCTCAAAAGCATTGCGGGAGTCCAGTTTTCCCTTCAATACCCTTTGGATTACAATTTGTATGTGCACCAACGTTTTGCTAGCGAAGACTCCTACTACTGAGGAACTTGTACATTAAATTTAGTCAGGCCTGACTAGAACTGACAGTGACGGGACACAGGGTGGTATTGCCCACTAGGGGGAGCTCGTGAGCATATAGTTCAGCCACATAATTAGACATTAATACTGCAAGTTAAGATATATTGTCTATAAAAGTAACTATTTCTTTTATTATTGACTCTCGCAGGGCCCTGCAGAGTCAACTGTATGTATAACCTTGTTTTCCCTTTATATCTTACCAAGTAAAGTTCACCCTTGGTTAAGTGCAAACCTGTGTGCAGTTTCTCTTACCCTGTGGGACAAGTGGCCATTTCAAGGTAACAATTTATATTGCAATTTTACTGTGGTGTGTTTTTTTTTTGTTCCCCGTCAACCAGTGGGTTCCACAATATCTGTATATACCAGTTGTGCCAAGGGAGGGTTTGAGTCAAATCCAAGGGGTTGATAGGCGGAACATAGACCCAAAACAAAACCAGCAGCTCCTACGGGGGTAGTGCTACATGTGGGGGCTCGTCCGGGATTTCTACGGTTCTGCAATCAACTCCCCACCTAGACAGGCCCCTTGTCAGTACAACCATGGACCCTACTGCTGCTGTTCGGTGGTGTCTGGAGAAAAACATCCTTCCGGGAAACGGTCTAGTGATCGAAATCAAAAGAGAAGTCTGGACAGAGGAGCAGCTACTCCCAGTTTTGAGAACACTGTCCACAGACAGGAAACCATGGGTGATTGACATGAGAACAGACACCATCAACCCACACACCTATGCACTGTGTGGATGGAAGAAGGGAGTTTCAGACCACTTTAAAGGCACTAGTATAAAGACTGCCAACCAAGCAGAATTCTTCCTGATACACCCAGAAGAACCCAGGGAAGGTCCCACCTCCACTAGCCAAGAAGGGCCCAGCACAGGGGCGGATGGCCAGAAAGAGAGTTTCGGTTCATCACCATTGACTACCCTTGGGCCAGAGCTATGCACTATTCTCGGGGAAATTGTAGCTAAGTGTAAGAAGGATTCCCTTGACTACCTGATGACTGGATACAGGAAACTCAGGACTTTCTCTGGGAAGCAGCCAGTGCCTTCTGTGGAGGATGGGTTTGAAGAATTGCTAGATCACGCCACTCAGGCTCTGGAAGAGTGGGAAATACCCGAAAAACACAAGAAGCAAAGGATTGCAGAGAGTCTAAATGGGCCTGCCCTGGAGGCCATATGTAACCTCAAGTTTAGTAAGAGAGACTGCACTGCACAGGATTACCTGGATATCCTACAGGATGTGTTTGGCCGGACTGAAAAAGTTACTGAACTTCTCTACTAACTGGAGCACTGTTACCAGAAGGAGGGAGAGAAACTGTCTGAATTCATCAGGCGCCTGGATAAAATTCTGCATCAGATCCTGTTAAAAAAAGGAATGGATCCTCGGAAAGTGGATGAGACCCATGCACAACAAGTCCTAAGGGGAGCCCAACCTCTAGATCCCATTGTACTTCTGTTGCGAACCCGCCAGGGCGGTGGCATTCTGGAGTACCCTGACCTGATCTGGATGGTCAGGGAGGAAGAGGTCCTGTTGGACTATAAAAAGAAGAACCAGCAATCAGAACCAACTGCTTGAGTCAGAGTGATCAGTGCTGATGAAGGCGACTCTCAAGTTGAGCTTCTGAGGACCCAAGTGTCTCAGTTGATAGAGATGGTGTCCACGCTGACTGGCCAGGCAAAAGTTCTACCTAGTAAAAATACTCCAGAAGAACCCAAGAAGTCCCTCAACTCTGAGGCTGATCAAGTGCAGAAGCCGAAAAGACTGATAACTTGCTTCAACTGTGGAGGAGTTGGACATGTTAGAGGAGTATGTCCGAGCCCGGATAAAGCTACACAAGTTAAAATCTGTTAGTTTTTTTGCTAGAAAATTACTTAGAACCCCCAAAACATTATATATATATTTTTCAGACACTCTAGAGAATAAAATGACAGCCGTTGCAATACTTTATGTCACACCGTATTTGCGTGGCGGTCTTACAAATGCATTTTTATTTTATTTTTTAAATATACACTTTTTTGAATTAAATAAGAAAGCAGTAAAGTCAGCCCAAATGTTTTCTATATTGTGAAAGATAATGTTATGCCAAGTAAATTGATATCCAACATGCCATGCTTCAAAATTGCGCCCGCTCATGGAAATGCAACAAACTTTGACACTTAATCTCCATAGGCGACGTTTAAAAATGTATACAGGTTACCAGTTTTAAGTTACAGAGAATTGATGCTCTCACTCTAACGAACACGTCGATACCTCAGGTGTGGTTTGAACACAGTTTACATATGTGGGAGTGACTTACGTATGCGCTTGCTTCTGCGCACAAGCACGGCGGGACAGGGAGCTTTAAAAAAAAAAAAATCTTATTTATTTTACTTTTTTTTTTTTACACTGTCACTTTAAAAAAAAAATTGGATCACTTTTATTCCTAATTACAAGGAATGTAAATATCCCTTGTAATAGAAAAAAGCATGACCGGACCTCTTTAATGTGAGATCTGGGGTCAAAAAGACCTCAGATTTACACTAAAAGTGTAGCCATGGCCCCAACCCCTAGAGGCAATGGCCAGGAGTCAGGGAGAGCTGACATCCTTCTGTGTAGAGTGGGTTACAAGGCAGGGTGGGTGTGATGCAAGATGAAGTTATGGGCGCCAGACACTTTTTGAATGCAAAGAGATTTATTGTCTCTGAACAAGAACTGTGGGAGAGAGGGTAAGGGCCAGGACACCCTTAAGTAGATGCAATGATAATTAGCAGACTCCGAGACTTCTATAGGTAGACAGCTATACAGGTGAAGTCCTCCAGCAGGACACCACTTCTGTATAGGTAGGACCACTGTCTCCTATGGCAACAAATCTTGTAATAGTCACTAACGGTAGTTGTATTCAACTATTAACAATGCAGAACAGTTCTCTTACTCCACAGTCTCTCACTGTAGATCTTCACTCATTGAGCTCCCAGTCTCTCACTAAACCTCCAGATCCAATCGCCACTGGATATCCTGAGCTTTTCCACCTCTAATCCGCTGTATCTTCCTCAAGAGTTAACCCCGCTTCCCTGCTGGGTCCCTAGCTTGGGACTCACAGATACTCCTCAAGTTTCACCCCTGCTGACCTGCGAGGTCCCTGGCTTGGGACTCACAGATACTCCTCAAGTTTCACCCCTGCTGACCTGCGAGGTCCCTGGCTTAACACCTGCTAAAGCTTTCCCACTTCTTCACTGTCCCCGGCTGGTGAGAAGACTGCTCTGGTACTGGCACCAGCTTACTTACCGTGGTCTCAGGTAACAAAGTGGATGGTCCCTTAGTGGCAACAGCTTCCCCTTTTTCCTCTGACCACAACTGGTTCCCGATCTGGCTGAAACTTTACTCCAATCCAGGACTCCAATTCTGCAGTCCCAACCCTGCGCAGCTTTTCCTGCTCCTGGCTAGGCCCTCAGGCAGCCTAGCAGCCAGATGTCCCCGGGATAGGCCTCAGACTTTTGCTCTAGACGTCACAGAGCGGGGTCATCCGTCCTTATCATAGGGAACACCGGGGGTTCCCTATGATAAGGACAGGTGACCCCTCCCCCTCTTACGCGTCTTGGGGGTTTCATTTCTGCTGGAGAGGGGAGACCGCAGCGTCGCTGGAGAATGGATCATCGTTCGACATAAACGGGATTACATCGCTGGAATTATTATTTTTTTAAATAAAGGACTTGTCCAACTGTGTCTTTGTGTTTTTTACAAATTTTTACACTTTCTTTGTGAAATGGTAGGGGTACAATGTAACCCAATACCAATTCACATAGGGGGGGGCGGGATCTGGAGTTCCCCTTTGTTAAAGGGGGCTTCCAGATTTCGATAAGCCCCCTGCCTGCAGACCCCCACAACCACCGGGCAAGGGTTGTGGGGATGAGGCCCTTGTCCTCATCAATATGGGGACAGCCTCCCCATGTTGAGGGCATGTGGCCTGGTACGGTTCAGGAGGGGGGGCGCTCTCTCGTCCCCCCCTCTTTTCCTGCGGCCTTTCCTGTTGCGTGCTCGGATAAGGGTCTGGTATGGATTTTTGGGGGGGTTCCCACGCCATTTTTTTTTATTTGGTGCGGGGTTCCCCTTAATATCTATACCAAACCTGAAGGGCCTGATATGGAATTTGGGGGGACCCCCATGTTTTTTTTTGGTTCGGGGTTCCCCTTAATATTCATACCAGACCCAAAGTGCCTGGTAATGGACTGTGGGGGGAACCCCTGACGTTTTTTTTCAATGACTTTAATCTGTATTGCCGGGGAGCCGACAATTCATTATAGCCGCGAGTTGTTTTAAATGACTTTTTTTCCTTCAGAAATGACATTTTGTGCAGGGACAATTATAAACACGGGAAACATGCGCGACTTTACAGGCATACTTTAGACACCCCCCCAGGTACAAAATTTAAAGGAATATTTCACTTTTATTGTTTCACTTTAAGCATTATTAAAATCACTGCTTCCGAAAAAACTGCAGTTTTTAAAACTTTTTTTTGCATTGATGCATGTCCCCAAACACTTTTATGACGATAACTTGCATATTAACCTTTAAAATTAGCACTTTTGATTTCTCCCATAGACTTTTAACGGTGTTCCGTGGCTTTTCGAATTTGCCACGAACACCCCAAATTGTTTGCTGTACGCCGAACGGGCGAAAAGCCAATGTTCGAGTCGAACTCATGTTCGAGTCTAACATAAAGCTCATCCCTAGTCATCAGCTACAGTGCCACCTAGTGACAGAAGAGAAAAGGTGCAGCTATTGCAGAGTTACAGGGGAATCAGTGGATCTTCTAACAATTAACCAGGATAACTACTACCTGGCAAACTAAATTTATTAGCAACCCTGGCTAAACACCAGCATGCTACATCCTCCCCCTGTCTAGGAAACTACGTCTCAAGCCCTGTACACATGGCCGGGAATCCCGTCTATTTGAAAACCATCGGTTTTCCTGACGGGATTCCTGGCAAGCTTGCCTTGCAAAGCCGTGTATACACACGGCCACTCAAAAGACCTGCCGTTCTTTTGAATGGCAAGAACGGTTCTTTATTTTCCCACTGGGATTCCCGGCAGTTTTCCTGTCGGGAAAGCATACACACTGCCGGGATACCCGGCCAAAATCTCTCCTGGCAGTTTTCCTGCCGGGAAAACCGGTCGTGTGTATGAGGCATCAGAGTTTGCAAGAAAATTATTTTGCTCTCATACCTGAGAGTGAATGTCTTGGCAAAAACTGGGATAGGTAGGTAATGGGGAAAGGAATAACAAAAAACATGTGGTGTACGACATGAATATACAGAATGTACATATCAAGTGGCAGTTCACACAAGGGCAGATAAATAAAAGACAATATATGTACAGTTTTACGTGTGGCATACCACCCGAACTGTTTGGGGAAAATATGCAAACAGTAGCCTTATATCCAAACTATCTATCTACAATATACAAAGATAGGAAATATAAAATGTTAGCATTGCTGTCCAAGTTGAAGTCACTGTCTCTCCTTGTCCAAGGAAGACGCAAGGGGTACAGGAACACCTGAAAGAGAAAATAGACAGCATAGAAAGAAAGACATCCTATCCCTATGATAACACAGTGCAATATATACAAGTAAGTGTTGAGTAAATGTTAATTACTCTCAGCCAAGCAGTGTAATTACACCCTATGATATGTCTTAACTACAATAATACTATATCTAAACACAAGTATAAATGAAAATTAGGATTTTTATAACAGCTTACCTGTAAAATTATTTTCTTGGAAGTACATCACGGGCCACAGAGCACTATAGTAATTACTATATGGGTTATACTTCACCTTCAGGTGATGGACACTGGCATAATCAAGACAGGAAGTCCCCCCCTATATAACCCCTCCCATACCGGGAGCACCTCAGTTTTGTAGCAAAGCAATATATAAATATGCCAAATAAGAAGGGAGGGATCTCTGTGTCCTGTGATGTACTCCAAGAAAAGGATTTTACAGGTAAGCTGTTATAAAAATCCTATCTTCTTTATCGTACATCACGGGACACAGAGCACCAAGTAATTACTATATGGGATGTCCCATAGCAATGCCATCTGAGGGGAGGGAGACACACAAGCAAGCAAAACCGCTGTCAGACGTGAGGATCTATACTGCCGCCTGCAGAACACTGCGCCCAAAGGCGGCATCCTCTTGCTGACCTACATCCACTTGGTAGAATTTTGTGAATGTATGCACTGATGCCCATGTTGCAGCCCTGCAAACTTGAGCCACAGAGGCTTGGTGATGAACTGCCCAAAAAGCACTAACTGCTCTGGTGGAGTGCGCTCTAGGATGAAAAGGCGGAATCTTCCCCTTTAACTCATAAGCCTGAGTAATAACTTGACAAATCCAACTAGAAATGGTGGATTTTGACGCTGCCTGCCCCTTTCTGGGGCCTTCTTGTAATACAAACAAAGTGTCAGATTTTTGAAACTGGACAGTAGCCTTCATCTAGATCTAGAGAGTGCAAAAATTCTTCCTCTGCAGAACATGGCTTTGGAAATGAAGGTAAGGAAATATCCTGGTTCAAATAAACACCAGACACTACCTTCGGAAAAAAAGACGGACGAGGCCGTAACACCACCTTGTCCTTATGAACCACCAAGAATGGCTCTTTACAAGAAAACGCTGCCAATTCAGAAACCCTTCTTGCGGAGGTGACTGCCGCTAGAAAAACTAATTTTTTTATTACAAGGAGCAACGGAGCCTCAACCATTGGCTCAAAGGGGGGTTCCTGGAGAACCGACAAGACTAGATTCAAATCCCATGGACACAAAGGTGACCTAATTGGGGGATTTATCCATGTCACCCCCTGAATAAAGGCCCGAACCAAGGAATGTAAGGCAAGCGGCCTTTGGGGAAAAAAAACAGATAAGGCAGAGATCTGACCTTTGATAGTGTTCAAGGCTAGGTTCATCTCTACTCCTAACTGTAGGAAGCGAGAATCCTTCCTATGTCATATTTGCGAGGATGCCAGCCCTTGTCGTCACACCAGGCCACATAGGCCTTCCAGACCCTATAATAGATAGCTCTAGAGGCCGGCTTCCTAGCATTCAACAGGGTAGTTAGTACTGAGCCTGAAAGTCCCTGATTTTTTATAATGAGGGTTTCAACAGCCAAGCCGTCAAACTTAGAGTTTGTAAGGCAGGGTGGAATATTGGCCCTTGTGAAAGCAGATCCGGACAGGACGGAAGAGTCCAAGGACCTTTTACTGACATCCTCACAATCTCCGCATACCAGGATCTCCTTGGTCATGCAAGAGCAACTAGGATTACCAGCTTCTGTTCTCCCTTGATCCTGGGCAAAAGACGCAGAAGCAATTGAACTGGAGGAAATGTATAAATCGGAGAGAACTGCTCCCAGCGAGTTACCAAGGCACCCGTCCCGTATGTGAGCGGATCCCTTGTCCTTGACACAAACCTGTCAAACTTTCTGTTGAACCTGGACGCTAATAGGTCCATGTCCGGGGGTACCCCACTTTTGGCATATGGCCAAAAAGACCTCGGGGTGCAGAGACCATTCCCCTAGAAGCAGCTGTTGGTGACTTAGAAAGTCTGCCTGCCAATTTCCCACTCCTGGGATGAATATAGCAGATAGGCAAGGTACATGCTCTTCTGCTCAAGCTAGAATATGGTTTACCTCTTTCTGGGCAGCGCGGTTTTTGGTGCCGCCTGGGTGATTGATATAGGCCACTGCTGTGGCATTGTCGGACTGAATCCTGACAGGATAGCCCCGCAACCTGCTTGTCCAAGTCCTTAGGGCCAGACGTGCTGCCCGAATTTCTAGAATATTGATAGGCAAGGATTTTTCGGATTCTCTGTATCCCCGGGAGCCGAGAACTTTTTAAATTACTTTTTTTCCTTCAGAAATGACACTTTGTGCAGGGACAGTTCTAAGCATGGGAAACAAGTGCTACTTTACAGGCATACTATACACACCCCCTAGGTACGAAATTTAAAAGGAATATTTCACTTTTATTGTTTCACTTTAAGCATTATTAAAATCACTGCTCCCGAAAAAACTGCCGTTTTTTTTATATTGCAATATTTTTATTGGAGTAAATACAAAAAAAAGAAGGAGAGGAGAAGAATACAATAAGGAAGAGGAAAGAAAAAAAAAAAAAAAACAAGAAGAAAAAATAATGGACAAATAGCCAGGTTACATTCGGCCAAACATTTGAACGTTTTGACAATATGTTTTTGCCTCGTCTCGAGCCTGTCAAGAGGTAGGAGGCATATGCATAGTATCGTCGTACAGGTCATTCAAGCCCTCAGGTAGGGCATAGTATGTGTGTAAGTGCCCAGACTAGCAACATTAGAATAAACCGGTACTAGGGAGAGGGATAGTAGGGGTCCAGGGCTTCGGTAGACCCCGATTAAAAAATTTCGGGGTTAGCCGTGGATCCCCACCATGATAAGGTTTCCTGTCTTATTAGTAACGTTATATCACGGTATATCAGTAACCAAGGTAAACAGAAAAGTCTATCTCCAAAAATAAAAAGAGAGAGCAAAGGAAAGAGGAAAGGAGCAGAGAAGAGAAAGTGAAAGGAGAAAAGGGAGAGAGAGATAGGAGAGAGAGAGGGGAAAGAGAGAGAGGGTCACCTGGATTTCCCTGTTAAGTAGAAATATATTCGATCCATGGATCCCAGATCTTGTTGAACATTTCTGCTTTATTATGAAGAGTGTAAGTGAGACTGTCATTAATCATAATCCAATTGAGTTTGTCCTTAACTTGTTCTAGGGGTATTCTTGAGCGTTTCCAGTTCCTTACAATTGTTATTCTCGCTGCTAACAACATATAAGTTATGAGGCGTATTGATTTTCTGGGAATCCCGTCGGGGAGTTTATGAAAAAGCGCACTCTCTGGGGACCGACGGATATTAATACCTGTCACTGAATTTATCAGATTAAAGATCCTTATCCAAAACCTGATCACTAGTGGACATTGCCACCAAATATGATGCATGGTGCCCATCTGTCCGCATTGTCGGAAACAATGAGGTGAGGAGGAAGGATGCATTTTAGCTATTCTCGTGGGGACTAAATACCAACGTAACAGCGTTTTGTAATTGGCTTCAATAAGGGTAGTGTTAATAGAGATTTTTGAGAGTTGATAGGTGATATCTTGCCAGTCTGACAGCTCAAGGGTGAGGTTCAAGTCCCTCTCCCATTGAGTCATATAGGCAAGTTTAGTATCTGGTTCAGTTATAGAAGAGTATATGGTAGAGATTCGGCCCCTCTGTGTGCCTCTGGTTTGGCAAGTTAGTTCAAATACGGTAAGTGTTATGGGGCCCCCCACCTGTTTAATTTTGGAGTTAATAAATGAGGAAATTTGGTTATATCGAAATATCTCAATAGGAGGTATTGAGAAGTTGTCTTTGAAGTGTGTTATCGTATGCATTCGGTTTCCACTAAGGAAGTCCCCAATTCTCATTAGTCCTTTATTAAGCCACCATTGGAATTGTTGTGGATCAAGGCCAGGAGGAAACTCCGGATTGCAAAAGATGGGCGCTAGAGGTGTGTGGTGTGACATAAGGGATGCTCGGTGTCTTGTTCTGTCCCATACCGCTAGAGAATGTGATAATGTAGGGCACAGAATAGGTGGGCGTTTACGATTCGGAAGCCACATCAAGGCTCCTATTGCCAGTGGGTGGCACGCAAGTGCTTCTATGTAAACCCAAAGAGGGACCGAACCCCCAGCTGTCGTGTGAGTTAGTTGGGCTATCTGAGCCGATTGATAGTAAGCCTGTAAGTTGGGAAGACCAAGTCCCCCCATGGGCCTAGGTGTGTAAAGTGTTCTTTTTTGTATCCGTGACTTCTTATTACCCCATATGAAGCGCAAAACTTCATTTTGTATATGTTGCATGTCTCCCCTCGGAATTGCTATCGGTAGTGTCCGGAAATAATATAGGAGTCTGGGCAAAAAAGTCATTTTTATCTAATTGATTCTGCCAAACCAAGAGAGAGAGTATTCCGCCCAAGAGCGAAGATCTTCTTTGAGTTTTTTAAATAAAGGAGGATAATTTGCTTTATATAACGTATCTATCGAAGGGGTCAGATGGACTCCCAAATATGGGAGGGAGTGGGAAGCCCACTTGAAGCTATATGTGTTTTGGAGGAGCTGCATCTCCGCGGGAGGTAGTGAGATATTAAGTGCCAGGGTTTTTTGCGAATTTAGGATCAAACCCGAAACCAGCGAGAAACGATCTAGCAAGGACAAGAGTTCGGGGATTGAGATTTGGGGTTTGGTGACATGCATAAGGACATCGTCGGCAAATAGTGCACATTTGTGTTCTTGTTGTCCACAATGGACACCATGGATATTGGGATGGGAGCGGAAGGCCATTGCAAGGGGTTCTATTGCTAGAGCAAATAATAGGGGAGAGAGCGGGCATCCTTGTCTAGTACCTCGCTGGACTGGGAACATGGATGATTTATGTCCTCTGATAGAAATTTGAGCCGTCGGGGAGCTATAAAGTGTTTTCAGCAATGAGAGAAACGTGGAGCCGAATCCCATAGTTTCAAGAGTAATAAAAAGATAGTCCCAGTTCAGGCTATCGAAAGCTTTGTTAAGGTCTAATGATAAGAGCAAGAGTTCCCGAGTCGGGAGGTTATCCCAATTGGAGCGTACCGCCGAGATCAGAGCGATAGATCTGCGAATTTGATCTAAGGTCTGACGTCCTGCAATAAACCCCGATTGGTCTTTGTGTATGTAATGTTCCAGAAAGGAGTTGAGTCGAAGGGCCAGAATTTTAGTTCTTCAGGTCGCAATTAATTAGGGAGATTGGGCGATAATTGCGTACATCAGTGGAATCTCTGCCGAGTTTGGGGATAACGCTAATATAAGCTTTGTTGTCATCAGATGGGACCACCCCCCCGTCCCCCAGGGAATTAAAGTAAAGAGTCAGGTGTGGGACCAGGTGCATAGCAAATTTTTTATAGTAGATGTTAGGAAGCCCGTCCGGGCCCGGAGATTTATGAAGTGAAAGAGATTTGATAGCATCAGTAACCTCTTCAGTTGTGAATGGTTGGTCCACTAATTCCCTATGATCATTAGTTATGGTTGGGAGGGGGAGGGCCCCCAGAAATTCCCTGATGGACGGGGGAGCCACCCCCTGGGGTTTCTTGTATAGTTCTGCGTAAAAGCTATGGAATTCATCAAGGATCTTATGGGGGTCCTGTGTGAGATGGCCCCCGGATAATTTTATTTTAGGGAGTGCACGATGGGAATGTCTAGGAGTGAGTTTGTGCGCCAGTAGGGATCCTGGGCGGTCCCGCCAAGTGAAGAATTTATGATTCGTCCACCTTAATTGTTTCTCGGCCCTTGTAGTGAGACAGATGTTCAATTCTAATCGGGATTGTTCCAGCTTCTTATATAAATTGGGAGAAGGGGAGCGTTTATGTTGTTTGGTTAAAGACTCAAATTCCCTGGTCTTGGCAGAAATCAACTTGGCACGAGCCTTTTTTAGTCTGGAAGCTAGCTGAATAAAGGAGCCCCTGATAGTGGCTTTGTGCGCTGCCCAATTAATGGCAGGGGATGTGTCCCCTGGGATATTATTTTCAAAGTAGGTTTGGATATGGCTGGAAATCTCTATGCAGTGAGATTCATCACTAAGGAGAGATTCGTTTAGTCGCCAATGGAAACCCACAGTTTTGTTAGTGAGATCAGTTAATTGAATCATAACAGGATCATGGTCTGACCAAGGTGTTGACAAGATTTTTGCTGATCTCAATTTCGGTATCACCCCCGAGGGGAGAAATACGTGGTCTATGCGGGAGTAGTGCCCATGTGCCCTTGAATAGTGAGAGTAGTCCCTAACAGTGGGATTGGACTCTCGCCAAGCATCTACCAAATCATATTTATGTAGCAGTTGTGCGAATTTATGACTTTGCCTGGGGGGAAACCGAAGTCCTGAAGTGTGTGATTTATCTTTAGTTAGATCTAGAGCTAGGTTAGAATCACCCGCCAAGATTACAACACCCTCAAGTTTGGGTTCTAAGAGTGTTAGAATGGCATGAAAAAAGGCAGTTTGATTAGTATTGGGGGCATAATAGACAAGTACGGTGATTAAGGTTTCACCCAGGTGGCCCTTCACTAGAAGATAGCGGCCCTCTTTATCTTTAATGGTTTTAGTTTCTGTAAACAATATATGTTTGGAGAAGCAGAGGGCTACACCCCTCTTCTTCTCTGAAGCGTTCGCGTAGAAACAAAGAGGATAATCTCTGTGGAGATAGCGAGGGGTAAATGAGGAAATAAAATGTGTTTCCTGAAGAGCCACAATGTCCGCCCCCAACGAACTGTAATGCGTGAGGGCCTTGATTCGCTTGGCAGGCGATCCAAAGCCCTGGACATTATGTGAGAGCAGGCGGACATTTCGGGGTGTCTGTGTTATGGAAGACATGAGATACAATTATGAACAGCGATAAGCAGACTCACCCACCGGTCCGTAGGATCCAGAGGCCAAAAGCGCCAAGGAACTTTCCAGGTGACCCTCAGGAAAGAACAATTTTGGAAAAAATTTAAATTGGAGTTAAGAAAGAGGGAGAGAAAGAAGAAAAGAACAGAATCAGAGATAACAAAGACAATAACAATAGTAGAAAAAAATAAAATGAGGCTGTCGGACCAGGGAACTCCCGGTACCGAGTGACATAGTTTAAACATGTTACCAAATAAGATTTACAAACAGTGAACAGTTAAAGTGTCCTAGAGCAAAGCCCCAGGTGTGAGGGAGTCTCCACCGCACCCAAGTAGTGGGGAGAGTCCCTCAAATAAGGAGTGCGCATGACCACCCCCCAGCAACAAAAAATATATCGTAAAAAAAAAAAAAAAAAAAAAAAAAAGTCTTTGGTCCCAGTGCTTCGCCCTAAAACATTGGTAGGGTTATTTAACCTAGTGTGCATTGTGGGTTTTATAAAAATGAGAGGGGAGAGGGAAAAAAAGGGGGGGGGAAAGGAGGGAAAGGAGGAGGGGGGAAAGGAAAGGAGGAGAAAGGAGAAGGGGGACGGGAAGGGGGGAGGGGAGGAGGGGGAAGGGAGGAGGGGGAGGGGAAGAGGGGGAGGAGGACCCGTACAGTGCTAAAAATGTAAGATTTCAAAAAGTGTAAAGAGTTAGAGGCCAGCTCGACCGTTTCAAACAAAAATAACAAGAGAACAAGAACATCTTGTTCCAACCAATTTCAGTCACCCTGTGTGGCGTCCAATGTCCCTTTCAGAGACCGCTGAGAAGACACCACTGCGGGTTTGGACCCGTTCAGAAACATAAAGCCCATTCTTCAGGTAGTACGGGATGTCTGGGTATTTTTCCTGGTTGATTTTGATGACCATAGGGGGGAGAGTGGAGGAGGAGGGGAGCCTCTGGATCCAGGTTGATTCCGTGAAGATGGGTTGTGGGATATAAATCCCAATTTCAGCAGGATCGATTCGCCTTCAGTAAAAGATGAAAAGGAGTAAGATTTGTTGTTGAAGGAAAATTGGAGTTTAAAGGGGTAGTTCCATCTGTATCGAATATTACGTTGGGTCAGTGGTGCTAGTAAAAGTTTAAGCGATCGTCTCTTTTGGATTGTGGCCTGGGATATATCAGCGAATATTTGAATCTTGATGCCATCTATTTCCAGGTCTGGGTTCTCTCGGGCATGTCGCATCACTGCTTCTTTAATCTTGAAGAAATGTGGCTTAACAATCACATCCCTGGGGGGGCCATCAGGTTTAGGGGCAGTCAGAGCTCTATGTAGTCGATCAATCTCCATATGGATCTCATCAATATCGGGCACGGCAGCTTGCATCAGAGATTGTGTGATAGAGGTAATATCTTTTACACTTTCCGGTATACCACGAATGCGAAAATTATAGCGCCTGGCGCGATTTTCAAGGTCATCGATCTTTGAGTAAGCGTCCTCAAGTCGATCCTGTAAATCAGTAATCATATTTGAATTTTGGGAAACTCTGTGGATTGTATCGTCCATCTTGGATTCAATACTGTCCAATCTATGTCCCATTTCCTGGAAATCTCGTTTTATGTCCAGAGCTAGTTTATCATTTGCTTTGGCTAATTCTCTTTGAAGCAGGTCAGCAAAGCGTGCTATTAGGATCGGGTCTCCTGAGTATTGTCCCTGCGCAGGGGGTACAGCAGGAGAGTCAGCATTACAATTTGATGCGGAATCTTGGCTGCTGGGCTGGCTGTATATGGTTTCTGCCATCTCCCTATCCAGGAGGGAGGATGCGTGTGAGTCCATGCTGGGTGATTTAGCTGCAGTCTGAGAGGGAGATAATGCAGGGGGGCTAGGTGATAGGCAGTCTATGTTTGTCAGCTCACCTTTTTCTAATGGAGACCTTGAGGAGCATAGTGTCGGGTAGTCAGCATCATCTGCCCTTGGGACTTGTACCTGATTAGGAGGTGGAAGTTTTCCCTTCCCTGCGGCCTGCGTGCCTCGTGTGATATAGCCGGTCGCCATCTTGGATCCGTGCTGTGTAGCGCGGCTCGAGCTCCGGGGGCCGTTTTTTGGCTTGTTACGCGGCTTTTTAACCATCCGGCGTGTGCCCGGATCGTTCTCCCAGAGGGTCGGGTTAATTATTTCTGCGGGCGAGGTGTGGGACCGCTGTTTGAAGCTGAAGTTGCCGGGGGGTGAGCGGAGCAGGTCAGATGGTCATCTGCTCCGTCCGGCCGCGCATGGGCACCCAATTCTGTCCTGCCGTTTTTTTAAAACTTTTTTTTGCATTGATAAATGTCCCCTGGGGCAGGACCCAGGTCCCCAAACACTTTATATGACAATAACTTGCATATAAGCCTTTAAAATTAGCACTTTCGATTTTTCATGTTCGAGTCCCATAGACTTTAACGTTGTTCGGATGTTCGAACAAATTTATTGCCTGTTCGCATGTTCTGCAAACCGAACTGGGGGGTGTTCGGCTCATCCCTAATGTACGATAAAGAAATGTTTTGGTTTTTTTTACCTTCAGAGAGTCTCTATACAATGGTGATTCTCATTCGTAGTTAATTGCATTGATCAGTGAATGGGAGTGGATCTAGTCTCTTTTAGTGTATATGTTGGTGCTGGGTATGTGGGTAACTATGCTGTAAAGAAGGCTCTTTGTCTAAACATGTTAGCAGTTACTTTGCACTTGGTAATTTGCTAATAAAGAATTTGGACAGATTCCAGACTGCGAGTTCTTTCCATATATCCATATTCAGAGTTTGTGACGAGTGGGAGATCGTCTGAACCTGGCACCTGGAGTGAAGGTACCAGTAACCAACACGCATATTTGGAGGTTTTCTCAGTCAGAGTGGTGCTATCCTGCGTACATTTATCCAACTGTCCATTCAGAGACTCTGGTTTATAGATCCGATACATTATAAATATAGAACCATTTATCCAACTGTCCATTCAGAGCCTCTGGTTTATAGGTCCGATACATCCTAAATATAGAACCATTTATCCAATTTTCCATCCAGAGCCTCTGGTTTATAAACCAAATATATTGTGCATATTGAGCCATTTATACAACTGTCCATCTGGAGTTGCTTGATTGTAGATCAGACACATAATAAATATAGAGATGGAGATCTTTTCCTGTTATATCGAGTAGAATGCGGAGACAGGAACAGTGTGACTGTACAGACACAGGAAAAGATACTACAGATGGAGAAAAAGTGATGGCAGGTGCGGACAGGAAGTAATAGACAGACAGGAAGTGATGTATCTAAGGAACAGGAAGTGATGTGGAGGTATAATAAAGGAAGTTCTGGGTGAGAGGTGAGTTGCGAGGAAGGAAAAAGAAGACGTTGTTGGATTCGGCAGCAGAAGAGGTAATCACATTATAATTTATTTAGAAGAAGGACACAAGGATCTCTACAAAGACGTCATGATGGACAATCAGCCGCCCCTCACATCACCGGGTAAGGGAAGACTTTATTGTAAAGGAGAGAGCAGTACAGAGGGTCCACCTAGATCCCCCATCATCTGATAAACACATAGAAACAATGTATTCAGTCAGTGTGTGTGTTTCCTACAGATGGATCCAGTAATGGGAACCCACCAGAGAGTTGTCCCTGTCCTCTGTATTCCCGGGATTCCACACAGGAAGATCACACCATCCCTCACCGTCATCAGGTAGGTGGGACTGAGCAATTAGAACTCAAATACATTGTAGAATTCTTCGCTTCAAACGAACATTCTTCTATTTAATCTCTTGTTTAGGGTGAAGAACTGAAAGACATCAAAGTTGAGGTTAAAGTAGAAAAAGAAGAGAAGTCCGAGGATCAGCAGTCTATGGTAGAGGGTGATCCTTTTTATTCCCAGGATTCCACACCGGAGGATCACACCATCCCTCACCATCATCAGGTAGATGGTACTGAGCAATTACAACAAAAAAGTATTCTAAGCTATGAGATGATATTTTTCTATTAAATCTCTTGCTCTATTTTTTTTTTCTTTCATCTTTGGGGTTTAGGGTGAGAGATTTCCCCCTCCTCTGTATTCCTGGGATTCCATACGGGAGGATCACACCATCCCTCACCATCATCAGGTAGGTAAATATGTATTCTAAGCCATGAGATTACATTATTCTGTGTAGTCTCTTGTTTTACTTTGACATCTGAAGTGCAGCCTTTGTTACCCACACCCCCATCCTCGTTTCTAGCTCCTTTTGAGCGCCCTACATTTTTCACCCCCATTTTTTTTTTTTAATATATATTCCTTTCCTCTGTGGGTCTTAAGCCCAGACACATCGCGGGTCCTCTTCCTCCTTGTGTTCTTCCAACGGAGGGTACATACTGAATGATGTGTCATTTTTGTCCCTTATGTCTACCTTGAGTTGACTTTAATGTTTTCTATTATTTTTGGTGTAGGGTGAAAAACGGATTAATATAAAAGCTGAGGTTAAAGAAGAAGAAGTAGAGACGTATGTGGGGGGTGATCAGCTATTCATGGAGGAGGTTGGGATGATTATAAAAAGTGAACAGGAGGACATTTCTCTACCTTTTGACACAGGTAGGTAACAGACATTGTGGAAAAAACAGGTCAAAGTCTCATTTTACTTCTAAGTATAAGGATTGTAGTGTAAAAAAAATGTTAGATAATTATCAGATCTTCACATCATCCTATAGGCAGATTCTAAAAGGTTAAATATGTGTTTGCCTACTAAAGGGTTAATGTGTGGTGTGGTAAGAGTTAACACTTGGTGCTGTGATGTTCCTTCCCCTGCATGTGTCACTTCCTGATTCTTAACCGGATCAGGCCTCATGGCCTGTTCCTGTGTGGGATGTGATCAGTGAGAGGTGAACTCAACTGTGTGGTGGAGTTTCCCTTTAGCGGGACCCCTGGATGGGTTCCAAGCAGGGGTGGGCAGGAGGTGTGGCTGTCCTGGGCACAATGGTTTACTGTAGGGATGGGGGGCGCCTGCCTTCTGTTACAAGGCTGACTGGAGTAGTGATAGCAACAGTGATTTAGACAAGGGAGTGACTGATCGGTGGGATCCCCTAAATTTGCACATCATGAATCAGGAGTGGGTGCAGTTTGGCATCTTTGCCCTGGGCACTGGAAGACCTTGTCCCAGCACTGGTTCCAAGGACCGGACTTTTAATGCCATTTACTGGGATGCAACTAAGCTATGAAAAGTTATGAACAACGCCGCACAGCCAAATCTGGTACATTGTTATTAGAGAGAGAGAGAGAGAGGAAATACAATTGTGATTCTGTATATCGCTCAAATGTACTTCTATGGAACCTGGACAGAACGGTAAATATAACAATTTTTTCACTAAAGCAGTGATTACATATTTACATAGTAGGCGAGGTTAAAAAAAGACACAAGTCCAACCTATGTGTGTGATTTTATGTCAGTATTACATTGTATATCCCTGTATGTTGTATGTATAGTTCTCAACCTCAGTCCTCAAGTATCCCCAACAGGCCATGTTTTCAGGTTTTTCTTTACTTTGAATAACTGCTTTAAATTAATATCAATGACATGGTAATGATAAGAGCTATTTTATCTAAGGGAAGTTCCCAAAACATGGCCCGTTGGGGGTAATTGAGGACTAAAGTTGAGAACCATTGCATTAAAGAACCTATTGTTTAAGAGCGACCGTCTGTGTTACTTTGGAAGAGAAGGGACTTTACAATGTATTGGGGAGAACTGGGGAACAGAATGTACAATTCAGTTGAGTCTTGATATCATGGAGTGAAGAGTGATAAGAAGGAACTTCCAATTCAGGGCAGAGAGAATGGTGGTGACCGGGGACAGAGGTTCTATAGATAAGGGTAGTTTGGCACGTGGCTGGGCTCCTATGTTAGGGCCCACTGCAGAACAGAACCCTCCTAGGGACCATGCTAATGGTCCGTACACACGATCCGAAAATCGCACGAAAACGGTCGTCCGAGGAAGAATCGTACGATTTTCGGATCGTGTGTACATTACTTTCGAGAGCCGATCACGACAGTTCATCCGATATTATTTGATCAGACAAGCGCGAAAATTTTCCTCGTACGATACGAGATCGTACGATTTTCGTTTAGTCAGTATAGTTGTCGTCTGAAAATACAATACAAATATATTATAACACATGACATCACTTCTGATGTTTTTTTTTTTTCTGTCGTACGGGAATTTTCGTGACTTTAGTAACCTATTCAATTTCTACTTGCGACTATTAAGCGAAAAAAGTCGTACGATATTCGGATTGTGTGTACGGGCCATTAGAACCACAATGTGCAAGGCCTTGCAAAGTAACTATGGTGAGTCCCATCTTTGCCATGTGCTGGGTTGTGATCCATGCCAAGCTGGCCATCTCCATCCTTTGGACACTTTCAGTACTTGTAAGCGTGTATGACCTCATTGGTGGTGGACTGAAGTTGGCACTGTAGCACCCTGATGTTTAGCTAGGGTTGCTCCTAAATTTACGTGCCAGGTGTATTTGCCTTGGCCAATTGTTAAAGATCAATTGAGTTCACCCTAAGTCTGGAATTGCTGCACTTCTCTCTTATGTCGCTAGGTGACAGGGTACCTAGTGACATTAGATAAGACAAGGGCAAAGCAAGAACAGATTAGGAGTATATGGGGTATCTCAGCCAATGGGCAGGGGTTTTCAAGCTAGGGACTGAGCAGACCAGTGGGGTGAAGCTTGAGATGTATCTGGAGTGCCAAGCTAGGAACCCAGCAGGGAAGCCGGGGTGACGCTTGAAGAAGATACTGGAAGTGAGGATTGGAAGAGCTCAGAGGATCCGGTGGCAGTGGATCAGCAAGTCTAGTGAGAGAGACTGGGAGCTCAGTTGAGTGAAGACCTACAAGGAGTTATTGTAGGGGAAGTGAAGGGACTGTTACAATTTGTGGTAAAAACTGTTAAGGACTGTTGCCATAGGAGACAGCAAATCCTGCACATGCAGATGTGGCGTCTTGCTGGATGCCTTTCCCTGCATGGCTGTCTACCTGTAGAAGTCTCTGAGTCTGCCAATTGATATTTCAACTACCAAAGGGTGTCCTGGCCCTAACCCTCTCTCCCACAGTTTGTTCAAGAGAAAATAAATCCCTTTGCATTCAAGAAGTGTCTGGCGCCCATGAATCTACCTTGCATTACACCCACTATGCCTTGCAACCCACTATATACAGAAGGATGTCAGCTATCTCTGGCCCTGGAGGTTCTCATTAGACAGAAAGAGGCATGAGACCTTGCTACAGCACATCTGGAGTATTGATCTTCTCATGTAATTTTTCACTGAACACATGCTTCTTGTACTATTCACTTCACATGATTGCATATTTTCCATCAGATTCATTTCCTTGTGTTCCGGTATAAGTGAGTGCAATCTCCCTACCACCTTTTCTATGTATTCAATTTCTTGGAGTGCGGAGCTTTACAATATTTAATATCCAAGAATAGTTTATACAGAGTTGTCACAGATACTGGTATACCAGTGTATTTGGGTGTATATATCATCACTTCCAGGTCCGGCTGTCACTTTCTCGGGTTGCTGTGGTTGAGGGGAAAAAGCGAATGGAGTGCAATATGTACTTCATTACCTTCAATGGAAGGCAGATGAGACATCACTGGTCAAACAGACCCCTAAAGTCACAGTAAAGGGTTAGTTTGCCTAATACAGAAAAACTGTAAAGGTGACCTAACACCGGACCCCCTTCACCCCCCACCCCCGGTCCTCACTGTACTTACCATCAGCCATCCTCTACTATCAGGGCTCTCTCACCACTCCAATGGTCAGGGAATATGAACTACCCCACTGCACTGTCTTCTCCATACTGAGCTGCCAGGATGGACCAGATGGATTCTGATTGGTCAGCGCCATCACATGTAAAAGCGGGGTCCAGGAGGGGGGGAGGGGATCTGGTGTTCAGCTTTACAGTTCTTCTGCAGAGGTGATCTAACCCTTTAATAAACCATTGCACTAACAGCTTAGATTGTCTCCACACTGATGGAGGAGGGATGGTGGTGCCACCCTAGGACACCAGCATTGTAAACCTTGGAGGAGGTTTTTCTCTCGAGCGTCTTCCAGGACAGCCCATGAGACCTAGGGCTCCTCCTACCAGGACAGGAAACACGTTACCCCCGTCAGATAAAAGGGCGGTCCTCCAGGCCCCACGTCAGTATTAGTGTTTCCTCCGGACGGGGGTTAACATGTTTCCTGGAACCTGATACCCTAGGTCTCATGAGCAGGGGCTCTAAATGACTGTTGGGATATTTTTTTGTACTGACCTCTCTCCGCGCCAGAAGCAGTATCTCCGCTGGGGAAGTTGGTTGTATCTGCTGTCCCCTGTCCTTTTTGCCTGGGGAGGGCCAAGACCGCGGTGATGTCGGGCCCCAGAGCGCGCCCTGCATAGGCAGCATGGTGGCATCCTTTCCCCGCCGACAGCATGGCTGATCTGTGCAGGGGAAAGAGGAAGCCGTGGCGCTCGAGGGGGCGGAGCTTCTGCGCTCTAAGCTGGCCCACAGGAAGTATACGACGAGGGTCACTTCCGTGTCGTACGACGTCATCATTGGGCGCCAGAGACGCTGGTTCCTGTCTCCATAAACGGCGCGAACAGGTGACTCTGGCTTGCTGGTGTTTCATGGTAGTAGCAGCAGAGGCTGTGGACGACCAGTGGACAGATGGACTCTTCTGAAGTACCTGCAGTGGATGCGGTCTCCAACACCAGCACCTCTCAGGTAAGCCTGGAGTGTTTGTTCTTGTCACTCTCTAGCTATCCTGGTGAGTGTTTTTTACCCCCCCTCCCAATCATAGGATTTTGGTGTTAGGGGACACATTTTTCTCCCTCCTGCACGTGGTGTGTGTGGTAGTTTAGATGTTTATTTTGGGTCATTTGTTTTGTCTTGCAGACCAAGACCCAGGACAAGGCCCAAGCGCAGCCACCTAAAAGAAAATGTGCGGTTTGCGGAAACAAATTGAGCTCCTCATGGAGCAAGACACTTGTATAGAAGGCCTAGTAAAGGATGACCCAGTAGCCTCCTGTCAGAAGATGCTGACATCTGTTAGAGATGAGCTTACCTCTACCTTTAGCTCTTTTAAAAATCGAATTGACAGATTTCAGGCTCCCGCAGAGGGTCCGTCCTCAAGTAGAAAGGCTTCAGTCGGTAGCATCCCTCAGCAGAGGGCGGAGAGTGAAGACTCTGAGGCTGAAGATCTACCCGTTCTTCTCAAGAAGAATCAGGGTCAGACACTGGGCCCAGGGATAGAGAATCCTCAATGGGCTCAAGGTTTAAATTATCTTTGGAAGATGTAGATGACTTATTAAAGGCTATCTATACAACTCTTGAAATGGAAGAGGAGGAGGTAGAATTGTCCAAACATGACCTTATGTACAAAGGTTTGCACAGAAAGAAATCTAAAGTCTTTCCAGTGCATAGTTCCCTCCTTGATACTATCACGCTGGAGTGGGAAAATCCAGAGAGAAAACCTTTCTTTTCTGGTAACCTAAAAAGAAGGTTTCCATTTGATGAGGATGCAGCGCAGCCGTGGAATAAAAATCTGAAGTTGGACGCACCTCTTTCAAAAGTTTCAAAGAACTCGGCCATAGTGTTTGACGATATGGGCACGCTTAAGGACCAGATGGACAAAAAAGGAGATATCCTCCTTCACAGAGCATGGGATTCAGCTGTGGGAAATCTTAAACCAGCTCTGGCCTCCACTTGTGTAGCCAGGAATTTGGAAGTATGGCTGACACAAATACAATCCCATTTGTTGGCAGGTACCTCTAGAGAGCAGATTCTAAAATCTTTCCCTCTCCTTTTTTGGGCCATAGGGTATCTAGCTGATTCTTCCGCAGAGTCGGTAAGAATGTCAGCCAGGACTTCGGCCTTAGTGAATTCGGCCAGAAGAAGCCTGTGGCTTAAAACCTGGTCAGGTGATGCAGCCTCTAAGTTGCGCCTATGTGGGCTTCCCTTAACAGGGGGATCATCTTTTTGGCCCAGGTCTGCAGGAGGCACTGGAACGTACGGGCGATAAGAAAAAGGCCTTTCCAGAAAACAAGAAAAAGCCGACAGCCAGAAAGTTTTTTCGTGGCCAAGGTAGGCAGCAAGGTCCTAGAGACAAGGACAATAGGCCCAAGAAACATTGGACCGGGCACAGAGGTAGAGGGGGCGTCTTGTTTAACCCTCCTCAACAACCCGCCAAGCCACAGTGACTCATCTCTCCCAGTGGGAGGAAGATTGAGGACCTTTCTCCCACAGTGGGCAGGAGCCACCTCAAGTCCATTTATTCTGGACCTAGTGGCCAATGGATACAGGTTGGAATTTACTTACCAACCTCCAGAGCAACTATTGGTCACCTCCCTTCCCCAAGATCGGGAAAAAGCAAGGGCTCTGGGTCTCCAAATAGGAGACTTGTTAGATCAGAAAGTCCTGATCCCTGTTCCCTGCTCAGATCAGGGCAGGGGGTTTTATTCCCATATTTTTGTAATCAGAAAGCTGTCAGGAAAGTATCGGCTTATTCTGAACCTTCAGTCTCTAAACCGTGCTGTCAGATACAAGCACTTTCTTATGGAGACGGTGTTCACAATAAAAAACCTGCTTTACCCAAACTGCTTCATGGCCACTTTGGATTTAAGGGATGCGTATCTTCACATCCCTATCCATCCAGCCTTCCAAAAATTCTTGAGAATAGCAGTCAAAATGGGAACAGAAATTCGGCACTTCCAATTTCAAGCCCTTCCCTTTGGTCTGTCTTCATCCCCACGCAATTTCACAAGTGTTGGGGGAGGCGCTGGCTCCACTAAGGTTAAAGGCGATAACTATTATCCCTTACCTGGATGACCTCCTAGTGGTGGCAGAGTCTTACGAAAGGTTATCAGCGGATCTCCAGACTGTACAAGACTTTCTTCAATCCCTAGGTTGGTTGATAAACAGAGAGAAGTCTTCCTTGATTCTGGCCCAGAAGGTGACATATCTGGGATACGACTTTTGCTCAGTAGACCAAAACGTTTTTCTCCCCTCAGGAGAAGGTCTCAAAGATGGTGCAAACAGTCTCAGCTTTACAGACCAATCAATCGATCTCGCTGAGAGAGGTTGCAAGAGCAGTAGGTCTGATGACCTCATGCTTTCCTGCAGTACCATGGGCATGATTCCATCAAAGACCGTTACAGATGTTTCTTTTGAGGAATTGGGACGGAGACGCAAGGTCTCTGGAGTCAAGGGTTTTGTTACCTGCCAGAGTAAAAAGAAGCTTGTGGTGGTGGAGGACAAACCTTCACCTAACAAGAGGTCTACCTTGGTCCATTCCTATATCCCAGAGGATCAATACGGATGCGAGTTCCTGGGGGGTGGGGAGCCCACCTTAGCAACAAAGTCGCACAAGGAGAATGGTCCTTGAGGGAAGCAAGAGCTTAATCGAACCAGAGAGAGCTTCTAGCAGTTCAGAGAGCCTTGCAAGTTTTTCAGATGGAGATCGGGGGTCACAATCTCCAGATGCTATCCGACAACATTGCGACAGTTGCGTACCTCAACAAGCAGGGAGGTACGAGGAGTCGGATTCTTCAATCTATTGCCCAGGAGATTTTATCATGGGCAGAAGGGAATCTAGCCTCAATTACAGCAGTTCACCTGAAGGGGACGCAAAACTGCTTGGCAGACTATCTCAGTCGCTACAGGGTGGCTCGAGAAAAGTGGTCTCTTCATCCCGAGGTGTTTGCGGAGCTCACCGACAAATGGGGTTGTCCCGAAGCGGATCTGTTCGCAAACCAGGACAACCGCAAGACAGAGGGGTTCTTTTCTCTGAACCCAGAAGATCAAGCATTGGGAATCGATGCTCTGGCGAATCCGTGGCCATTCGGTCTCTGTTACGCCTTCCCGCCGATCAGACTTATTCCTGAAGTTCTCCTAGAAGAAACAGACCTTATTCTGATCGCCCCTTTCTGGCCCAAGAGGCCATGGTTTTCCCTGCTACAGACTCTGGTCTCGGAGCCTCCACTAAGGCTTCCGAAGAGAGAGGACTTGCTATCGCAGGGTCCAGTGTGACACCCACAAGTGGTTTCCTTAAACTTGACGGCTTGGTATCTGAAGAAAAGATACTAAGTGCCCAGGGGTTCTCTGACAAAGTAGTCAAGACCCTGGTAAATTGCAGAAAACCAGTCACTAGAGCCATATATTCCAAGGTTTGGAAAAAAGATTAATTCATGGTTATCTGAAAATCAAAGAGGGTGTCGACAAATGTCTTTCAGTTAGTACCTTAACGGTACAGGCGGCAGCTATCAGTGTTTTCCTCCAGTTTTCTCTCCTGGAAAATCCCACTATAGCTAGATTTTTCAAATCCATTTCTAGGGCCAGGCCAGTAGTGGTGAGAAGTTGTCCAACTTGGGACCTGTCCCTGGTGCTTCAAACTCTGGTAGAATTTCCTTTTGAGCCCCTAGGAGGATATTTATGTTAAGTTACTTACTTAAAAAACTATTTTTTTGGTAGCAATTACCTCAGCTCGTAGGGTAAGCGAGTTACAGGCCTTATCAGTGAGGAAGCCGTTCCTCACAATTTTTGAGGACCGTGTTGTTTTGAGAACTGATCCTGGGTTTTTGCCTAAGGTGGCCAGTACATTCCACAGATCTCAGGACATTGTACTGCCAACCATTTGTAGTTCGCCACAGGGCGACCAAGAAACAAAGTTTAGTTTTTTAGATGTGATAAGAATTCTCCTCGTCTATCTTGAAGTCACCAAGACCTTTTAGGAAAACAGACGCCTTGTTTGTCCTTTTTTCAGGTACGCACAGGGGTAAGAGTGCATCCAAAGCCACATTGGCTAGATGGATAAAGCAAGCCATCTCTGAAGCTTACAAAATTAGAGAAGTTCCTCCACCTTTTGTCATTGCACATTCAACAAGAGAGCCTTGTCTGCGTCTTGGGCTGAGAGGGCTGGTGCCTCACCGGAAAAAATTTGCAGGGCTGCCACATGGTCCAGTTATTCGACCTTCATTAAACATTATTGCCTGGATCTCCTATCTGCGCAGGAGCAGGCATTTGGTCGAAAGGTCCTTCAGGCAGTTGTCCAACCCTAGACTGGTAAGTTCTGGCTCATCATCTCATGGGCTGTCCTGGAAGACGCTTGAGAGAAAAGCTGAGTTAGACTTACCGGTAACTCCTTTTCTGAGGGTCTTCCAGGACAGCCGGATTCCCACCCGGTTTTGTCTGGAAGTTATGTATATTATGCATGTGTTTTTCAGGTTTGTCCTACGGTTCTCGAGAAGACTGACGTGGGGCCTGGAGGACCGCCCTTTTATTTGGTGGGGGTAACGTGTTTCCTGTCCTGGTAGGAGGAGCCCTAGGTCTCATGGGCTGTCCTGGAAGACTCTCAGAAAAGGAGTTACCGGTAAGTCTAACTCAGCTTTTTTTCCATATTTTGATGTTACAGTTGTACCCAGTTCCATGCCAGAGCTCTGTGAAAGTGGTGACTGTTAGACCAACGTGACTTTTTTTTTCTTGCTGACTCAGCTTGGAGTCCATATATGATCTGCAAACTCTTCATCCTATAAAATCCAGCCAATCCGATGTAGTAACAATCCACTAACGCGTTTTGGATAATGAAGCCTCAGTCATAAGTATTTCTTATTCTAGAATTAGCAGATCATATATGGACTCGGTGTGAAGACTTTTCTGATTGGTTTTGGAGGGAGAACAGGAGCCCAGCTGTGAGATCGGCATTTCCACTTATTCCACTGACGGGGGGGAGGAGCTAAAACTCCAGTTATTTGTCATCTACTGAGATTTTTTATATTTTTTTTCCTTCTTTCCAACAGATGGATGTGATGTCAGGAATTCCTCGGAGAGACATCTTCTATTATCTGCTGATTGTAAGTCAGAAGATAATGTCATCACACAGGATCCTCCAGGAGGAAATCCAAATCCACAAAATCTACATCACAGACCTTCCTGTCCGGAGACATCAATGGATCCCTCTGATCAGGAGGAATCTTCTCACCAATCACATCCTATGATTGTAAATATCCATGTAAGATCTCCCACTGCAGATAGATCACCAGATCCTTCTAATCCCGAGGAATCTTCCTCACCCCATGAAGGAGATCACCGAGGTGACCATCTATTTCCATGTTCAGAGTGTGGGAAATGTTACACTCCTGAAGGAACCTGTTTTAGAAAAAAGAGAATTCACACAGGTGAGCGTCCTTATTCATGTTCAGAGTGCGGGAAATCTTTCCCTCGGAAAGGAAAACTTATTCGGCACCAGAGCGTTCACACAGGTGAGCGTCCTTATTCATGTTCAGAGTGCGGGAAATCTTTCACTCAGAAAGCAACACTTATTCAGCACCAGAGAATTCACACAGGAGAACGTCCTTATTCATGTTCAGACTGCGGGAAATCCTTCAGTGGAAAAGATTATCTTGTTAGACATCAGAGATATCACATGGATGAGCGTCCCTATTCATGTTCAGTGTGCGGGAAATCTTTCACTCATAAAAGAGACCTTGTTACTCATCAAAAAATTCACACAGGTGAGCGTCCTTATTCATGTTCAGATTGCGGGAAATCTTTCACTGGAAAAGGACCTCTTGTTACACATCTGAGAATTCATACAGGCGAGCGTCCTTATTCATGTTCAGAGTGCGGGAAAACTTTCACTCAGAAAGGACATCTTGTTACACATCAGAGAATTCATACAGGTGAGCGTCCTTATTCATGTTCAGAGTGCGGGAAATCTTTCAATCATAAAGGACCTCTTGTTAGACATCTGAGAATTCACACAGGTGAGCGTCCATAATCATGTTCCCTGTTAGAAATCTTTGATTGATTTGAACTGAACATCCATATTCGTATTCAGAGTGCGGGAAATCTTTCACTAGGAAAGGAAACCTTTTACAACACCAGAGAATTGATATGAGTGATCTTCCTTATTGATGTTGTAGATCAGGGATCTCCAGACTTCGGCCCTCCAGCTGTTGCAGAACTACACGTCCCATGAGGCATTGTAATACTCTGACATTCACAGACATGACTAGGCATGGTGGGAATTGTAGTTCCTGAACATCTGGAGGGTCATAGTATGAAGAGCTCTGTTGTAGACGAGTCAGCCTGGTGCAGGGTTAGGGGCGGGTTAATAGTAGAGGGCGGGGACTTGTTTATTAAGCAGCTGGTCAGAGAGGCTGGTGGATGTCTGTTAAATATTGAGTTGACCCCGCCCTTTGCAGCTATAACAGCTCCACCTCTTCTGGGAAGGCTGTCCACAAGGTTTAGGAGGGTGTCTATGGGAATGTTTGACCATTCTTCCAGAAGTGCATTTGTGAGGTCAGGCGCTGATGTTGGATGAGAAGGCCTGGCTCACAATCTCTGCTCTAATTCATCCCAAAGGTGTTCTATTGGGTTGAGGTCAGGACTCTGTGCAGGCCAGTTAAATTCCTCCACCCCCAAACTCGCTCATCCATGTCTTTATGAACCTTGCTTTGTGCACTGGTGGGCAGTCATGTTGGAACAGGAAGGGGCCATCCCCAAACTGTTCCCACAACATTGGGAGCATGAAATTGTCCAAAATGTCTTGGTATTCTGATGTCTTAAGAGTTCCCTTCCCTGGAACTAAAGGGGCCAAGCCCAACCCCTGAAAAACAACCAAACCCCATAATCCCCCTTCACCAAATGATTTGGACCAATGCACAAAGCAAGGTCCATAAAGACATGAATGAGCAAGTTTGGGGTGGAGGAACTTGACTGGCCTGCACAGAGTCCTGACCTCCTTGGAACAGGTGCCTCCAAACTGCAGCCCGAGGGACAAATGTGGCCCTTTTCTAGCCTTTCTCAGTCCCTTGGAGGACTATTCCTCCCACTGACACCAATAATGGGGCACTTTTTCTTCCACCAATACCAATCATGGGATTCTATTCCTCCTACTAATAGGGGCAGTACTCCTCCTCCTATTGACCACCAACCCTGAGGCCATATTTATTCTCACTGATGCCGGGCCTGGGACATTTTCTGCTCCTGCCGGCCACAATCCGGCCCCCCTAAAGTCTGTAGGACAATAAAACTGGCCCTTTGTTTGAAAAGTTTGGAGACCCCCTGCATTAGATGATACAGCTGCACACAGGCAGGCTTAGCCCTGTCATAGCGCCAGCCATGAACTCGGCTCGCCCTCAAAGCAACAGTCACTCCCAGCCTGGCTAGTATTTCTGCCTTTACCAATGTATAGTCCCATGCTGACTCTGAGACCAAATCACAATTCCCCAGTTGAGGATCTGCAGTCAGGAAAGGGGCCAGTACATCCACCCATTCTTTCTCAGGCAGACCTTCCCTTTGTCAGGGCTGGGCTTCTAGAAGCTCTCTTCTCTAGTGCTCAAGGCTGCTCAGCTGTCGGCTAATTACCAGCCACTCATTGTTTCCACAGTGGCTCACCTGGTTACCATTACCTGCCTCATCAGTCCAGCCTACAGCCAGCCCCTTCTGGCTATTTATACTGCCTTGTTCATGTCTTTCATGCCTTCTCCTTATTTAACATATCCTGAGTGTCGCTGCTGAGTTCCTGTTAAAGACTTTGCCCAGCTGACGTCCCTTCTGGTTCCTGATCTTTGGCTTCCGACTACGCTGATCTCTGGCTTCCTGATTACCGGCTTATGTTTTGACTATGTTCATGATCTGTATTATTTGTTTCTATTACAATAAAGGTGTGATTTTTTTTTCTTAGTGCATTTTGTGTCTCAGTCTGATTCATGGTTCCTGACACCCTTGTTGCAATCCACTCAGACGTTGCCATAGAAGCTTCAACATTATCCATGGCTGTCATCTTTTGCATGGTCCACTGCACTGCTTTCCGTGGGTCAACTCTTTACACCGGAGCCATTTCCCACCCTCCCAGTCTGATGGGTCACTGCCTTCTGTAAACCCCACTGTCTGTTCAACCAGTAAGCAGTTTGTCTCTTGTTGAGCAGCGACTGTCTGTGCCGGGACCTGCTCCTGGTGGGCCTGTGCTTGTGTATTATCCAGTATCAGTTACTCCATTGCTTTATCTGATGCTTTTATAGCCTGGGCAGCTTTAACCCAGGACATGGGTTTGACCTGCACCCCATAATCTCCACCAATTGTCAGGATCCGAGGGGTAAACAGGCGGCTGGGAAACAGTCCAGTTAAGTTTAAAATACACTTTATTCAGCAAAACAGAAAATAAGGACAGTCTTTATCTTCATGGGCTGCTTAAAACAACACAAGGAACTCATCAGTACAACATAGGCTTGATCCTTACGTGGTTAAAAATAGGATTTTTTGTACTCACCGTAAAATCCTTTTCTCTGACATCCATGGACTGACACGGTGTCTCTTTACACTTTACACGTGGGTTATGTCCCCGCTTGCAGGAGAAGACCTAGGCAGAATGTGAGATGTTATACATACATTCTAAAAGCCAGAGCTGAACAGCCCCACCCAGGGGGCGGTCCCTCCGGACATAACCCTCCCACTACAGTCAGCAGACTTCAGTTCGTAACAAAGCAGTACAAACTTAAAAGGAAGGGTGGGTGCCGTGTCAGTCCATGGATGTCAGAGAAAAGGATTTTACGGTGAGTACAAAAAATCCTATTTTCTCTTATCATCCATGGACTGACACGGTGTCTCTTTACACTTTACACGTGGGATGTCCCAAAGCAGTGTCAAGAGGGATGGGAGCAGTATAAAATGGAAAAACCAAAGAACTTTACTCCAAAGAAGGCAGAGCTCCTCAACGGAGGAGTTGCAACTTTAAACAGCGGCCTGCAGCACCCTGCGGCCGAAGGAAGCATCCGAAGATGCAGCCACATCAACCTTATAAAACTTATAAAAAAAGGTATGAACGGACGACCAGGTCGCCACCTTGCACACTTGTGCAACCGACGCTTGATGTCGGAAAGCCCAGGAAGCAACAATTGTCCTGGTGGAATGCACCGTAACCGGAAAGGGAGGCGCCCGCCCCTTGAGAGCATAGGCTTGAATGACGGTTTGTCTGATCCACCTAGAAATGGTGGCAGACGAAGCCGCTTGGCCCTGTTTTGGACCAGAGACAGTCACAAACAGTGAGTCAGACTTCTGAATAGAAACAGTAGCAGACAGGTACACCCGCAAGGCTCGTACCACATCCAATGCGTGAAGCGCAAACTCTCTGGGATGCGATGGGTGAGGACACAAGGACGGGAGGACAATGTCCTCATTTAGGTGAAAGGCCGAGACCACCCTTGGCCAAAAGAAGGACGCGGACGCAACACCGCCTTATCCTTAAGGATGACTAAATATGGCGACTTGCAGGACAAAGCTGCCAACTCAGACACTCGTCTAACAGAAGTGAATGCCACTAAAAAGGCCACCTTCTGAGACAAAGTCAAGAGGGGAATATCCCTAATATTCCCAAAAGGAGGTTCCTGGAGGACCGAGAGCACCAAATTCAGATCCCACGGTGGGAGAGGAGGCTTGACAGGAGGGAGCACACGGCGAACCCCCAACACAAGGTGCTAACCAAGAAATGACTCGCTAGATGTCGCTGAAAGAAGACGGCCAAGGCCGAAATCTGATCCTTAATGGTACCCAAAACAAGCTTTTGGGTCACTCCACGCTGCGGAAGACGCAGGATTCTGGGGACGGAATACGTCCGAGGACGCCAGTCCAGCTCTTCGCACATGGCGATGTAAGCTTTCCATGTACGGTGATAGATCTTTCTGGAGGAAGACTTCCGTGCCCTAAACATGGGCAAAATGACCGAGTCCGAGAGACCTCGGTCCCTCAACACCTGGCTTTTAACAGCCATGCCATTAAAGCCAGAGACTGTAAAGCCGGATGAAATATAGGACCTTGAGGCAGAAGGTCCTCCCTCATTGGCAATCGCCAGGGAACGTCTGCGACTAGACGTACCAGTGACGCAGAGGCCAATCCGGAGCAATTAGGATCACCGGAGTACCCTCGGTCGCCACCCCGCGCGGCAGACGAGGGAGCAGCTGCAGCGGAGGATAAACGTATATCAGGTGATAAGGACCCCATGGGGCCGCCAACGTATCCGAGGCATCCGCCACAGGATCCCTAGATCTGGCCACAAACCTCGACACCTTGCAATTGAGTCGAGAGGCCATCGGTCCACATCCGGCGTGCCCCACCGTCTGCAAAGGAGCTGAAATATGCAAGGACCACTCTCCGTGGTCCAGCGTCTGGCGACTCAGATAGTCCGCCTGCCCATTGTCTATGTCCGGAATGTAAATGGCCTACAGAGCCGGCAAGTTTCGTGGTTTACATACGCCACCGCCGTGGCAGTGTCTGACTGGATCCTGATGGAGCGACCCTGTAATCTCTCCGATCCAGAGGAGAGGCACAGTCTGATTGCCCGTAATTTCCAGAACAGTGATTGGTAAACGGGCTTCGTCCGGAGTCCAAAACCCCTGGGCCGACAGGACTCCCCAGACTCCACCCCAGCCCGCCAGGCTGGCGTCCGTCGTGAGTACCGCCCATTGGACGGGGAGGAATGACTTTCCGGACCGAAGAGCCGAGGATCTCAACCACCATGTCAGGGACGCCCTGACCAGGTGACTCACCTGGATCTGAAGATCCAAAGGACAATGGGGATTTGTCCCAGGTGGACAAGATCTCCTTCTGCAATGCCCTGGTGTGTGATTGGGCATACGGAACGGCCGCGAAGGAGGCCGCCACGAGTCCCGGGACTCTTATGCAAAAACGGATTGACGACCATTTTCGGGACGACAGCACCCACACTGCAGACTGAAATGTCAGCAACTTCTCCGGAGGTAGGATACCTTTGCCTCCAAGGAGTCCAAAATCAGACCTAGATACTCCAGACACTGAGTCGGGACCAGGACCGACACCTGAATGTTCAGGAACCACCCAAAGTCCCAGAGGGTCTGATTGACTATAGTCACTTCTAAGTCTGAGACACTTACTGCTCTTAGCAGAGAATCGTCCAGATAGCCCACGACAGCAATGCCTCGCTGTATCAGAAAGGCTAGAACCGGAGCAAGCACCTTGGAGAACACCCTTGGTGCCGAGGCTAGGCCGAAAGGAAGAGCCACAAATCGATAGTGGACTTCGCTGATCGCAAAGCGCAGAAACGTCTGGTGACTTGCGCAGATCGGAACATGCAAGTAGGCGTACTCGAGTCCCCATGTGGGACTTTTGCACCTTCACCAAGGCATTCAGGGCCTTGAGGTCCAAGATAGGCCGAACCCCGTCCCTTTTTTGGGACAACAAACAGATTCGAGTAGAATCCCTGAAAACTCTCCTGTGACGGAACCGGCACAATCACTCCGGACCTGATCAAATCCTGTACAGCCCCCAAGAGGGCTGCCCGACGGGTAGGAAGGAGAGGAAGATTCGAGGGAAGGAATCTGTCTGGGGGCCAGGATGGGAATACCATCCTGTATCCTAAGGTGACCACCTCGCACACCCACCGGTCGGAGATTCGGGAAGTCCACCGATCCGAGACCTGCGAAGTCGTCCCCCCACCCCAGAGTCGGGCGAAGGCAAGACTTCACACTTGGGAGCCGCTTGTTTGGCTTACGCACCCAGGGGCGCTTGTGCCCACCAGCCGCACTGCCATCAGTCTGAGAGGGCCTACCCATGGACTCCGACTGACGAAAAAAAAAACTTTTTTGCTGGAAAGGAAGGACCCTGTTTGTGGCGGGCCTCCTTAACCTTGCTAGTCTAAGGAAGAAGAGTGCTTTTACCTCCCATAACATCCTTGACGATGTCATCCAGAGCAGCACCGAAAGGTCTACCACCTTTAAATGGTAGATCCGTCAGGAGCTTCTTAGAGGCTAGGTTAGCAGACCAGCATTTCAACCAGATAAGACGATGCAATACCACCGCCAAGACAGAGGCCCTGGATATTAAATGGGCCGCGTTCAACATGGCGTCGCACACATAAACCAGGCCCTGCACCAGTTGGTGGGCCAGAGCAACTGTGTCTGGAGGTAGAGTATGCTCCTGTACAGCTAGGTGCAACCTTTTTGCCCAACCTGTAAGTGTCTGAGACACAAGGGTCGCCGCTACCACAGGCCGTAGGGCGGATCCCAACAAGGCAAAACATGGCTCTGCTCACCACTTCTGACCTCCTGTCAGTGGGGTCCTCAAACAGAGGAGTCCCCTCCATCGGGAGAGTGATGGCCTTGTTCAACCGGGCGACTGGAGGGTCGGCCACTGGGGGAGAAGCCCACTTTTTAAGTAGGGCATCTTCCAGATAGACAAACGCCGCAGGACCATAAAAATCTTCTGCAGCTTTTCCCAGACCTTATCAATGAGCTAGTCAAAGAAAGTTACATATGGAAAAACCTCTTTAGAAGGCCTGGCCTTAAAAGAACCAAAGGAGACTGTATCCGCCTGAGGTCCTGCATCCGCAGCATTTAGCTTGAGAGTGTCCCTCACCGCAGTCATGAGTACATTAACAAGCACCCTGTCATTTACTGACTCAGAACTGGAGTCTTCCTCATAAGGAATGTCCTGTTCAACACCATCAAACATATTCAGAGCTAGGGTCCTGAGCGGTAGTGGCTAGGCCCATATCTGAATCAGCGCACACCCCTTGTGTAGATAAAGTGGGGAGAGGGCACCTTTTTTGCTCCCTTGCGCTCGCACACCGTTCCCATCCTGATCAGAAATTATTCCAGGACTGCCCACAACTGGTCCATAGGGACCGCAGGTGCTGAAGCACTGCCTGTTGCCACTGACATGTTAGGGGAAGCTGGTGACACAGACTCCATAATGTCCCCCTCTGAGACTCCTCAGATAAAATGTCCACCCACAGGCTGTGCTGACTGAGGAGGGGGCGCCCAGGGGACTCACCAAACCGGACCAGGGACCGCTCAGTTCCGCTGTCTGTACCGCGCTAGTGAGCTGTGAGGAGATTTGTGCTGTTACAGCAGCGCTAGAGGCCAAAACTAGTGCTGAAAAGCGCGCGGGCTACAAGAAAATGGCCGCCGCACTTCACTGAGGCGATCCGCGGCAAAATGGGCGCCATGACGCAGTTACATTGAGAAAACCACACACACAGCGCCACTTGGCGCTCAGGCCCAAAAATCTCACAAAAAAGCCCCAAAGCATATATTGCAGACCAGCATGAGCCCCCCAAGAACAGTGTGACCCCCAGGCACCCCACACAGCCAGCGCCAGTAATGGTGACAGAGAGTGACAATAAAATACAGGGGGAGACAGGGAAAATCCCCCACAGAGAAACACACAGCCTTTTGTACTCACCTGCAGGCAGGAGAGACTACTTACCCATCCCCTGAGGGACACACTGGTGTGTTTCTGACAGGACTATCACAGTGCAGTACTGGAGTAGCTGTCGGCCCGGTCCACCACGAAAGATACAGACAGTCAGGAGCTGTTCAGTCTTGAGAGGACCGTGGGAGCATGAAAGCAAACCCGGCCACCCCTGGAGTCATGGGGCATGTCGTGAACTGAGTCTCACGCACACAAGGCGAGGATCAGCACGCTCGATGGTCGGACAGGGAAGACTACGAGGATATATTGTACCCAACCTGTTGCCCAGCCGACAGTTGATAGAAGATTCTCAAAAATAAAATAAAAAAGAATTCCAAAAAGGAATAAAAATAGGTCAGGAGGTCTGCTGACTGCAGTGGGAGGGTTATGTCCGGAGGGACCGCCCCCTGGGTGGGGCTGTTCAGCTCTGGCTTTTAGAATGTATGTATAACATCTCACATTCTGCCTAGGTCTTCTCCTGCAAGCAGGGACATACCCCACGTGTAAAGTGTAAAGAGACACTGTGTCAGTCCATGGATGATAAAAGAAAAAGACTATTTTTCACTCTTGTTTACAAGCTAAAATATTTTTTTTTGCTAGAAAATTACTTGGAACCCCCAAACTTTATATATATATTTTTTTCAGACACTCTAGAGAAAAAAAAATGATGGCCGTTGCAATACTTTATGTCACGACGTATTTGCGCGGCGGTCTTACAAATGCAATTTTATTTTATTTTTTAAATATACACTTTTTTTAATTAAATAAGAAAGCAGTAAAGTTAGCCCATTTTTTTTTCTATATTGTGAAAGATAATGCTATGCCAAGTATATACCCAACATGTCACGCTTCAAAATTGCGCCCGCTCATGGAATGGCGACAAACTTTGACAATCTCCATAGGCGACGTTTAAAAATTAATTTTACCATATTTTTATTGAAAATTTTCCAAGACTAAAGAGATTAACAGGAATCAAAGAAGGCAATTTCAGGTTTCTATCAATGTTTACTATACATATGCAGATAGAAATAAAATAAAAAAAAACTAGAGAAAAATAACCATAGTAGCAATACTGACGTTTTAAAAATTTCTACAGGTGTGACTTGCGTATATGTTCACTTCTGCGCACAAGCATGACTTTTTATTTTTCACTGTCCCTTTTAAAAAAAAATAAAAAATTGGATCACTTTTATTCCCATTACAAGGAATGTAAAAATATCTTGTAATAGAAAAAAGCATGACAGGTCCTCTTTAACCACTTAAGCCCCGGACCATTTTGTAGCTAAAGGACCAGGCCACTTTTTGCGATTCGGCACTGCGTCGCTTTAACGGACAATTGCGCGGTCGTGCGACGTGGCTCCCAAACAAAATTGGCGTCCTTTTTTTTCCCACAAATAGGGCTTTCTTTTGGCGGTATTTGATCACCTCTGTGGTTTTTATTTTTTGCGTTATAAACAAAAATAGAGCGACAATTTTGAAAAAAATGCAATATTTTTTACTTTTTGCTATAATAAATATCCCCAAAAAATATATATAACAAAATAGTTTTTTCCTCAGTTTAGGCCGATACGTATTCTACATATTTTTGGTAAAAATTAAAAAAAAAAAAAATCGCAATAAGCGTTTATTGATTAGTTGTGCAAAAGTTATAGCGTCTACAAAATAGGGGGTAGTTTTATAGCATTTTTATTAATATATATTTTTTTTTTACTAGTAATGGTGGCAATCAGCGATTTTTATCGTGACTGCGACATTATGGCGGACGCATCGGACACTTTTGACACCATTTTGGGACCATTGTTATAAATATGCATAGCAAGGAGTTCCTTAACCCAGATCAACATGCCTCTCCTTAATTTATGGTTCAAATATATATGCACATCACTGTAACTTCGTTTATAGAGCCAGTCTTCCTTCTTACATGTACATATATGATGCAAATTGTATTTCTACGTTTCTACTTTATACAGTCCATATGTATATCTGACGCTATGGAATTGATTTTTTACTTTTGTCATGTCGGTTTTGTACCACCTTTTAACCCAAATAAAAAACGTTTGTAAACAAATAAATATGCACTGTTACTGTAAAAATTACACTGGCAGTGAAAGGGTTAACCTGTAGGGGGCGCTGAAGGGGTTAAGTGTGACCTAATGAGTGATTCTTACTGTGTGGGGGCGTGGCCTGGCGTGACATGTCACTGATCGTCGTTCCCGATGACAGGGAACAGAGGATCATTGACACTGTTACAAGGAAGAACGGGGAAAGGTTTGTTTACAATTACCTCTCCCCGTTCTTCAGCTCTGTGACCCGATCGCGGGACACCGGCGGCAATCGGGTCCCGCGGTCACGGAGCTCGGCGCGAGACCCACGGCTGGGATCTTAAAGGGGACGTACCTGTACGCCCTTGTGCCCAGCCGTGCCATTTTGTCGACGTACATTGTCGTGCGGCGGTCCTTAAGTGGTTAATGTGAGATCTGGGGTCAAAAAGACCTCAGATCTCAGATTTACACTTAAATATGTAGCCACGGCCCCGACCCCTAGAGGCCTAATGGTGACCTCCAGTCAGGGAGAGCTGACATCCTTCTGTGTAGAGTGGGTTAAAAGGCATGGTGGGTATGATGCAAGATGAAGTTATGGGCGCCAGACTCTTTTTGAATGCAAAGAGATTTATTGTCTCTGAACAAGAACTGTGGGAGAGAGGGTTAGAGCCAAGACACCCTTTAAGTAGATGCAATGATAATTAGCAGACTCCGAGACTCCTATAGGTAGACAGCTATACAGGTGAAGTCCTCCAGCAGGACACCACTTCTGTATAGGTAGGACCACTGTCTCCTATGGCAACAAATCTTGTAATAGTCACTAGGTATGAGCCAAACCCCCCCCCCCCCCCCCCCCGGTTCGGTTTGCACCAGAACAGACAAAAAGTTTGTGCGAACATTCGAACACCGTTGAAGTCTATGGGACACGAACGTGAAAAATCCAAAGTGACTATTTTAAAGGCTTATATGCAAGTTACTGCCATAAAAAGTGTTTGGGGACCCGGGTCCTGCCCCAGGGGACATGTATCAATGCAAAATAAAGTTTTTTAAAGGGCCGTTTGTTAAGGGAGCAGTGATTTTAAGAATTCTTAAAGTGAAACAAAATGAAATATTCCTTTAAATATTGTGCCTAGGGGGTGTCCTTAGTCTGCCTGTAAAGTAGCACATTTTCCCCATGTTTAGAAAAGTACGGCAGCAAAATTACATTTCTAAAGGAAAAAATTTAATCCAAAATTGCTCACGGCTGTAATGTATTGCCAGATCCCGTCATAATACATTAAAAAAATCATTTAAAAAAACAGCGGGGGGTTCCCCCCCAGTCCATACCAGGCCCTTAGGGTCTGGTATGGATATTAAGGTGAACTCCACGCCATTTTTTTTTTTTTAAATGCCGTGGTGTCCCCCCCAAAATCCATACCAGACCCAAAGGCCCTGGTATGGAAGAAGGGAACCCATGCCGTTTTTTTCTTAATTCTGTCATGGGCTCCCCTTAACCACTTCAATACACTATATTATATATTGTACACTGCACTATATACCCTGCACTGTATTATATATACTACACTGAGTGCACTATATACTCTGAACTGCAGTATTATGAAAAATTGTTATCAAATACTTACCGTAATTTTCCTTTCCTGGCCTATCCTCACGTCAGCACACAATGGGGTTAACGCCTCCTCCGGAGCCCCCACATGACCACCTGTATCTAGCAGAATAAAAGGCAGCCCCTCCCCCACTGACATGTTCGATAATCTAGCCTGCGACAGGCGACTTGGGAGAGAGTCCTGTGCTGACGTGAGGATAGGCCAGGAAAGGAAAATTACGGTAAGTATTTGATAACAATTTTCCATACTCCTGGCTATACCTCACGTCAGGACACAATGGGATTTAACTAGCTGAATAAATGGGTGGGAGAGAACACATGAAAAGAAACATTGACAATGGCAGAAAAGCTGCCAAAGACAAAAATAATTTATATGTGTAGCGCCCTCCCCAAAAGGTTGGGACGCCATCTTAAATTTAGAGGGATGTCTGAGCCAGTAGCTGGGCTCAGACTGTTGAATTACATTGAGATTTGCCTCTGTTCTAGTTGTGGTTTGCCTGATAGTAATTTCCCTTATTGCCTCTAGGTGGCGTTATCACCTCAGGCACCTGTTGGAACACGGGCAAACCATGGTGCATTAAGTGACCCTTCTCGGCAACGGTACAGTGGGAGTGGTCGCCCGCTGTGCCTGCTAGGAGGGGATACTTGAGGGGCAGACGCCATTGCTGGGGGTTCGTTTTCGCCTCGTGGCCCTCTGGGCGCGAGGTATGTTGTGTGATTTTGGTCTCGGGGGCCACGTTGGCCCGAGGCTGCATCGCTATCTAGTAGGCCCAGCTAGTCTGGCCGGGGCCTACATTCGGAGAGGGGATCCCAAGCTGTCCGTCCAAATGGGGAGGAAGCTGTCTTAATGAAGGAAACCAGGGGAGGACTGCCCTGAAAGAGACCGGCAAAGTGCTGACGTCTTGGGTGAGGCCTGGTAACTTTATTGAGGAGGGATCCACTATACCACAAGCCCTGCAGTTCACCGGATTAGCTTAAAGGCTCTTTCACTACACGGCTGGAAGTTTGGGACTTTGAAATCCTGTGGCAGAGGATTCCTTGACTATCCATTCGCTCAACTTTAAATGGTCTGTGGCAGAGACCCACTCCATCTTGGCAGTCTGCAGCAGAGACTGCCCTGTTGCTGGTTCGTGTGTCATCCCGGCTGCTAGGCCGGCTAGATGTGAGAGGGGACTATCCGGGTGACTAATACCCACTCTAACATTGAGAGTGGTGAATGACTTTGAACTGATCTATTGCATTTTTGTGCCGAGTGCCTGAACCTTCCCCTGCTCTTCTTCTACCTTCTACTTTCTCGAAGTTATACTGCAGAAGAAAATAAAGCCTGACTGTTTTAGGTTTTACATCTGTGTGGACATTGCATTTACTACAGACTTTCCTACCCTGACAACGAAGCTGAAGAGGTAACATGCAAAACCCAAAACTAACCAGCAACTCCTACGGGGGTAGTGCTACATATGTCTCGTCCCAAACTTTGTAGAACTTGCTGACTGCATGCCTAGCTTGTAAAGTTGAACGAATGGCTAGCCATCTCGCATATACTCTTCACTGACATCCTGGCATAACTGCCCCAAAGGCTGCCACCCCTCAGTTCGAAGGAGCTTGCCCCTGTTCCTGAGCATAAAGGCCCACCTCCTGCATGCCAATCTAATCAGCCTGGGGAACCAATAGAAGATGACTCAAGAACCTGACGGTGAAATTAAAAGGATTGTCCACTTTCTTTAGGTCTTTGATCTTTGCATGTACACTGTTAGCAACTTGTGTAAGGACCTGAAGTCTTCCTGCTGTATACTCAGTAACTCCATGTAAATAGGGATGAGCTCCGGCGTGTTCGCATACTCCACGTGCAGATCCCGCCAGGAAGTCGGCACGCCGCTTCACTAATCACAGACAGGGAGACATGTCCCGATGCACGGTTGCAGAGATCGGGACATGTCTCCCTGTCTGTAAATAGCGCAGCGCCGACTTCCTTTTTGGGATCTGCACGTGGAGTATGCGAACACGCCGGAGCTCATCCCTACATGTAAATGCTTGAAGGGACTGCACCCAGGTTTTCCTGGAAACTGGATAACACTTGGAGATGGACGTAGTATCACTAAAGACACAAAGGGGATCTTTTTTAGGAAAGTGCTGCAACCTCCAACATCCTTCTGTCGGAAGCAACTGCTGTCCGAGGAACTAGTTTTTCCACTAGGGACCGCAATGGAAATGAAGCTATTGAAGCAAAGGATGCCTGTATGATTGCTTTCAGAACCAAGCCTAGGTTCCATGAACGGAACAAAAATGTCCTTGGTGGTCCTATATGGACTACGGCCTGCAAGAAGCATTTGTTCAATGGAGTTGTATGCAAAACCAACCTTAAGCGGCAATTGTAAAAATGTCTAGAGCTGGGGACCCAGGAGAGAAAAGACTTTGCTGAGCAAACAGAACAACAAGCTTCCTTCATATCCTCATATGTAGCATTTATGGTCTTGTGGTCTTTGCCAAGGTCTGAATCACCTCGGATGAGAATTCCTGCACCTCTAGTCCGGCCGATTCAATAGCCAGGCTATTCAGAGTCTCACTGAATTGGGGTGCTGCCATTGATGTTGGCATAAAAGATCTTGTCTGACCGGAAACAGGATTGGTGGTGCTAAATGGCATCTGGGGAGCAATAAAAACCAAGGCCTCTTTGGCAGGTGGAAAGCACCTGTATGACATAAAGGTGTTCATAATCAAGGACACTGGAGGAAGACAAACACCAACTGACAAAACCCATGGTAGTGTGAATCCACCTTCTATCACTTCACCTTTGTACATTGTTACAAATACCGTAAGCTGTGTGTTCAGAGGACTCTCTATGGGAACTACCGCTGGAATGTACCATAGAGCCAATACTAGTAGAGGTACTTATTGTTGGAAAATAATTTGCCTAACTTATCTGTTAGTGGATCCTGATTGCTCAGTAAGTAGACTGCCTTTAACTGCCTGTAAGCAGCTCTCCGTCCGGCGAAAAGTTTATGTTACAAAAAGGAAAAGACAGACACTTGGTGGCCCCTTGGTGGGCAATGTAAACTACTGCTGCCTTGTTGTCAATCAACTTCACTCGGGCCCCTAATAGAAAGATCCTGAAAGGCCTGCAATGCTAGAAAAAGCATTTCCGTGGTTTTTTGTCCGAACGGAGTTGGTCGGGAACACCCATAGCATACACACGCTCTGACTTTTCTGCAAACTTTCCCAAAACTTTTTGCAACATCACGTGGTTTTTCTGCTCTTTTCTGCTCTTTACCGCCACCCTTTGGTCAACTTCTGCTATTGTTGGTTGATTTTAACATTAGTTGTTTTGTCCATCGCACAAAAGTCCGATGGTTTTCTGTACACACGGTCGGACTTTGCTCCATCGGACTTTTGTTGGGCAAAAGTTTGTCCGTTTGCAGACCCAACTTTTGTCCGATGAAAACAAGAAAAAAGCAAAAAAAGTTTGTCCGATGGAGCGTACACACGGTCGGATTGTTGGTCCAACTTGCTCAAAATGAAGTTTGTTGGCCAAAAGTCAGACCGTGTGTACGGGGCTTTACATTTAAGTCAGAGCATCTGCATTCCACTAGGCTCCAATGGCCTTGCACTTGTCTCTTCAGACTGGAGGCAGACTGGAGGCAGACTGGCATCTGACGTCAGAATTATTCCATCTCCTGGGCTGAGAGGCACACCACAATAGAGGCACTCTGGTGTCCAAAACTCCAGTTCTTGCTAATTTGTGCAGACACAAAGACTTTCTGATCCATAGGCAGCTCATTCTATTGACAGAGGAAGGCAAATTGAAAAGCCCCCCCCCCCCCCCATGTGCCACCTGGCCCAAGGCAGCACTGGAATGGCTGCTGTAAAATGTCCCAATGGGGAAAATGCAATCCCTCGCTGACATAAATTCTGTCTCCATGACTCTTCATACGCAGATTTTCATTTGCAGTTTTGGAAAACCTCTTGATATATTTGGGTATGAAAAGCTACTCCAAGATCCTTCATAGCTTAAGAAGGGGTTAACTGCCTTTCCTGTTTGTTCACTAGTCCACTGAACTTGGAAAAGGATTTCTAGGATAAGGTTGTGATGCTTTGCCAGTTCCTGGCTTACAACTGCGACAATCAAAACATTGTCCAAGTAATGGCAGAGCCTTACCCTCAAAGACGAATTACTGACCCTACTGCCTTCAAAATGTTCAAAAGGATTCTTGGTGCCGTGCCAAATTTTAAAAATGGCAAACACCTAAACTGGAAGTGACAGCCAGTCACTGCAAATCTCAGATGTCTCTGGTGTTACACACTGATTGGTCCTTATCCATTGGCATTTCAGGCAATCCATGCCGATTAATGGCCAATGTTTGCTACAGGGCTGGGCAAGGCATTTTCTATTGCGCTGATGTAAACACATGTGAGCCATTGCCACGTGAGCTGCTTGAGGAGCATGAAAGCCACCCTGTGCGGGAATGTGAGGACTGCATATTGTCCTGGTCAGCGGATGACCAGTGAGAGTGTTTGCATTTAGGCCTTCTGCTCCTAAAATCATGTGTAGCACCCTGCTCCTGTTGACCAGGCGATATTATCTAAATTTAGTGGGATGTCTGAACTGTAGTTAGTTCAGATTTCATGTTTTGGCTAAACTGGCCTATGTTCCAGCTTTGGCTGAGTTGGGTGTATTTCCCGCGGTTACCATCAGGTGTCGCTGCTGCCTCTGGTTCGTGTTGGAAGTTACAACAAGCCGAGGCGTATTGGGTGCTTTTCCCCAGAGGCAACCTAGCGGGAGGTTGATACCGCTGGGCATGCTGGGAGAGGGTACTTAAGGGACGGACGCCATTTTTGGAGTCTCTCTCTCTCTCTCTCATCTCATGGCCACCCCGGCCGGAGGTATGTGACAACTCCTCTTCTGCCTTGGGGCCTGCTGGCCCGAAGCTCTCGTTACTGAAGGTAGGCCCAGAACTTATCTGGGGCCTACTGGTTCGAGGGTGATCCTGTGCTGTCTGTCCTGCGGGAAGAAGCAGAGCAATTAGAGGAACCAGGAGAGGACTCATCTTGAAGAAAACGCAGCAGAAGGTTGGTATCTCGAGAGAAGCCTGGGGCCTCAAATGGAGGATGCATCCCAACCAATCTGCTTCACAGTATTGCCGGGTCGGCTTAAAGGACTTTCTTATACTGTAAAGATGTGCTTGATTACCAAGTCTGTGGCAGAGACTTTTCATTTTTGTCCGTGCATCATCCCGGCTTGCTTGGCCGGTGAGAGGGGCCTATCCGGTTGAGCAAGATCCAGTGACAGCAAGTATACCTGTCTCCAGGATCGTAAGTGTCTCAGTGTTCTGCACCAGGTACCTGAACTTCCCCTAATCCTCCATCCCTCATTCTGCTAACGTTGTGGTAAATAAAAAGCATTGGAGAAGACTCAGTGACTGGCGACCGTGTTTTATGCAACCCTAGACTTTGAGCAAACATGGAGAACAGTGGGGTAACGGCAGACCATAACTAACCAGCAGCTCCTACGGGGGTAGTGCTACATGTGCAAAACACCAAACTGCATTCCTTGCGCACTCTTTTGAAGATATGTCCTCACGCCGCCCCCTCGTACCTAATCTTCTGTGCCACTGACAGGTGTGGTGAGATCATATGTGCAAAAAAATATGGGAAAAAAGGCCATAATTCTGTCACCAAGAAAAAACAGGTACCTTGTATTTTTAAGACCCAATCCGCTTTTATCTACTTAGTTAGGCAGCAGCAGGTGAGGTCAGACAGCCTTCCAGAGGCAGACAGGAGACACGGAATCTGAGACAAAAAACAGCCAGCCTGTCTAACCCCCGGAAACACACAGCACAGCAGGGGAGCAAACAGCAACAAGTCTTTACCACACAGGAGAAAACTGGCAGAGAGAGGAGAGAAACCAATTCCTCTGCCGGTGTCTTGTCGAGCTGGTTCCCCTATCGATATGGTTCCCCCCTTCACTGCGCAGGCGCTGCCGAACAGCTGTTAAAGCTCGGAGATTTCCATTGGCTCGGCTTGCGCCTGCGCAGTCAAGAGGGAACCAAATCGATAGGAGGAACCATATGTTCGGCAGCTGTGGACGCGCTCGCCCCCCCATGCTTCATTACACATGCCACTTTATTCTTCACGCCGCTCTATACAGCAAGGGGCAGATCAGATGTCATATTGAGCAGTGCGATTTGTTTTTTTATACACGTCGCTTTCTATACAGCAAGGGATGCATTTAAACCTATTAGTAATGGATCTGTTAAACAGCGGATATCAGCCCCTCGCTGTATAGAGCGGCGTGTATAAACCAACAAATCGCACTGCTCAATATCACATCTGATCCGCCCCTTGCTGTATGCAGCAGCGTGAATAATAAAGCGGCGTGTGTAACTAAGCAACCGGAGCGAGAGCGTCTGCAGCTGCCGAACAGCTGTTAAACCTCGGACATTTCCGTTGCCTCGGATTGCGCCTGCGCAGTCAAGAGGGGAACCATATCGATGGGAGGAACCAGATCGTCAGAACACCGGCTCTAAGACTGTTTTTTTTTTTTAACCACTTCAATACCGGGCATTTTCACCCCTTTCCTGCCCAGACCAATTTTTCGTTTTCAGCGCTGTCGCACTTTGAATGACAATTGCGCGGTCATGCAACACTGTACCCAAATGACATTTTTTCCCCACAAATAGAGCTTTAGTTTGGTGGTATTTGATCACCTCTGTGGTTTTTATTTTTTGCGCTATAAACAAAAGAAAAGCGACAATTTTGAAAAAAAAAAACACAATTTTTTTTACTTTTTGATTTAATAATTATCACAATTTGAAAAAAAAAAAAAAAAATTTTTCCTCAGTTTAGGCCGATATGTATTCTTCTACATATTTTTGGTAAAAAAAAAAAAAAATCGTAATAAGCGTATATTGATTGGTTTGCGCAAAAGTTATAGCATCTACAAAATAGGGGATAGATTTATGGCATTTTACGTTTTTTTACTAGTAATGGTGGCGATCTGCGATTTTTATTGTTTTAAAATAATACTAATGCGCTGCTACGTGTAAAATTTGTGTATAAAATCAAACCAAATAAGATAACCAAATAGTGACAGCTGCAACCAATCAAGGAAATCTGTGATCCTGAACGTGTAAGTGAATAAATATATTGGTGCGCTGAGACCAACCCTATTATGTGGCACAAATCAATAAACATAAATATTAACACAATAAATCCACTAATTATGAGCTAGAAGTAAAGTGATACTGTGCTATTAATGCAAAAATAAAGTGCAAACTTAATCCTGAATGGATGTTGCTCCGTGCATAAATGAAATAGCAGCAATAGGCTTGCATATAGTGCAAAGGTAGCAATAAGCCGTACTCACAAACATTTTTATTTTGACCGTGACATTGCGGCGGACATATCGGGCACTTTTGACACGTTTTTGGGACCATTCACATTTATACAGCAATTAGTGCTATAAAACTGCACTGATTACTGTGTAAATGTGACTGTCAGGGAAGAGGTTAACACTAGGGGGCGATCAAGTTGTTAAATATGTTCCCTAAGGAGTGATTCTAACTGTAGGGGGAGGGGACTCACAATGGGAGGAGACCGATCGGTGTTCCTCTGTACTGGGAACACACATCGGTCTTGTCATGGACGTATGCCTCTGGTACCCACAACAAGGCCCAGGCACATCCTTGCTAGTAGGCTTCCAAGTGTAAACAGAAGTTTTCCATTGCGCATGCGCGCGCGCCAATCGCGCACGCGTGCACGGTAACGCTGCCCTGGCGCCCAGTGGCCTTTAAAAGGGGCTTCCTCTGTCCAGACTCTTGCTGTCTGATCTACAGTTATCCGGTGACCTGATCCTGAACTTGCACCTGCTGTTATTCTGACCTGGCTTCCTGACCTTGCTGCTATCTATCTCCAGTCCTGACCTTTGGCTTCCTAGACCCAGTCCTGCTCATCTGTCTGCCTGATCCTCTGTTGCCTGATCCAGCCTGAACTTGACCCTCCGCTGCCTGACGCTTCTGTCTGTATCTGATCCGCTGTGCATGACCTGGCTCGTCTGACCTTTCTCCTGCCTGCTGCTTGTATCCGTATCCACCGGCATCCTCGGCTACCTGCATCAGCTGGTCTGCACCTTCCAGCTGCATCCCCAGCTACCTGCACACACTGGCCTGCATCACCTGACCTGCATCTTCAGCTGTCCATAACGGTCTTCTCATCTAGTCCAGGAGAACCTAACAGGCACTCATACCCCACTGTGCTCCTTCGGCCACTGTCCCAACTCCAGTGACCTGGGAACCAGGGCTGTACGAGAGGTCTCCCTCTGCACGTCAGGCTCACCTCCAAGGTATGTGTCAGGTCTCCTATCCCCTGACTGGACGTGGATCTGTGTGTTTACACACACAGATCCACGGTCCTGCTGTGACCGCGGGTGCCCGGCGGACATCGCGGTCGCCGGGCACAGCGCGCCGGGTCCCGAGCGATGCAGCGCGCGCACCCCCTAGAAGGCCGGGAAACCCTGGACGTCATATGACGTTCACCCGGAGGGAGAGAGGGTTCCTGCCGACATCATTTTACAATGACTCGTTAAGGAAGTGGTTAAATAAATAAAAACTTCATGTGAAATATATTTGACATTACAGTCAGAACATCTGCATTCCATTTGGATAAACATTGCATCAAACTGACATACAACATGGTGTTAAATAACAGATTAGAAGTGACTTCTCTCAGAGGCCAGTTATAGATAGTTACATACAATAGGAACAAAAATGATGAGGACAGCCGCACTCCAATCCAACGTAGTTTATTCAAAAGGAAACAGGCACTACAAATAACAGCATAAACCCAGGACCACTGACGCGTTTCACACTCTATTCAGTGTTTACTCATAGCTATGAGTGCGGCTGTCCTCATCATTTTTGTTCCTATTGCTATGTGCATTGCCAGCACCCTCGGTCTCTGAGAGAAGGATCTTACCAAGCTATACCTACCTAGAGCGGCAATTTCTGTCTTTTGTATATATTTTTTTATCGATACATACAAGGTTTATGTTTCACACACATTTGATCATAGATGTGTAGCACTATTCTTTCCTCTCTCTGCAGCTACTGAGGTATGATGGCGCCACCTGTATAGTATCAGGAGCAGAGTCTTCATAATCTGTGTGATCAGGACAGGATCTTTTAGGCCCCCTTTCACACTGAGGCGTTTTTACCGCGTTTTCGTGGTAAAAACAGCGCTGTAAAAATGCCTGAAAATAATCTTGCCCCATCATTCTCAATGTGAAAGCCCTGAGGGCTTTCACACTGAGGCGTTTTGCTGGCTGTGCGTTGGAAAAAATCCTGCAAACAGCTTTTTTGGAGCATCTTTGGGGCGCATAAAATAGCGCTGTAAAAACGCCTATCCCCGTTGAAATTAATGAATACCGCTGTAAAAAACACCCAGAAGCTGTGGGAAGGTCACATGACCGCAGTAGAGTGGAGAATTGTGGGATACCAAATAATCTTTTTTACGGCAAAAACGCATATGCGTTAGCGCTATTTTTACCGCAAACGTGGTAAAAAAACTCATAATTTTTTTGCGTTTTTTCAACGCCTTAGTGTGAAAGGGGCCTAACAAGCACAGTGTCTCCACTCAATTGGGGCTTGTGAATAGCAAGTGAAATCCCAATTGAGAAATATATCTTCACACAGACAGTAATCCACACAGCATTGTATTTGAAAGTTCATGTATTGAAGAAATAACATTCAGTGAACCATCCAACATAAAGTATTTTCCAAACAGGAACATGAAATCATTAACAGTCTCTGTATTTGTCTCAGAGAGATGAAGCTGCAGCAGCAGCAGCACTTACACAGCCTGTGTCCTCTTAGCAGCCATTACTGTTCTCCTCACATGTCTGTCTCCCCACATCTCTCTCTCTCTCTCTCTCCACCCACTTACCCACAAAGCCATCCTCTGCTCTCCTTGATTACCTCATCCTTGGTGAGAGAGAGCGCATGCAACCATATTGGAAAAGGGCAAACAAACACTGCATAACAAGAGTATGCACTTGGTAAATGGGCAAAGAAATTATCACATCACTACAGATACATACAAGTATGAAGTCAGAACTTTACACCTCTACTCTCCGGAGGTTCTAAGACTGTTTAAGCTGCTGCTTGGTGACTGGCGGTTGCTACCCCGCGCCACCCATCTCCCTGCCCTCTGTGACATCATCCACTGCCGCTCTCAGACTGAAGACAAAGCCAGGAGAGCGGCACGCTGCCTATACAAGGCAGGAAAACCCCAATGGTGACATTGCAGAGCTTTCCCAATTCCACACCTGTAAAATATTTGTGCTATCCAAGATAAGGTGACCAGATTTTTAAAATGAAATCCGGGGACATACTTTTTTTTAACTAGTAATGGCGGCAATCAGCGACTCTCTGCCCGTCGCCGCTGCCGCCCGCCTCACAGCCTGTTGAGTCTTACTCTCCGGGCCCCGGCTACTACTGGGTGGGGAGTGGAGGAAGATCACTCCACCAGGGAAGACAAGGAGATAAGCAGGCAGGCGGCTGGCCGGGACTTGAGCCAAGGCAGAAGAACATGCGAGAGGAGCTCCAAACAGTACATGATCATCAGAAAGGGGCACAGATAATGGAAATATACATCCCCCTAAGCTAGTAGGAGCAGTGGGGTGGGGGGGGGAGGTGTAATTCAGATTTTTTTTTAATCAATTCTGCACTGACTGTCTTTGAAATTTCCCCAGCCCCTGTTCAAATCCAATCCGGGGACAAAACTGGGGACAGACTTGGTCCGGGGACAGTGTGCTCAATCCGGGAACTGTCCCCGGAAACCGGGGATGTGTGGTCACCCTAATCTAAGCTAGGGTGACCCAGACATCCCCGGTTTCAGGGGACAGTCCCCGGATTGAGGACACTGATTGGATTTGAACAGGGGCTGGGGCAATTTCAAAGACAGTCAGTGCAAAAAAAAAAAAATCTGAATTACACCCTGACCCCCCCCCCCCCCCCCCCCCGCTCCTACTATAAGGTGACCAGATTTTTCAAATGAAATCCGGGGACATATTTTTGTTTTACTAGTAATGGTGGAAATCAGCGTCTCGCCGCCCGCCTCACAGCCTGTCAAGTCTTACTCTCCAGGCCCCGGCTACTACTGGGTGGGGAGCGGAGGAAGATCATTATGCCAGGGAGGGCAAGGAGATAAGCAGGCAGGCAGCTGGCCGGGACTTAAGCAAAGGCAGAAGAACATGCGAGCGGAGCTGAATGGGCATGCACCCGAAACTGAAGAAATATTCCCTCCGCTTCGACCAGCACATGATCATCAGAAAGGGGCACAGATAATGGAAAAAAATACACCCCCCTAAGCTAGTAGGAATTGTGTGTAATTCAGAATTTTTATTTTTAATTTTGCACTGACTGTTCTTGAAATTGCCCCAGCCCCTGTTCAAATCCAATCCGGGGACAAAAACCGGGGACAGACTTGATCCGGGGACAGTGTCCTCAATCCGGGGACTGTCCCTGGAAACCGGGGATGTCTGGTCACCCTATCCTACTAGATTAGAGGGTGTATTTTTTTCCATTATCTGTGACCCTTTCTGATGATCATGTTGTTCTGCCTTGGCTCAAGTCCCGGCCAGCCGCCTGCCTGCTTATCTCCTTGCCTACCCTGGCGGAGTGATCTTCCTCCGCTCCCCACCCAGTAGTAGCCGGGGCCCGAAGAGTAAGACTTGACAGGCTGTGAGGCTGGCGGCGATGGGCAGAGAGTCGCTGATTGCCGCCAATACTAGTGAAAAAAAAATATGTCCCCGGATTTCATTTAAAAAATCTGGTCACCTTAATCTAAGCAACTTTGCCCGCGACCCGGCACAAGGGATACTCAGTCTCAGGAGGCCACGCCGTCCAACATTCTGGGTCTTCCACCTCCATGAGAGGCTGAACATGGAGGGGCAGTGCGGTAGGGGGGATATCCTTGCAGCAAACAAGTACTTACCACTACAATCCATAGGTGGTCTGGAGCAGACCAAAAAAAAAAGAACACGTCAGTGGGGGAGGAGCTGCCTTTTATTCTGCTAGATACAGGTGGTCATGTGGGGCTCCGAAGGAGGTGTTAACCCCATTGTGTGCTGACGTGAGGTATGGCCAGGAAAGGGAGATATACAGAAAGGGGTATACAGGGAGATATACAGAGAGAGAGGGGTATACAGGGAGATATACAGAGAGAGAGGGGTATACAGGGAGATATACAGAGAGAGAGAGGGGCATACAAAGAGATATATAGAGAAAGGGGTATACAGGGAGATATACAGAGAGAGAGGGGTATACAGGGAGATATACAGAGAGAAGGGTATACAGGGACATATACAGAGAGAGAGACAGAGAGGGGTATACAGGGACATATACAGAGAGAGAGAGGTATACAGGGAGATATACAGAGAGAGAGGGGTATACAGGGAGACATACAGAGAGAGAGAGAGAGAGGGGTACACAGGGATATATACAGAGAGAGAGGGGGTATGCAGGGAGATATACAGAGAGAGAGAGGGGTATACAGGGAGATATACAGAGAGAGAGAGAGGTATACAGGGAGATATACAGAGTGAGAGAGAGGGGTATACAGGGAGATATACAGAGAGAGAGAGAGGTATACAGGGAGATATACAGAGAGAGAGGGGTATACAGGGAGATATACAGAGAGAGAGGTATATAGGGAGATATACAGAGAGAGAGAGGTATACAGGGAGATATACAGAGAGAGAGAGGGGTATACAGGGAGATATACAGAGAGAGAGAGGGGTATACAGGGAGATATACAGAGAGAGAGAGAGAGGGGTATACAGGGAGATATACAGAGAGAGAGAGAGAGAGAGGTATACAGGGAGATATACAGAGTGAGAGAGAGGGGTATACAGGGAGATATACAGAGAGAGAGGTATATAGGGAGATATACAGAGAGAGCGGTATACAGGGAGATATACAGAGAGAGGTATACAGGGAGATATACAGAGAGAGAGGGGTATACAGGGAGATATACAGAGAGAGAGAGGGGTATACAGGGAGTAGGGATGAGCCGAACACCCCTCGGTTCGGTTCGCACCAGAACCTGCGAACGGACCGAAAGTTCGCTTGAACTATCGAACCCCGTTAAAGTCTATGGGACTCGAACGTTCAGAATCAAAAGTGCTAATTTTAAAGGCTAATATGCAAGTTATTGTCCTAAAAAGGGTTTGGGGACCCGGGTCCTGCCCCAGGGGACATGTATCAATGCAAAAATAAGTTTTAAAAACGGCCGTTTTCTCGGGAGCAGTGATTTTAATGATGCTTAAAGTGAAAAAAAAAAAAAAAAAGTGAAATATTCCTTTAAATATCATACCTGGGGGGTGTCTATAGTATGCCTGTGAAGTGGCACGTGTTTCCCATGTTTAGAACTGTCCCTGCCCAAAATGACATTTCTAAAGGAAAAAGTAATTTAAAACTGCTTGCAGCTTTAATGTAATGTCTGGTCCCGGCAATATGGATGAAAATCATTGAGAAAAATGGCATGGGTGCCCCCCCAGCTCATTACCAGCCCCTTCGGGTCTTGTATGGATATTAAGGGGAACCCCGCACCCGAATTAAAAAAAGGAAAGGCATGGGGCCCCCAGGCCCTATATACTCTGAACAGCAGTATACAGGCGGTGCAAGCAATTGTATTCAGGTAAGCTTTAGGTGTACACTGTGCAAAGGACACTAAAACAAAATACTGCAGCTCCCTGCCTGTATTTGTATGAGAACACCAGCAATTGTATTCAGGTAAGCTTTAGGTGCACACTGTGCAAAGGACACTAAATCAAAATACTGCAGCTACCTGCCTGTATTTGTGTGAGAACACCAGCAATTGTATTCAGGTAAGCTTTAGGTGCACACTGTGCAAAGGACACTAAACCAAAATACTGCAGCTCCCTGCCTGTATTTGTATGAGAACACCAGCAATCGTATTCAGGTAAGCTTTAGGTGCACACTGTGCAAAGGACATTAAATTAAAATACTGCAGCTCCCTGACTGTATTTGTATGAGAACACCAGCAATTGTATTCAGGTAAGCTTTAGGTGCACACTGTGCAACGGACAATAAATCAAAATACAGCAGTTCCATGCCTATATTTGTATGAGAAGACCAGTAATTGTATTCAGGTAAGCTTTAGGTGCACACTGTGCAAAGGACACTAAAACAAAATACTGCAGCTCCCTGCCTGTATTTGTATGAGAACAACAGCAATTGTATTCAGATAAGCTTTAGGTGCATGCTGTGCAAAGGACACTAAATCAAAATACTGCAGCTTCCTGCCTGTATTTGTATGAGAACACCAGCAATTGTATTCAGGTAAGCTTTAGGTGCACACTGTGCAAAGGACACTAAATCAAAATACTACAGCTCCCTGCCTGTATTTGTATGAGAACACCAGCAATTGTATTCAGGTAAGCTTTATGTGCACACTGTGCAAAGGACACTAAATCAAAATACTGCAGCTCCCTGCCTGTATTAGTATGAGAACACCAGCAATTGTATTCAGGTAAGCTTTAGGTGCACACTGTGCAAAGGACACTCAATCAAAATACTGCAGCTACCTGCCTGTATTAGTATGAGAACACCAGCAATTGTATTCAGGTAAGCTTTAGGTGCACACTGTGCAAAGGACACTAAATCAAAATACTGCAGCTCCCTGCCTGTATTTGTATGAGAACACCAGCAATTGTATTCAGGTAAGCTTTAGGTGCACACTGTGCAAAGGACACTAAATCAAAATACTGCAGCTCCCTGCCTGTATTAGTATGAGAACACCAGCAATTGTATTCAGGTAAGCTTTAGGTGCACACTGTGCAAAGGACAATAAATCAAAATACTGCAGCCCCATCCCTTTATTTGTATGAGACAACCAGCAATTGTATTCAGGTAAGCTTTAGGTGCACACTGTGCAAAGGACACTAAAACAAAATACTGCAGCTCCCTTCCTGTATTAGTATGAGAACACCAGCAATTGTATTCAGGTAAGCTTTAGGTGCACACTGTGCAAAGGACAATAAATCAAAATACTGCAGCCCCATCCCTTTATTTGTATGAGACGACCAGCAATTGTATTCAGGTAAGCTTTAGGTGCACACTGTGCAAAGGACACTAAAACAAAATACTGCAGCTCCCTTCCTGTATTTGTATGAGAACACCAGCAATTGTTTTCAGGTAAGATAAGTGGTATTGAGAGCATGCACTTGTCATACAAATTGATCAAAGGCATCTACATCCCTGGTTGAGAAAAATATGTAAAGAACCCCATGTCCGGGGTGGTGTATGGGATTTTAGGGATGCCTATTGAATAGAGTTAAATTGCTGTCCACATGGGAAATTCAAATAATATATACGAAAAACAGAATAAGTACAGTTAAAATATTAATTTTATTCTCAAATATACAGAATCAAAGTGTTTTAGTCTTTGAGATTCTGGACTTCATTGGCATTTTGCAATGCATCCCCCTCTCTTCCTATTCCCACCTTTTTTGGATTCCAACCACCCACGCCATACTGGCGAGGGTGGCCGTAATACCACCAGGCCCACAGGGTCCCCTTCCCAGGCGTGGGTGTTTTCGTACCAACCGGATCTTACACACAGGATCGCTATGCGACCATAGTTCCAGGCTGGTGCGACAGACATTCCTCCCACTCTTTGGCTTGCCTTAAAATTATGCATATACTCATGTAGTAATAACATGATATGTAATGTTTGGTTGACACCACGATTGAGTGGTTTTACTTTATTTTATTTCAATTTGGGGTATTTGATTGCTCTGTTTATATTTATTTGTTTTTTTCTCTGTTTCTCTCTATTAAGCAGGGCATGCACATATGCCTCGGGTTTCCAGAAATATCTGACCTGTATCTACAGGCCAGCCTCCTGCTTGGCTATATGGGAGACACGGGACTCCATCTGTGCCCTCACATAGGGTTACATCTAGGAACACACACAGTGTCCTTATCTGTATTGGTCATCCATATACATTTGTCTCCACACATGGACGTAACCAATTGGTTACAATACGGGCGTGTAGGGGCCACCATCAGTATAGTACACATGATACTGAATCCTGAGGCAAGGATGTTATGTTGGTCCGAAGAGTGTAGGCTTCCGAGGTGAGGTTTGTGGCGCTGCCAACTGCGGACGTATTGAAGACTCTGCCCCGCCTCCTTGCATGGCGAGGTGCCACGTCATCTGCCTGTCCAGCGCGTGCGCACGTGTCCCAGGAACATCCAGCCGGATACCTCCCCTTGTATACGGCACCACACAGCGCCCGTACCCATGTCGTGACGTGATTGCGTCACACATGGGGCGATCACCTGATCGCATCACAGGGGTTATATTAAGCCCCGAGCGGCTTGTATGGGCCGACGCGGGGTGAGTTGAGGGAACCAAGCGACATGCACAGCAGGTCACAGGTAATTTGGATTCATGGAAAGTTAGATCTAGGAGTCTTTGTCCTCAGAATTTCCGGTCTTTGGGCATTTCTCATTGAGGATTTACTCGATGGATGACTCTCATTGATTGTTTCCTTACAGATTCCAATGGATAGTCTTCCCTATGGGATTTGATTATACAATCATTCATTAATTTAAGGTAACTATGCTTTTTACTTTATCCCTGATATTCATGAAACTACAGTGATACTCTCTTGTCCATGTCTCTCAGAATTTTGTAAGATTGAGCGTCATGTCTTTTTTCTTTTTCTTTTTTCACTTATGAACATTAGATATATGAGAGATATCTATTATATTAACGCGACTTCTGCTCCTGCCTGGGCAAGCTGTGCATGACAGGCTCCCCAGCCATTCAACATTCTGACAACCTATATGTAAGTGTTATTTTTTACTATTATAGGCTTATGGTAACATCATTAGCTATCTTCGCCATTCAACAGGCAGAGTTTAGCGCTGAGGTCTTTATAGACCTGAGCAATATATACAAAACAATATTATTATTTTTTCCTTTTTATTCTTTATATAGGATGTATTTGTGAATGTGGATATTCCCCTGTGTACATCCCCTTTTGGCATGCATCCAACCACGAGACATATATAGAGTGACCTCTACTATCATGCCCCCCATACATCGGGAGGTTGCACACCCCAGCCTGCTTTGAGTATTTTTTTTTTCGTTAGCCACAAAGTATTTGTCCATGCATTTAGTGAGAGTCTTTTTTGCAATATAATCTGTTTTGATGTACATTCATCTAAACATTTATATTCTCATATGTATGTATTTTTATTATTAATAAAATTCTTTGTATTACTGTAGATTTGTTAAAGTGTTTGCGTCCCTGAAGAAGCCTGAATATAGGCAAAACATGTAGGACCAGCAGCATACAACTCTGAAGGAACAAATGCATCAAGGTGTATTTTTGTATTCCTTTTTTATGTCACTGTATATTTGAGAATAAAATTAATATTTTAACTGTACTTATTCTGTTTTTCATACATATTATTTGAATTTCCCATGTGGACAGCAATTTAACTCTATTCAATAGGCATCCCTAAAATCCCATACACCACCACGGACATGGGGTTCTTTACATGTATTCAGGTAAGCTGTGGGTGCACACTGTGCAAAGGACAATAAATCAAAATACTGCAGCTTCATGCCTGTATTTGTATGAGAAGACCAGCAATTGTATCCAGGTAAGCTTTAGGTGCACACTGTGCAAAGGACACAGTACACTAAGTGAAAATACTGCAGCTAGCAGAATCACCTGCCTACCTGTCAGTATATTATGAAGAGAATAACAGGAACGGATCTAGCTAAACTGAATACAGTGTATAAATATATATACAACACCTAGGATGCATATATATCCTCTACACACTGTAACTGAAGCTAACTGACTCCCCTGCTTGCTCTAACTCAAATTAAATGACACTGTCACTCTCTCTCTCTGTTTGTCTTTAACCACCGCCACAACACACTACACAAGGCCGCCACGCAGGCGGCCTTATATAGTGTGGGGCATGTACTAAAACCCCTGAGACATAATTGGCCAAAGCCACCCTGGCTCTCCGTTTTTTCCGTGCTGTGATTGGCCAAAGCATGCGGGTCATAGTGCATGCTTGGCCAATCATCAGCCAGCAATGCACTGCGATGCCAGAGTGAATTATGAGCCGTGACACTCCACTTGAATTTGGAGCTAACGGCCCATAATGTTTGAAATTCGGCGAACGGCGGAACAGACGATGTTCGAGTCGAACATGGGTTTGACTCAAACTCAAAGCTCATCCCTAACAGGGAGATATACAGAGAGAGGGGTATACAGAGAGATATACAGAGAGAGGGGTATACAGGGAGATATACAGAGAGAGGGGTATACAGGGAGATATACAGAGAGAGGGGTATACAGGGAGATATACAGAGAGAGGGGTATACAGAGAGATATACAGAGAGATATACAGAGAGAGAGGTATACAGTGAGATATACAGAGAGAGGGGTATACAGGGAGATATACAGAGAGAGAAGTATACAGGGAGATATACAGAGAGAGAAGTATACAGGGAGATATACAGCGAGAGAGGTATACAGGGAGATATACAGAGAGAGAAGTATACAGGGAGATATACAGAGAGAGAGAGTGGTATACAGGGAGATATACAGAGAGAGAAGTATACAGGGAGATATACAGAGAGAGGGGTATACAGGGAGATATACAGAGAGAGGGGTATACAGAGAGATATACAGAGAGAGGGGTATACAGGGAGATATACAGAGAGAGGGGTATACAGGGAGATATACAGAGAGAGGGGTATACAGGGAGATATACAGAGAGAGGGGTATACAGAGAGATATACAGAGAGATATACAGAGAGAGAGGTATACAGTGAGATATACAGAGAGAGGGGTATACAGGGAGATATACAGAGAGAGAAGTATACAGGGAGATATACAGAGAGAGAAGTATACAGGGAGATATACAGCGAGAGAGGTATACAGGGAGATATACAGAGAGAGAAGTATACAGGGAGATATACAGAGAGAGAGAGTGGTATACAGGGAGATATACAGAGAGAGAAGTATACAGGGAGATATACAGAGAGAGGGGTATACAGGGAGATATACAGAGAGAGAAGTATACAGGGAGATATACAGAGAGAGGGGTATACAGGGAGATATACAGAGAGAGGGGTATACAGGGTGATATACAGAGAGAAGTGGAGAGATATACAGGGAGATATACAGAGAGAGGGGTATACAGGGTGATATACAGAGAGAAGTGGAGAGATATACAGGGAGATATACAGAGAGAGGGGTATACAGAGAGAGAGGTATACAGGGAGATATACAGAGAGAGAAGTATACAGGGAGATATACAGAGAGAGAAGTATACAGGGAGATATACAGAGAGAGAAGTATACAGGGAGATATACAGCGAGAGAGGTATACAGGGAGATATACAGAGAGAGAAGTATACAGGGAGATATACAGAGAGAGAGAGAGTGGTATACAGGGAGATATACAGAGAGAGAAGTATACAGGGAGATATACAGAGAGAGGGGTATACAGGGAGATATACAGAGAGAGAAGTATACAGGGAGATATACAGAGAGAGGGGTATACAGGGAGATATACAGAGAGAGGGGTATACAGGGTGATATACAGAGAGAAGTGGAGAGATATACAGGGAGATATACAGAGAGAGGGGTATACAGGGTGATATACAGAGAGAAGTGGAGAGATATACAGGGAGATATACAGAGAGAGGGGTATACAGAGAGAGAGGTATACAGGGAGATATACAGAGAGAGGGGTATACAGAGAGAGAGGTATACAGGGAGATATACAGAGAGGATATAATATAAAAGAAGATGGACAGAGAGAGGGAGAGACCTCTACAGGGTAATAACTGTGATCTGCTTGCAGTTCCTCCTATTCACTTCACTTTCCCGCCCTCCATTTCCTGCTTCCTGGTCACATGTTTCCGGTGACATCACTAGGTGAATCTGCACGATAGGAACTACCCGCTACTCCTGGGTGAGGGGTGAGTTGTGAGGAAATAAAAATAAAACAATGTTGGAACTGGCAGCAGAGGAAGTAATAATAAGGACGTCATGATGGAGAATCAGCCGCCCCTCACATCACCGGGTAAGAGGAGACTTTATTGTAAAGGAGAGAGCAGTACGGAGGGTCCACCTAGATCCCCCATCATCTGATAAACACATAGAAACAATGTATTCAGTCAGTGTGTGTGTTTCCTACAGATGGATCCAGTAATGGGAACCCACCAGAGAGATGTCCCCGTCCTCTGTATTCCCGGGATTCCACACAGGAGGGTCACACCATCCCTCACCATCATCAGGTAGGTGGGACTGAGCAACTAGAACTCAAATACAGTAGAATTCTTTGCTTCGAAATAACATTCTTTTATTTCATCTCTTGTTTCCTTTTCTAAATCTGTTTCATCACATTTGGGGTTTAGGGTGAAGAACTGAAAGACATCAAAGTTGAGGTTAAAGTAGAAAAAGAAGAGAAGTCCGGGGATCAGCAGTCTATGGAGGAGGGAGGTCCTCTGTATTCCCGGGATTCCACACAGGAAGGTCACACCATCCCTGACCATTAGTGATGAGCCGAACACCCCCGGGTTCGGTTCGCACCAGAACCCGCGAACGGACCGAAAGTTCGAACGAACATTAGAACCCTATTAAATACAATGGATGCGAACGTTCGAATTCTAAAGTGCTAATTATAACAACTATTATGCATGTTATTGTCCTAAAAAGGGTTTGGGAACCCGGGTTCTGCACCAGGGGACATGTATCAATGCAAAAAGACGTTTTAAAAACGGTCGTTTTTCGGGAGCAGTCATTTTAATGATGCATAAAGTGAAAAAAAAAAAGTCAAATATTCCTTTAAATATCGTACCTGGGGGGTGTCTAAAGTATGCCTGTGAAGTGCCACGTGTTTCCCGTGTTTAGAACTGTCCCTGCACAAAATGACACTTCTAAAGGAAAAAAAAGCCATTTAAAAGTGCTTGCGGCTTTAATGTAATGTCTGGTCCCGGTAATATGGATGAAATTCTTTAAGAAAAATGGCATAGCTACCCCATGACCCCCCCCCTACCCCAGCCCATTACCAGCCCCTTTGGGTCTTGTATGGATATTAAGGGGAACCCCGCACATAAAATAAAAAAGGCCCTATATACTCTGAACAGCCCTATACAGGCGGTGCATACAAGACAGGGACTGTAGGTTTGTTCTTATGTAGAGTCTGTTTGTAATTTTGAACAGGTACATTGTTGAAGTGTAGCTCCAGACCAAAAATCTATTTTTAAACTTTTTGGAAAACATAGGTAAGGGTTATCACCCCTGTAACATTTGTTTTGCTGTCTGTGCCCCTGTTCAGAACATTTCACCTCACTTTCCGTCCCAATGACAACTGTTTTTGAAATGTGGTGTTTTTCTTGAAACAAGGATTGCTGATAAAGCATCAGTACAGAGGAGACACCTTTCTCCCATATTTATTCTTACAGGAGAGAATTTTCCTTCCAAGTGGTAGATTTCCTCTCACTTCCTGTTGTCTTCTTGCGTTTGCAAGTAGGAGTCGTTTGTAAGTTGGATGTTTGAAAGTAGGGACCTGCCGTATATACTCTGCAGAAATAGGCCCCTTAGTTGTTGGTGTTGGCACAACACTGTAAGCACTCACAGTTACTCTTGGTTGGTGCTGGAACGCCCTGCTGTCAACTATTATATCAGGAATTTTAATTACATATAATTGTTGAACAGTGGTAGTAAAAATTGGGCCTTTGATGGTGGTGCTGGTGCCACAACACTGTAAGCCCTGACAGTTACTCTTGGTGGGTGCAGCAATGGGCCCTGCTGTGAATTATTAGATCAAGAATTGTAATTACATGCCCCTTTTGAACAGGGGCTGAAAAATTGGGCCTTTCGTGGTGGTGGTGGTGGTGGCGTTGCCACAAGACTGTAAGCCCTCAGAGTTACTCTTGGTGGGTGCAGCAATGGACCCTGCTGTGAATTATTAGATCAAGAATTGTAATTGCATGCCCCTGTTGAACAGGGGCTGAAAAATTGGGCCTTAGGCACTGGTGGCACAACACTACAACCCCTCACAGATACTGTACTTGGAGCACAGCAATGAGCCCTGTTGCAAAGTATTGCTTCAAAAATTGTAATGACACGCCCCTGTTAAACAGGGGCTGAAAAATTGGGCCTTAGGCACTGGTGCCACAACACTCCAACCCCTCACAGATACTGTACTTGGAGCACAGCAATGAGCCCTATGGCAAATTATTGCTAAAAAAATTGTAATTACACGCCCCTGTAAAACAGGGGCTGAAAAATTGGGCCTTAGCCACTGGTGGCGGCACCCATAAACAAAAATGATCTTCCAAGCTATCATCATCAATCGTATCATTGAGGACTCGGAGGAGGAGGATAGCCAGTCAACATAACAGCACAGGCACTCAGCATCAGCATCAGTCTTGAAGGGATGTGACATGTTAAAATCAATTAGTCTGTTATATCAGCATCAGGTGTGTGGTAGCTGGTGGTGATCCAAGACTGGTTCATCTTGATGAAAGTCAGTCGATCAACCGAGTCGGTGGACAGGCGCACCCTGTGATCCGTGACAAATCCTCCAGCAGCACTGAATGTGCGTTCCGAAAGAACGCTGGATGCAGGACAGGCCAGTAGCTCAATTGCATACTGTGCAAGCTCTGGCCAGTGATCCATCCTCAAGACCCAGTAAGCCAGAGGATTTTCGGTGGGGAAGGTGTCCAAGTCTGACCTTGCCCCTAGATATTCCTGCACCATGTTTATCAGACGCTGGCGATGGTTGCTGGAACCGATCATACTTTGGGGCTGCGGACTAAAGAATTGTCTGAACGCATCGGTCAGACGGCCACCTTCCCCACCGCTCCTTCTTTGACTGGCCGAAGCCTCAGCAACTCGTTGTCCAGGACCAGGAGTTTGTAACCTCCCAGTCTCTGGGAACGCGTTGCACAGACCTTTCTGCAAGGCCTCCCGGAGTTGTCTCATCCTCTGCTCCCTCTGCGACGGTAACATAAGGTCCGCAACCTTACCCTTGTACCGTGGATCAAGGAGAGTGGCCAGCCAGTAATGGTCCCTCTCCTTGATCCGAAGAATACGAGGATCCTTCCGCAGACTTTGCAGGATCAGGGAGGCCATGCAGCGTAGGTTTGCTGAGGCATTCGCTCCGGAGTCCTCTGGGTCACTAAGGACGACATGATCCGCAGCCACCTCCTCCCAGCCACGTACAAGTCCACTGGTTTCTTGGGACTGTAAATCATCCCTAAAAGACTGCTGCTGATGATGCTGAGTGCCAGCCTCCACCTCCATGCTGACACAATCCTCCTCCTCCTCCTCCTCCTCCTCCTCTTCCTGTGCGATGGGTGGGACAGAAGGAACACTGTCTGGGTAAAGGGGGCCTTGAGAGGCAAGGAAGTCCTCCTCTTCCTGCCTCTGTTCTGCCTCAAGTGCCCTGTCCATTATTCCACGCAGCGTGTGCTCCAACAGGTGGACAAGAGGTACAGTGTCACTGATGCATGCACTGTCACTGCTCACCATCCTCGTGGCCTCCTCAAATGGTGCCAGGACAGTGCATGCATCCCTGATCATGCCCCACTGGCGTGGAGAAAAAAAACCAAGCTCCCCTGACCCTGTCCTGGTGCCGTAGTCGCACAGGTACTCATTGATGGCCCTCTGCTGTGTGTGCAGCTGCTGCAGCATGGCCAACGTTGAGTTCCACCTGGTGGGCATGTCACATATAAGGCGGTTCTTGGGCAGGTTCAACTCCTTTTGCAGCTCAGCCAGGCAAGCACTGGCATTATAAGATCTGCGGAAATGCACACAGACTTTCCTGGCCTGCCTCAGGACATCCTGTAAGCCCGGGTACCTGCCCAAGAACCGCTGCACCACCAGGTTAAGGACGTGAGCCACACAGGGCACATGGGTCAGTTGTCCCTGTCGGAGGGCGGAGAGGAGGTTGGTGCCATTGTCGCAAACCACCATTCCTGGCTTAAGCTGGCGTGGCGTCAACCACCTCTCGGCCTGGCCCTGCAGAGCAGACAGGACCTCTGCCCCAGTGTGGCTTCTGTCCCCCAAACACACCAGCGCAAGCACGGCATGGCATCTTTTTGCCTGCGTACTTGCGTAGCCCCGTGAACGGCTACGGAGCACCGCTGGTTCATAGGACAAACCACAGGAAGAGGCCATGGAGGAAGAAGAAGAGGAGGGGGTGGAGGAGAGAGGTGTGTCACAACCAGTAGTAGCATTTTGGAGGCGTGGCGGTGGGACAACCTCCAACACTACTGCACCTTGTCCTGCATCCTTCCCAGCTGCCAAAAGAGTGACCCAATGGGCCGTGAAAGAAAGGTAACGTCCCTGTCCATGCCTGCTGGACCATGAGTCAGCGGTAATATGCACCTTACCGCTGACCGCCCTGTCCAGCGAGGCCAAGACATTGCCTTCCACATGCCGGTAGAGAGCCGGAATAGCCTTCCGTGAGAAAAAGTGGCGTTTGGGAACCTGCCACTGAGGAACCGCACATTGCACAAACTCACGGAAGGGGGCCGAGTCTACCAACTGAAAAGGCAGCAGTTGAAGCGCTAGCAATTTAGCCAAGCTAGCATTCAACCGCTGGGCATGTGGATGGCTGGGAGTGAACTTCTTTCGACGGTCCAGCAGCTGGGGCAGGGAAATTTGCCTGCTAGAATCGGACGTCGGTGTACTGCTAGCAGAGTGGCCGCAAGTACTTGGCTGTGACACACCTAATTCTACACCTTCATTCCTCTCAGTGCATGTTTCAGAGAGGACTGAAGTTATAGTGGGGTTGGAGATCCCAGCTGATGCGGTGCAAGGAGAGGTCCGCTTTGTTCTTTGGTGTGGGTCTTTGAGGTAGGCTTGCCAACGAGCTGCATGGCAGGTCAACATATGTCTGGTCAGGCATGTGGTACCCAAGCGGCTGATGTTTTGGCCACGCGATATACGCTTGAGACATATGTTGCAAACAGCAGCTGTGCGATCTGATGCACTAGCCTCAAAAAAGGCCCACACCAAAGAACTTTTTGAATGACGGGCAGAGGCAGCGCCCTGCACAGGCGGAGCTCTGCGGTGTGATTCCGTCGGTGTACTGCCCTTACGCTGGCCACCAAAGGGCATCCTGCCTCGTTAGAGATGTGCCTCCTCCTCATCCTCCTCCTCCTCCTCTCTCCTATTAGGCACCCACGTGGAGTCAGTGACCTCATCATCACCTCCCTCCTCATCACTGGAGCCAATCTGGCAGTATGCTGCAGCTGCTGGAACATGACTGCCAGATTGGTGTCCTTCTTGAGCATCCCCTCTGTCTGCTCTCACGCTACTGCCTTCCTCTAGCTGGGTTTCATCATCAGACCCTTCGAAACACTGGGCATCCTCCTGGAGCATGTACCCAACACTGTGCTGAAACAGTTCGGGGGACTCCTCAGGAGGAGGACATGGTGGGTCTAGGGAAGGAGTGACTGATGATGAGTCTGACATTGATACCAGGGAAGAGGACGCTTTGGCAGCTGCTTTTCCAGTACCCTGAGCCTGGGTGAGAGAGGATGAGGAGGAGGAGGAGGGCTTGGTCATCCACTCTACCAAGTCTTCGGCATGATGTGGCTCAACATGTCCAGCTGCCGAAAAGAAGGACAAGCGTGTCCCATGGCCATGTGCTGATGACAATGCACCGCGTCCACGACCAGCACTGTTGCCCCCAGACACAGAGCCTGCTTGCCCTCTTTTATTGCCTCCTGACTGTCTGCCTCTCCTTGTTTGCCTTCCAGACATTCTAATAGATGGCCTGCAGGGAGATGGGAAAAAAGCAATAAGGGCTACCTTCAGGTGTCCTTCTCTGTCCCTTGAAACAAGGACTTTGACAGTGAAAGAAACTGACACACTCTCCCTACCTACAGTTTTCTGTCCCTAGAAAAAATGTTTTTTTTAAGCACAATTTAGCACAAGGAGAATTCACTCACTGTCCTTCCAGGTCCCTGGAAACAAGGACTTTGACAGTGAAAGAAACTGACACACTCTCCCTACCTACAGTTTTCTGTCCCTAGAATAAATGTTTTTTTTAATCACAATATAGCACAAGGACAATTCAGTCACTGTCCTTCCAGGTCCCTGGAAACAAGGACTTGCAGAGTGAAAGAAACTGACACTCTCCCTACCTACAGTTTTCTGTCCCTAGAATAAATGTTTTTTTAAGCACAATATAGCACAAGGACAATTCACTCACTGTCCTTCCAGGTCCCTGGAAACAAGGACTTGCAGAGTGAAAGAAACTGACACTGTCCCTACCTACAGTTTTCTGTCCCTAGAATAAATGTTTTTTTTAAGCACACTATAGCACAAGGACAATTCAGTCACTGTCCTTCCAGGTCCCTGGAAACAAGGACTTGCAGAGTGAAAGAAAAAAAACACTCTCCCTACCTACAGTTTTCTGTCCCTAGAAAAAATGTTTTTTTTAATCACAATATAACACAAGGACAATTCACTCACTGTCCTTCCAGGTCCCTGGAAACAAGGACTTGCAGAGTGAAAGAAACTGACACTGTCCCTACCTACAGTTTTCTGTCCCTAGAAAAAATGTTTTTTTTAATCACAATATAGCACAAGGACAATTCAGTCACTGTCCTTCCAGGTCCCTGGAAACAAGGACTTGCAGAGTGAAATAAACTGACACTCTCCCTACCTACAGTTTTCTGTCCCTAGAATAAATGTTTTTTTTAATCACAATATAGCACAAGGACAATTCAGTCACTGTCCTTCCAGGTCCCTGGAAACAAGGACTTGCAGAGTGAAAGAAACTGACACTCTCCCTACCTACAGTTTTCTGTCCCTAGAATAAATGTTTTTTTAAGCACAATATAGCACAAGGACAATTCACTCACTGTCCTTCCAGGTCCCTGGAAACAAGGACTTGCAGAGTGAAAGAAACTGACACTGTCCCTACCTACAGTTTTCTGTCCCTAGAATAAATGTTTTTTTTAAGCACACTATAGCACAAGGACAATTCAGTCACTGTCCTTCCAGGTCCCTGGAAACAAGGACTTGCAGAGTGAAAGAAAAAAAACACTCTCCCTACCTACAGTTTTCTGTCCCTAGAAAAAATGTTTTTTTTAATCACAATATAACACAAGGACAATTCACTCACTGTCCTTCCAGGTCCCTGGAAACAAGGACTTGCAGAGTGAAAGAAACTGACACTGTCCCTACCTACAGTTTTCTGTCCCTAGAATAAATGTTTTTTTTAAGCACACTATAGCACAAGGACAATTCAGTCACTGTCCTTCCAGGTCCCTGGAAACAAGGACTTGCAGAGTGAAAGAAAAAAAACACTCTCCCTACCTACAGTTTTCTGTCCCTAGAAAAAATGTTTTTTTTAATCACAATATAACACAAGGACAATTCACTCACTGTCCTTCCAGGTCCCTGGAAACAAGGACTTGCAGAGTGAAAGAAACTGACACTGTCCCTACCTACAGTTTTCTGTCCCTAGAATAAATGTTTTTTTTAATCACAATATAGCACAAGGACAATTCAGTCACTGTCCTTCCAGGTCCCTGGAAACAAGGACTTGCAGAGTGAAATAAACTGACACTCTCCCTACCTACAGTTTTCTGTCCCTAGAATAAATGTTTTTTTTAATCACAATATAGCACAAGGACAATTCAGTCACTGTCCTTCCAGGTCCCTGGAAACAAGGACTTGCAGAGTGAAAGAAAAAAAACACTCTCCCTACCTACAGTTTTCTGTCCCTAGAAAAAATGTTTTTTTTAATCACAATATAACACAAGGACAATTCACTCACTGTCCTTCCAGGTCCCTGGAAACAAGGACTTGCAGAGTGAAATAAACTGACACTCTCCCTACCTACAGTTTTCTGTCCCTAGAATAAATGTTTTTTTTAATCACAATATAGCACAAGGACAATTCAGTCACTGTCCTTCCAGGTCCCTGGAAACAAGGACTTGCAGAGTGAAAGAAACTGACACTCTCCCTACCTACAGTTTTCTGTCCCTAGAATAAATGTTTTTTTAAGCACAATATAGCACAAGGACAATTCACTCACTGTCCTTCCAGGTCCCTGGAAACAAGGACTTGCAGAGTGAAAGAAACTGACACTGTCCCTACCTACAGTTTTCTGTCCCTAGAATAAATGTTTTTTTTAAGCACACTATAGCACAAGGACAATTCAGTCACTGTCCTTCCAGGTCCCTGGAAACAAGGACTTGCAGAGTGAAAGAAAAAAAACACTCTCCCTACCTACAGTTTTCTGTCCCTAGAAAAAATGTTTTTTTTAATCACAATATAACACAAGGACAATTCACTCACTGTCCTTCCAGGTCCCTGGAAACAAGGACTTGCAGAGTGAAAGAAACTGACACTGTCCCTACCTACAGTTTTCTGTCCCTAGAATAAATGTTTTTTTTAAGCACACTATAGCACAAGGACAATTCAGTCACTGTCCTTCCAGGTCCCTGGAAACAAGGACTTGCAGAGTGAAAGAAAAAAAACACTCTCCCTACCTACAGTTTTCTGTCCCTAGAAAAAATGTTTTTTTTAATCACAATATAACACAAGGACAATTCACTCACTGTCCTTCCAGGTCCCTGGAAACAAGGACTTGCAGAGTGAAAGAAACTGACACTGTCCCTACCTACAGTTTTCTGTCCCTAGAATAAATGTTTTTTTTAATCACAATATAGCACAAGGACAATTCAGTCACTGTCCTTCCAGGTCCCTGGAAACAAGGACTTGCAGAGTGAAATAAACTGACACTCTCCCTACCTACAGTTTTCTGTCCCTAGAATAAATGTTTTTTTTAATCACAATATAGCACAAGGACAATTCAGTCACTGTCCTTCCAGGTCCCTGGAAACAAGGACTTGCAGAGTGAAAGAAAAAAAACACTCTCCCTACCTACAGTTTTCTGTCCCTAGAAAAAATGTTTTTTTTAATCACAATATAACACAAGGACAATTCACTCACTGTCCTTCCAGGTCCCTGGAAACAAGGACTTGCAGAGTGAAATAAACTGACACTCTCCCTACCTACAGTTTTCTGTCCCTAGAATAAATGTTTTTTTTAATCACAATATAGCACAAGGACAATTCAGTCACTGTCCTTCCAGGTCCCTGGAAACAAGGACTTGCAGAGTGAAAGAAACTGACACTCTCCCTACCTACAGTTTTCTGTCCCTAGAATAAATGTTTTTTTAAGCACAATATAGCACAAGGACAATTCACTCACTGTCCTTCCAGGTCCCTGGAAACAAGGACTTGCAGAGTGAAAGAAACTGACACTGTCCCTACCTACAGTTTTCTGTCCCTAGAATAAATGTTTTTTTTAAGCACACTATAGCACAAGGACAATTCAGTCACTGTCCTTCCAGGTCCCTGGAAACAAGGACTTGCAGAGTGAAAGAAAAAAAACACTCTCCCTACCTACAGTTTTCTGTCCCTAGAAAAAATGTTTTTTTTAATCACAATATAACACAAGGACAATTCACTCACTGTCCTTCCAGGTCCCTGGAAACAAGGACTTGCAGAGTGAAAGAAACTGACACTGTCCCTACCTACAGTTTTCTGTCCCTAGAATAAATGTTTTTTTTAATCACAATATAGCACAAGGACAATTCAGTCACTGTCCTTCCAGGTCCCTGGAAACAAGGACTTGCAGAGTGAAATAAACTGACACTCTCCCTACCTACAGTTTTCTGTCCCTAGAATAAATGTTTTTTTTAATCACAATATAGCACAAGGACAATTCAGTCACTGTCCTTCCAGGTCCCTGGAAACAAGGACTTGCAGAGTGAAATAAACTGACACTCTCCCTACCTACAGTTTTCTGTCCCTAGAATAAATGTTTTTTTTAATCACAATATAGCACAAGGACAATTCAGTCACTGTCCTTCCAGGTCCCTGGAAACAAGGACTTGCAGAGTGAAAGAAACTGACACTCTCCCTACCTACAGTTTTCTGTCCCTAGAATAAATGTTTTTTTTAATCACAATATAGCACAAGGACAATTCAGTCACTGTCCTTCCAGGTCCCTGGAAACAAGGACTTGCAGAGTGAAATAAACTGACACTCTCCCTACCTACAGTTTTCTGTCCCTAGAATAAATGTTTTTTTTAATCACAATATAGCACAAGGACAATTCAGTCACTGTCCTTCCAGGTCCCTGGAAACAAGGACTTGCAGAGTGAAAGAAACTGACACTCTCCCTACCTACAGTTTTCTGTCCCTAGAATAAATGTTTTTTTAAGCACAATATAGCACAAGGACAATTCACTCACTGTCCTTCCAGGTCCCTGGAAACAAGGACTTGCAGAGTGAAATAAACTGACACTCTCCCTACCTACAGTTTTCTGTCCCTAGAATAAATGTTTTTTTTAATCACAATATAGCACAAGGACAATTCAGTCACTGTCCTTCCAGGTCCCTGGAAACAAGGACTTGCAGAGTGAAAGAAACTGACACTCTCCCTACCTACAGTTTTCTGTCCCTAGAATAAATGTTTTTTTAAGCACAATATAGCACAAGGACAATTCAGTCACTGTCCTTCCAGGTCCCTGGAAACAAGGACTTGCAGAGTGAAAGAAACTGACACTGTCCCTACCTACAGTTTTCTGTCCCTAGAATAAATGTTTTTTTTAAGCACACTATAGCACAAGGACAATTCAGTCACTGTCCTTCCAGGTCCCTGGAAACAAGGACTTGCAGAGTGAAATAAACTGACACTCTCCCTACCTACAGTTTTCTGTCCCTAGAATAAATGTTTTTTTTAATCACAATATAGCACAAGGACAATTCAGTCACTGTCCTTCCAGGTCCCTGGAAACAAGGACTTGCAGAGTGAAAGAAACTGACACTCTCCCTACCTACAGTTTTCTGTCCCTAGAATAAATGTTTTTTTAAGCACAATATAGCACAAGGACAATTGACTCACTGTCCTTCCAGGTCCCTGGAAACAAGGACTTGCAGAGTGAAAGAAACTGACACTGTCCCTACCTACAGTTTTCTGTCCCTAGAATAAATGTTTTTTTTAAGCACACTATAGCACAAGCACAAAACACACTGACACTCTCCCTACCTATCCTTCTCTTTCCCTAAACTAAAGGAATCCAGGTTAAGCAAGAAAGAAATAACAGTCACTGTCCCTGCCTATGCTGCTCTATCCCTGCTCCGGAACACACTACACTAGGCCGCCGTGCTGGCGGCCTTTTATAGTGTGGGGCGTGTACTAAACACCCTCAGCAATAATTGGCCACAGGCATCCTGCCTGTGGCCAATCATTGCTCTCCTCGCTGCCGGCGCTGTGATTGGCCAAGCATGCGGGGTCACAGTGCATGCTTGGCCAATCACAGCGCCTGGATGACACTGCGATGGCGTAGTGCATTGTGGGCCGTTCGCGTCACTCGAATTTGGCGCGAACGGCCCAAATCGTTCGATCTTCGTCGAACGATCGAACAGCCGATGTTCGAGTCGAACGTATGTTCGACTCGAACACGAAGCTCATCCCTACTGACCATCATCAGGTAGGTGGGGCTGAGCATCTAGACCTAAATATATATTCTAAGCCATGAGATTACCTTATTCTGTGTAGTCTCTTGTTTTACTTCGACATCTAAAGTGCAGCCTTTGTTACCCCCCCCCCCCATCCTCATTTCTAGCTACTTTGAGCGCCCTACATTTTTCACCCCCATTTTTTTTTTTTTTAAATATACATTCCTTTCCTCTGTGGGTCTTAAGCCCAGACACATCATGGGTCCTCTTCCTCCTTGTGTTCTTTCAACAGAGGGTACATACTGAATGACGTGTCATTTGTGTCCTTTATGTCTGCCTTGAGGTGACTTTCATGATGTTTTCTATAATTTTTGGTGTAGAGTGAAGAAGGTATTAATATAAAAGCTGAGGTTAAAGAAGAAGAAGTAGAGACGTATGTGGGGGGTGATCAACCATTCACGGAGGAGGTTGGGATGATTATGAAAAGTGAACAGGAGGACATTTCTCTACCTTGTGACACAGGTAGGTAACAGACATTGTGGAAAAAACTGGTCAAAGTCTAATTTTACTTCTAAGTATAATGCCGCGTACACACGATCATTTTTTCCTTTGGACGAGAAAAACGATTGTGTGTGGGCATTTTGTCATTTTTCCTGACGGGAAAAACGTCATTAATCACGACGAGAAAAATTAGAACATGCTCTAATTTTTCTCATCGGGATTCCTGTCATTTTTTTCCGCGGCAGTTTTCCCATAGGGAGACACTGCCACGGAGCCCACACACAGTCGTTTTTCTCGTCCAAGAGAAAAATGACAGGAAAAACGGCCGTGCGTGGGGGAACAAGCCGTTCCCTCGTTTTTCCTGTCGTGATTCACGGCAGTGTTTTCACCGCCGTGAATCACGATCGTGTGTACGCGGCATAAGGATTGTAGTGTAAAAAAAATGTTAGACAAATGGGACAAAAGTAGGGGGGCAAACTATAAAACACAATTATATATATATATATATATTTCAAGAATAGAATGCACTCCAGAGGTCTTGTTAGAAAGAGAGATGTTAGCTGAACATTGCAGCTGCAGGCTGTCACTTAGATTAAAAGCGTTGTGAGGGGGTTAGCTCGGCAGCGGGTGTGTGTGACCCCCGGGATGGGCTCCCCACACAAAAACAGGCCCAGCAGACGGAGGTTGTGGTTTTCAAAATCAAAAAGGTGCCGTTTATTTTCTATTTACAGTGACAAAAACACAGCAAAGCAAAAGAAACAAACAAAATAAATCCTGGTCAACTTGACCTCTGACTAAACATACAGGTTTCCTAACTAACAACTGGGATCAGCCTAGTGCTGTCCTAGTCCCTGGTTTTAAATGTCCAAGCAAAATATAGCCACACAGGCTTTCTCTCACCGCACAGGGGTTCACTCTCCCTAGACAGTCCACACAGGTCTGCTTCCAGGCATGAGCTAACATCTAATGAATCTGGGAGTTTTTATAGAGGCCTTAAAACGAACTGACAGGCTTCAGCTGGCCTCATCAACTCCCTGCCTGCACGACGCCCAGCCCTCTCCCTAGAGGTATGAGTCATCAATGAGCCCACTAGTCTCAGCTGGGCTTATACAACTCTCCACCTAGCTGTATAAATCGGCGTAAAGCCTGAATCTGGGCGAAATATATCTACCCCCCTGGATGCAACCAGGTGACTTTACCTTCCTGCTGTCACATACCCCCCCCTCTTGTTTTAACCTCGGGGTTGGAACACCAGCAATCAGGCATTCATGTACTCGAGACAAAGCATCCACATTCCCCATTTGAACGCCAGGGCGATGCTTTACTGTGAAGTTGAATTCCTGGAGGGCCAGGAACCACCTATTCACTCTTCTATTTGTTTCCTTGTTTTGAGCCATCCACTTTAACGGAGCGTGATCCGTAACCATGTCAAAGTGCCTACCTAGCAGGTAGTACCGAAGGGAATCTAGAGCCCACTTCACCGCTAAACACTCCTTTTCAACGGTGGCGTAATTTACCTCATGGGACTTCAACTTCCTGCTGAGGTAAATGACTGGGTGCTCTTCCCCGTTCCAGACCTGGGACAATACTGCTCCTAACCCCACATCTGACGCATCACTTTGTACGACAAAGTCTTTAGAGAAGTCGGGTGAGTACAACACTGGCTGGCTACATAAGGCTTGTTTCAAGAATTGGAATGCTGCCTCAGCCTCGGGGGTCCATTTAATCATGACCGACCCTTTCCCCTTCGTCAGGTTGGTTAGGGGCACAGCCTTAGAAGCAAAGTGGGGAATGAATCGCCGATAATACCCAGCGATTCCCAGAAAGGCTCGTACCTGCTTCTTGCTGTTGGGACGTGGCCAACTCTGGATGGCCTCGACTTTGTTGAGTTGGGGTTTTATTACTCCCCTCCCAATGGTGTACCCAAGATATTTGGCCTCCTCCTGCCCAATGGTACACTTCTTGGGGTTAGCCGTAAACCCTGCTTCCCGAACAGAGTCCAGGACTGCTTGCACTTTTGGCAGATGTGAGGCCCAATCTGTGCTATGGACAATTACGTCATCCAGGTAAGCCGCAGCATACTTCCGATGGGGCCTCAGCATCTGGTCCATTTTCCGCTGGAATGTGGCCGGCGCATTCTGTAACCCGAACGGCATTCTTTTATATTGGAACGCCCCGTCTGGGGTTACAAATGCGGTTTTCTCTTTGGCTGACTTGGCCAGGGGGATTTGCCAATACCCTTTTGTGAGGTCAAGAGTCGTCATGTATCGGGCTGTTCCCAGCCGGTCGATCAACTCATCTATACGTGGCATGGGGTAGGTGTCAAATTTTGTAACTTTGTTCAACTGACGAAAATCGTTACAAAATCGCCAGCTCCCATCCGGTTTAGGCACCAACACAATGGGACTAGACCAATCACTTTGGGACTCCTCTATCACCCCTAAGTTCAGCATTTTCTGTACTTCCTCCCGTATTGCCTCCCGTCGGGCCTCTGGGATCCGATAGGGTTTTAACTTCACCCTTTCACCGGGCGGGGTAATAATGTCATGCTCTACCCCAGATGTTTGTCCCGGCAGCTCAGAGAATACCTCCTTGTTGCGAAGCACAAACTCCTTAACCTCCTGTTGTTGGGGTTGTGACAAGGTGGCTGCGATTCCAACCTCAGGAATCACGCAACCAGTTTGAGCTGGTGACCAAGTGTCTGCGACTAGGGACTCTCTATCCCTCCAGGCTTTCAACAGATTAACGTGATAGATCTGTTCGGGCTTTCGCCTTCCTGGTTGTCTGACCTTGTAATTCACTTCGCTCACTTTTTCCATTATCTCGTAGGGGCCTTGCCATTTGGCAAGGAATTTACTTTCAACCGTAGGGACAAGTACCAATATCCTATCCCCCGGGGAAAAGGTACGGGTCTTGGCTCCACGGTTGTACACTCTCTGCTGTGCCAACTGCGCTTGGGCCAAATGTTCCTTCACGATGGGCATTACCTGTGCAATTCGATCTTGCATCAGGGCGACATGCTCAATCACACTCCTGTGGGGAGAACTCTCACTTTCCCAAGTTTCCTTGGCAATATCCAACAGCCCTCTTGGGTGTCTCCCATACAGTAACTCAAAGGGGGAGAATCCCGTAGAGGATTGGGGCACCTCCCTAATAGCAAACATCAAATAAGGAAGTAGACAGTCCCAATCCTTTCCATCCCTATCCACCACTTTCTTCAACATTTGTTTTAGGGTTTTGTTGAATCTTTCAACTGTTCTGTGGCAAAGTTTTCCCTGTGAACCTCAAGATCAGAAAACTCCACAGACGGTAGGTTTTCGTCTGAGGAGGTGGGCTCCTCTCCAGTTTCTTGAGTCTCCCCTGCCAATACTGACAAGGGAAATTCGGGAGAGTCCTCACCACTCTCAGAGGAGTTCTGGCTATCATATTCCTGGTACATAGGGGCACCAGTGGGGGGCTCAGGATCATCCCACAGTTCCCAGAACTTCGGAAAATCCCTTCCCACAATGGCGTCATGCGGTAACTGAGACACTAAGCCCACTGGATGAGAAAGGGTACCTTTGGGGGTCTCGAAACACACTGTAGTCACTGGATACTCTCGGGTGTCCCCATGCACACAAATAACAGCTACCTTGCTATTCCCAGAGACCTCTGTTTTAACTAATTCAGCCTTTATCAGGGTCACAAGGCTACCTGAATCCAGCAATACCACAACATTTCTACCATTAATACACATTTTGCATAAATGTTTCTCAGTTCCCCGAATGGCAGTGCATGCGACTGTCGCACACAGCGACTGACGTCTGCCCGTCAGAAAGTCACACTGCATGGGTTCCTCCAAAACCGGGCAATTTGCTGCAATATGTCCCGCTTGCCGGCAGCGGTAGCAAATGATCCTTCTTGCCGCCTCTTGAGCCGCTGATTTCCCAGGCTGTTCTCGCCAAACTTGGGGTAGAGCTCCCACCCTCTCACTCTCTCCACCCTTACCCCTTGGAATCATCTTATCCGCCCCTGGGGATGGTCTGGTCTTAGGGTGGAAAGTCCGAGTGTCTCTGGAAGAGGCCGTCAGGTTCTCTGTAGCCAAGTATTTCTCCACACGATCCACAAGACCATCGGCCGTCTCTGGGTCTCCATGGCTTACCCACTTTTGGATGGCAGTAGGAAGAGCTCTCAAAAACCGATCCATTACAACACGTTCCACAATCTTTGGTGCGGACAAAGTCTCTGGCTGTAGCCACTTTCTGCTCAGGTGAATGAGATCATACATTTGAGACCTGGGGGGTTTTCCAAGCTGGAAAGTCCAGTTATGCACACGCTGAGCCCGGACAGCCAGGGTGACACCCAGCCTTGCCAATATTTCAGCTTTTAGCATCACATAGTCTTTTGCTTGGTCAGGCTCTAGGTCATAGTAAGCTTTCTGCGATTCACCCGTTAACAGAGGAGCCACCAGTCCAGCCCACTGCTCCTCAGGCCACTTTTCTCTTTCAGCAGTCCTTTCAAACGTGGTCAAAAATACCTCTGGATCATCCTCTCCAGTCATTTTTGTCAATAAACGACTCACCCCAAAGGACGCGGTATTAGTGGGACGGCTTTCCTCACTGGTCTGCGGACGTTGCTGCATTACTGCTTCCATTTGTTGTAGTCTCTGCTCTTGCTTCTGTAATAGGTCTATGAAGCGGGCCTCAGATCGTTGCTGGGCTTGTTGCTGAGCTTCCAGACTCTGTTGGTGAGCTTGCTGCTGGGCTGCAAGGCTCTGTTGATGAGCTTGCTGCTGGGCTGCGAAGTTCTGTTGTTGAGCTGCAAGGCTCTTTTGCAAACCTGCATTTGTCTGCTGTTGATTGGCATTTGCTAGAGCCAGCTGTTTCAGTATCTCCTCCATGCTGGCTTAAAAAAAAACTGCCACTGGTTCTCCACCAACTGTGAGGGGGTTAGCTCGGCAGCGGGTGTGTGTGACCCCCGGGATGGGCTCCCCACACAAAAACAGGCCCAGCAGACGGAGGTTGTGGTTTTCAAAATCAAAAAGGTGCCGTTTATTTTCTATTTACAGTGACAAAAACACAGCAAAGCAAAAGAAACAAACAAAATAAATCCTGGTCAACTTGACCTCTGACTAAACATACAGGTTTCCTAACTAACAACTGGGATCAGCCTAGTGCTGTCCTAGTCCCTGGTTTTAAATGTCCAAGCAAAATATAGCCACACAGGCTTTCTCTCACCGCACAGGGGTTCACTCTCCCTAGACAGTCCACACAGGTCTGCTTCCAGGCATGAGCTAACATCTAATGAATCTGGGAGTTTTTATAGAGGCCTTAAAACGAACTGACAGGCTTCAGCTGGCCTCATCAACTCCCTGCCTGCACGACGCCCAGCCCTCTCCCTAGAGGTATGAGTCATCAATGAGCCCACTAGTCTCAGCTGGGCTTATACAACTCTCCACCTAGCTGTATAAATCGGCGTAAAGCCTGAATCTGGGCGAAATATATCTACCCCCCTGGATGCAACCAGGTGACTTTACCTTCCTGCTGTCACAGCGTGTAATTGTTCTTTCAATGTTGGGCTAACATAATGCTCATCAATGCCCCCTACCAGTGCAGCTTATCAGTACTGTCTATCAGTTCTCATCAACGCTGCCTATCAGTGCCCACCAGTGCAGTCTATGAGTGCTGCCTATCAATGCTCATCAATACCGTCTATCAGTGCCACCAATCATTGCTCATTAATACCACCTATCAGTGCCTCCTCATCAATGCAGCCTATCAGTGCTCAATGCCCATCAGTGCCACCTGTCAGTGCTTATTATTGAGGCATATCAGTTCCTAACAGTGCATTATATCAGCGCCCATGAGTGCTACCTATCAGTGGCCATCAATGCTGCCTATCAGTGCTCAATGCCCATCAGTGCTGCCTATCAGTGCAGCATATCGGTGCCCATCAATGCTGCCTATCAATGCCACCTATCAGTGCCCATTAGTGCCTCCTATCTGTGCAGCCTATAAGTGATCATCAATGCCGCCTATCAGTGCCACATATCAGTGCTCATCAATGCCGCCTATCAGTGCCCACCAGTGCAGCTTATGAGTGCTGCCTATCAATGCTCATCAATGCCGCCTATCAGTGCCACCAATCATTGCTCATTAATGCCACCTATCAGTGCCTCCTCATCAGTGCAGACTATCAGTGGCCATCAATGCTGCCTATCAGTGCTCAATGCCCACCAGTGTCACCTATCAGTGCCCATTAATGCTGCCTATCAATGACCATTAGTGCCTCCTATCAGTGCCCATTAGTGCCTCCTGTCAGTGTTAATTATTGCCTGTCAGTGTTCATTATTGCCTCCTATCAGTGCCTATTAGTGCCACCTGTCAGTGCCATTAGTGCCTCTTGTCAGTGCCCATTAGTGCCTCCTATCGGTGCCCATTAGTACCTCCTGTCAGTGCCCATAAATACCTCCAGTCAGTGCCCAATAGTACCTCTATTTCTCGATAGAACACCTGGTAGTTCTCTCTCCCCTCCCTCCTCTCTCGTACGGGATGGGAGAGGAGACACATCCAATCAGCTCTAGCAACCAGTGGCCAGGAATGGAGTCAGGTGGAGGAGGAGCAGGAGCCAGCGCTACAGCGGCTCAGGGCATCCCTGCCCCCTGCATTCCAGACTGGTCCCAGTGTCCAGTTAGTTTAATTGAGGGCACAGTATAACGTTGGGGGGGTATGGCCCCCTCTGGCCCCCCTAAGGACGCCACTGCCTGTAAGCGTGTATGATCTCATTGGTGGTGCACTGGAGTTGGCACATCTAGAGTATTGAGTCTTCTCAATACTGAGCTGCCAGGATGGACCAGATGGATTCTGATTGGTCAGCGCCATCACATGTAAAGAGGGATCCAGGAGGGGGGGGGAATCTGGTGTTAGTTCAGCTTTAGGGCCCTTTCACACGGGCAGATCCCGTGACGATCCGTTCCTTAAACATCCGCTTGTTCAGCAGGGATCGCTCCGTTGATCCCCGCTAGGGATGAGCCGAACACCCCCCTGTTCGGTTTGCATCCAGAACATGCGTTTGAACACGTGAACACCGTTAAAGTCTATGGGACACGAACATGAAAAATCAGAAGTTCGAATTTTAAAGGCTAATATGCAAGTTATTGTCATAAAAAGTGTTTGGGGACCCGGGTCCTGGCCCAGGGGACATGTATCAATGCAAAAAAAAGTTTTAAAAACAGCCGTTTTTTCGGGAGCAGTGATTTTAATAATGCTTAAAGTGAAACAATAAAAGTGAAAGATTCCTTTAAATATCGTACCTGGGGGGGTGTCTAAAGTATGCCTGTAAAGTAGCGCATGTTTCCCGTGTTTAGAACTGTCCCTGCACAAAATGTAATTTCTGAAGGAAAAAAAGTCATTTAAAAGCACTCGCGGCTGTAATGAATTGTCGGGTCCAGGCAATACAGAGTAAAGTCATTGAAAATCACTGAAAGAAAAAAAAAATGCGTGGGGGTCCCCCCAAAATTCCATTAACAGGCCCTTCAGGTCTGGTATGGATATTAAGGGAAACTCTGAGCCAAATAAAAAAAAAATGGTTAGGGGTACCCTACCATTTCACAAAAAAAAGTGTCAAAATGTTAAAAACCACAGTACACAGCTTGTGACAAGTCCTTTATTAAAAATAAAAAAATACAAAATAAAAAAGAGAGTCCAGCGATGTAATCCAATAAATCCATCCTCCATCTCCAGCAATGTAGTCCAATTGACGATCTCCAGTGATGGATGTTCTCCAGCGACTCCAGCGAGGAACAGCACACGGTCCTGCCTCCACCGAAGGCACCCAGCCAATGACGCGGCTCCAGCTTGACAGCTCTTATGTAGCTGAGGGCGGGGGCCACCCGTCACGTGAACCCCGTCCCCCTCTGACAAGGGGAAACGTCGGGGTTTCCCAGTGACGTGTACTGTTGACCCCGCCCCCTTCTGATGCAACGCAGGAAACGTCGGGGGTTTCCCAGTGACGTGTACTGTTGACCCCGCCCCCTTCTGACGCAACGCAGGAAACGTCGGGGTTTCCCAGTGACGTGTACTGTTGACCCCGCCCCCCTCTGACGCAACGCAGGAAACGTCGGGGTTTCCCAGTGACGTGTACTGTTGACCCCGCCCCCCTCTGATGCAACGCAGGAAACGTCAGGGTTTCCCAGTGACGTGTACTGTTGACCCCGCCCCCTCTGATGCAACGCAGGTTTACCGTTGCATCAGAGGGGGAGCGGGGTCAACAGTATACGTCACCCGATCCGCAGACGGATGGAAAAATAGGATTTTCCTCCGTCTGCATAAACGGAGCATAGCGGAGAATGATGAGATCGGATGTCAGCGGATGTTCATCTGCCGACACCCGCAATCCCATAGGGATACATGTGTGTCCGATTTTCATCTGAAAACAGATGGATGAAAAACGGACATACAGTCCCCACGTGTGAAAGGGCCCTAACAGTTCTTCTGTAGAGGTGATCTAACTCTGTAATAAACCATTGCACTGACAGCTTAGGTTGTCTCCACACTGATGGAGGGGGGATGGTGACACCCTAGGACACCAGCATTGTAAATCTTGGAGGAAGTTTATTTTCCCCATATTTTGATGTTACAGTTGTACCCAGTTCCATGCCAGAGCTCTGTGAAAGTGGTGACTGTTAGACCAACGTGACTTTTTTTTTCCTGCTGACTCAGCTTGGAGTATGATCTGATCTGCAAACTCTTCATCATATAAAATCCAGCCAATCCGATGTAGTAACAATCCACTAACGCGTTTTGGATAATGAAGCCTCAGTCATAAGTATTTCTTATTCTAGAATTAGCAGATCATATATGGACTCGGTGTGAAGACTTTTCTGATTGGTTTTGGAGGGAGAACAGGAGCCCAGCTGTGAGATCGGCATTTCCACTTATTCCACTGACGGGGGGAGGAGCTAAAACTCCAGTTATTTGTCATCTACTGAGATTTTTTATATTTTTTTTCCTTCTTTCCAACAGATGGATGTGATGTCAGGAATTCCTCGGAGAGACATCTTCTATTATCTGCTGATTGTAAGTCAGAAGATAATGTCATCACACAGGATCCTCCAGGAGGAAATCCAAATCCACAAAATCTACATCACAGACCTTCCTGTCCGGAGACATCAATGGATCCCTCTGATCAGGGGGAATCTTCTCATCAATCACATCCTATGATTGTAAATATCCATGTAAGATCTCCCACTGCAGATAGATCACCAGATCCTTCTAATCCCGAGGAATCTTCCTCCCCCCATGAAGGAGATCACCGAGGTGACCATCTATTCTCATGTTCAGAGTGCGGGAAATCTTTCACTCAGAAAGGAAAATGTATTCGGCACCAAAGACTACACACAGGAGAACGTCCTTATTCATGTTCAGAGTGCGGGAAATCTTTCACTCTGAAAGAAAACCTTATTCAGCACCAGAGAATTCACACAGGTGAGCGTCCCTATTCATGTTCAGAGTGCGGGAAATCTTTCACTAAGAAAGGAAAATTTATTCAGCACCAGATCGTCCACACGGGTGAGCGTCCTTTCCCTTATTCAGTGTGCGGGAAATCTTTCACTCATCAAGGAACCTGTTTTAGACACCAGAGAATTCACACAGGTGAGTGTCCTTATTCATGTTCAGAGTGTGGGAAATGTTTCATTCACAAGGAAGAACTTACCAGACACCAGAAAATTCACACAGGTGAACATCCTTATTCATGTTCACAGTGCGGGAAATGTTTCACTCACAAGGGAGAACTTACTAGACACCAGAAAATTCACACAGGTGAACATCCTTATTCATGTTCAGAGTGTGGGAAATGTTTCATTCACAAGGAAGAACTTACCAGACACCAGAAAATTCACACAGGTGAACATCCTTATTCATGTTCACAGTGCGGGAAATGTTTCACTCACAAGGAAGAACTTACCAGACACCAGAAAATTCACACAGGTGAACATCCTTATTCATGTTCAGAGTGCGGGAAATGTTTCACTCAGAAGGGAGCACTTACTAGACACCAGAAAACTCACACAGGAGAATGTCCTTATTCATGTTCAGAGTGCGGGAAAACTTTCAACGTAAAAGCAGCCCTTGTTACACATCAGAGAATTCACACGGGTGAGCGTCCTTTTTCATGTTCAGAGTGCGGGAAATCTTTCACTCGGAAAGGAGCACTTACGGAACACCAGAGAATTCACATGAGTGAACGTCCTTATTCCTGTTCAGAGTGCGGGAAATCTTTCACGCGGAAAGGAAAACTTATTGAGCACCAGAGTGTTCACACGAGCGAGCGTCCTTTCCCTTGTTCAGAGTGCGGGAAATCTTTCACTCGAAAAGCAGACCTTGTTACACATCTTAGAATTCACACAGGTGAACATCCTTATTCATGTTCAGAGTGCGGGAAAACTTTCACTGTCAAAGCAGCCCTTGTTACACATCAGAGAATTCACACAGGTGAACATCCTTATTCATGTTCAGAGTGCGGGAAATCTTTCACTGTCAAAGCAGCCCTTGTTACACATCAGAGAATTCACACAGGTGAGCGTCCTTATTCATGTTCAGAGTGCGGGAAATCTTTCACTCGGAAAGGAAAACTTATTCAACACCAGAGTGTTCACACGAGTGAGCGTCCTTTCCCTTGTTCAGAGTGCGGGAAATCTTTCAGTCGAAAAGCAGTCCTTGTTACACATCTTAGAATTCACACAGGTGAGCGTCCTTATTCATGTTCAGAGTGCGGGAAATCTTTCACTGCCAAAGCAGGCCTTGTTAATCATCTTAGAATTCATACAGGTGAGCGTCCATAATCACGTTCATTGTGCGGGAAATCTTTCACTAGGAAAGGAAACCTTTTACAACCCCAGAGAATTGATATGAGTGATCTTCCTTATTGATGTTGTAGATCAGGGATCTCCAGACTTCGACCCTCCAGCTGTTGCAGAACTACACGTCCCATGAGGCATTGTAATACTCTGACATTCACAGACATGACTAGGCATGGTGGGAATTGTAGTTCCTGAACATCTGGAGGGTCATAGTATGAAGAGCTCTGTTGTAGACAAGTCAGCCTGGTGCAGGGTTAGGGGCGGGTTAATAGTAGAGGGCGGGGACTTGTTTATTAAGCAGCTGGTCAGAGAGGCTGGTGGATGTCTGTTCAATATTGAGTTGGCCCCGCCCTTTGCAGCTATAACAGCTTCAACTCTTCTGGGAAGGATGTCCACAAGGTTTAGGAGGGTGTCTATGGGAATGTTTGACCATTCTTCCAGAAGTGCATTTGTGAGGTCAGGCACTGATGTTGGATGAGAAGGCCTGGCTCGCAATCTCCGCTCTAATTCATTCCAAAGGTGTTCTATCGGGTTGAGGTCAGGACTCTGCACAGGCCAGTCATGTTCCTCCACCCTAAACTCGCTCATCCATGTCTTTATGGACCTTGCTTTGTGCCCTGGTGGGCAGTCATGTTGGAACAGGAAGGGGCCATCCCCAAACTCTTCCCACAACGTTGGGAGCATGAAATTGTCCAAAATGTCTTGGTATTCTGATGCCTTAAGAGTTTCCTTCCCTGGAACTAAGGGGCCAAGCCCAACCCCTGAAAAACAACCAAACCCCATAATCCCCCTCCACCAAATGATTTGGACCAATGCACAAAGCAAGGTCCATAAAGACATGAATGAGCAAGTTTGGGGTGGAGGAACTTGACTGGCCTGCACAGAGTCCTGACCTCCTGGAACAGGTGCCTCGAAACTGCGATCCGAGAGACAAATGTGGCCCTTTGCTAGCCTTTCTCCAGCCCTTGGGGGACTATTCCTCTCACTGACACCAACAATGGGGCACTATTTCTTCCACCAATACCAATCATGGGATTCTACTCCTCCTACTAATAGGGGCAGTACTCCTCCTCCTATTGACCACCAACCCTGAGGCCATATTTATTCTCACTGATGCCGGGCCTGGGACATTTTCTGCTCCTGCCGGCCACAATCCGGCCCCCCTAAAGTCTGTAGGACAATAAAACTGGCCCTTTGTGTGAAAAGTTTGGAGACCCCCTGCATTAGATGATACAGCTGCACACAGGCAGGCTTAGCCCTGTTATAGCGCCAGCCATGAACTCGGCTCGCCCTCAAAGCAACAGTCACTCCCAGCGATCAACAAACCAGAACCTCCTCCACATTCCCAAGACCCGCTACAAATCAAAAGGCGAACGAAGATTCACAGTCCAAAGACCCCGGCTATGGAATGCTCTACCCGCTGACATCCACTTGGAAGAAAACCATCTGGCCTTCAGAAAGAAGCTTAAGACCCATCTCTTCCGAAGATAAAGGGAGACACTGGCTGCAAAAGTGCCTTGAGGCGATTTAGTTCGCATTTATAGCGCTATACAAGTTATTCATTCATTCAGCCTGACTAATATTTCTGTCGTTACCAATGTATAATCTAGGGTGTTCACCTCATCCCTTTAAAATGGAACACATATTAATGACACATGTTCTGGGGCTGATTAAGGAGGTAATTAGACTCACTTGGTGCCTTATTTGCATTGAATTAGCCCCAGAACCTGTGTAATTCATATGTGTTCGGGTTTAAAGGGATGAGGTGACAACCCCAGTATAGTCTCATGCTGACTCTGAGACCAAATCACAATCCCCAGTTGAGGATCTGCAGTCAGGAAAGGGGCCAGTACATCCACCCATTCTTTCTCAGGCAGACCTTCCCTTTGTCAGGGCTGGGCTTCTAGAAGCTCTCTTCTCTAGTGCTCAAGGCTGCTCAGCTGTCGGCTAATTACCAGCCACTCATTGTTTCCACAGTGGCTCACCTGGTTACCATTACCTGCCTCATCAGTCCAGCCTACAGCCAGCCCCTTCTGGCTTATTATACTGCCTTGTTCATGTCTTTCGTGCCTTCGCCTTATTTAACATATCCTGAGTGTCTCTGCTGAGTTCCTATTAAAGACTTTGCCCGGCTGATGTCCCTTCTGGTTCCTGATCTTTGGCTTCCGACTACGCTGATCTCTGGCTTCCTGATTACCGGCTTGTCTGATTACCGGTTTTGGCTTCCGAATCCTGGCTTATGTTCCTGATCTGTACTATTTTTTCTATTACATTAAAGGTGTGATATTTTTTTTTACTGCATTTTCTGTCTCAGTCTGATTCATGGTTCCTGACACCCTTGTTGCAATCCACTCAGACTTTGCCATAGAAGCTCCCAGCCTGATGGGTCACTGCCTTCTGTAAACCCACTGTCTGTTCAACCAGTAAGCAGTTTGTCTCTTGTTGAGGGCAAACAACATCAACATGAGGACAAGGTGCTTTGGGGGGACCCCAAACCACCCTTCCCACATTGAGGGCAAATGGCCTGGTATGGTTTAGGTGGGGGGCGTGTTCTGTCTCAACTACAAAGCGATAAAGTTCATCTCCAGGTTTAAGTAGGCCTTACTCAAGCTGGTTTGATATTCATCCCTTGCATCGATACAGGCAGTTTAACTCAATGAATAAACTCACAGTTAGGACGACAGACGATGAATCCTTTCGAATGTTCCGTTTAATGATGGATATTCATAGATAGAAAAACGTTGCAGTTGTAAGCCACATGTAAGATGTTAGCATGGAAGAAATACAGGAGTAATGACCAGAATCAGGAAGTGGAGGAGATATATAAAGAACTACGGTGAGAGAGAGAGTTCAGCTAGAAAGAAGGGGAAAGATCTTAAAGACACAGAGCAAGAAAAATCATAGTGTAACACAACACTCCCCGTCTGAAATCTTTAGATTTCATAACCTTAAACTAAAATATATATTTTCAAAAAGTCCAATACTGACGAATGTCCTGGAATCTGGCAAAAGGAGTACTAATTCTGTAATTGGTCGACTAAAGGTTCGTGTCGATCCTCCCTTGGTTACCTTGACTTCTACCTTCCGGTCTTTGTTATCGTCGCTGGGCATAACTTTAGTAATAAGACCCATAGGCCACTCATTCCGACAAACTTCCTTGTCTTTTAGAAGGATGAGGTCTCCAACCTTAAGATTCAGCTTAGATGCTTGCCATTTGTTATGACCTTGAAGGTGGTGAAGATACTTTTTCTTCCAGCGATGCCAGAACACATTGGCTAGATACTGCACCTGCTTCCATCGATGCCTGTAATGGTGTGACCGCAGCTTCTGTTTTGTACTTACAGAAGTGTGGAGTGAGGTGTTCACAGGTCTTATTTCCTTATCATCTTCAGGGTTTACTAGCCCATAGGTGGTGTCAATAGGGAGTAAGTAAGAGTCCTCACACAGAAACCTTGGAGGTGACAGCCATAAGCTGTCCTGAAGAGCGGCAGGTGACACGGCTCTGGTCCCACAGTCAGCTGGGTTGAGTTCAGTGGGAACGTGATGCCATTGACTTGGTAGAGAGAATCTCTTGATACGTTCAACCCTGTTGCTGACGTACACATAAAATTGTTTTGTTTGGTTGTTTATGTAACCAAGTACTACCTTACTGTCTGTATAGAAGGTGAAAGAATCAATTGTAGTGTCCATTTCACTTCGTATGACCTCTGCAATTTCTACTGCTAGCACGGCTGCACAAAGTTCAAGTCTTGGTATGGTATGTGCAGGCTTGGGAGTGAGTTTTGCCTTGCCTAGGACAAAACTACAGTGTGATTCTCCATTCAGTTCAGAGGTCTTCAAATAGGCTACTGCAGCAATAGCTTCAACTGATGCATCAGAGAAAATATGAATCTCTCTCCGGTTAGCAGTTGAAGTGGATCCTGGAACATAGCAACAAGGGGTCTGAAGTTTTTCTAGTGACTTCAAAGAATGTCTCCAACTTTCCCACTTGTGCTGATTCTCACTAGGCAAGGGAGTATCCCAGTCTATGTTCTCAGTAGACAACTGTCTTAGTAAAATCTTACCTTGAATGGTAACTGGAGCAAGGAAACCCAGTGTTACGTACCAAGTGTGACCAGAACTGTGCAGCTAGCAACAGAGGAACACCAAACACGTATAAGTGAAATATAAAAGATTTATTAAAGATAAGTGAAATAATATATAAATATATATATATATATATATATATATATAACCACCTCCAATACCACACAGTGCACAACAACCAATGACAAACAGAACCCACAATTAATAACAGTAACAGACAAATATGTACAAGTAATGGGGAAACCAGAATCATAAACAGGGCCAGGCCGAGGTCATACACAGGGGGATCAGCAGATGGGGTAAGGATGGATCAGGACAGGGAGACAGGATCAAGCAGGGGGCAACCAGGCTGCAGAGCAGGGATCAGGGATTAGGACGGACACAACAGGTTCAGGATCAGGTTACAGGTTCAGGTTACAGGGATCAGGATACAGGGATCAGGATACATGGATCAAGGTTCAAGCAGACAGGCTACAGGTCAGGGCACGAGGACGATACCAGGGCAGTGTGTGTATACACCTGCCGGGTATTTATAGGAATGCCTGATTAGCTTCAGGTCACACCTGATCGGAGGGAGGGCAGTCTGCTCCACACTGCCAGGATCCATCCGCTGGTGGAAACCAGTACTGCGTCCAAAAGATAATACAACACCAGTAGGGAAAGATTCTCCTGACAGTTACAAACTGCCAGGAGACACCTGCTGGTGGACCACAGTACTGCAAGATAAATAATAAATGCCACCAGCGGATGGAACCTTTCCTGACAGTACCCCCCCCCCCCTCAAAGGAGCGGCCTCCGGACGCTCCAACTAGCTGTTGCCGGAGAAAGTTCATGGCAATCAGCTGGGTAGTAGGCAAAGTCACATCCGGGCAGACAATCACATCAAGTTGGGCAGCAGGCAGGAACACCTCAGGCTGGGCAGCAGGCTCCGGGTCATCGAGCTGGGCAGCAGACAGGAACACTTCGGGCTGGGCAGCAGGCCCCGGGTCATCGAGCTGGGCAGCAGGCAGGAACACCTCGGGCTGGGCAGCAGGCTCCGGATCATCGAGCTGGGCAGCAGGCAGGAACACCTCGGGCTGGGCAGCAGGCTCCGGATCAACAAGCTGGGCCGCAGACAGGAACACTTCGGGCTGGGCAGCAGGCTCCGGGTCATCGAGCTGGGCAGCAGGCTCCGGGTCATCGAGCTGGGCAGCAGGCAGGAACACCTCGGGCTGGGCAGCAGGCTCCGGATCATCAAGCTGGGCAGCAGACAGGAACACTTCGGGCTGGGCAGCAGGCTCCGGGTCATCGAGCTGGGCAGTGGACGGGATCATCTCAGGCTGGGCAGCGGACGGGATCATCTCAGGCTGGGCAGCGGACGGGATCATCTCAGGCTGGGCAGCGGACGGGATCATCTCAGGCTGGGCAGCGGACGGGATCATCTCAGGCTGGGCAGCGGACGGGATCATCTCAGGCTGGGCAGCAGACGGGATCATCTCAGGCTGGGCAGCAGACGGGATCATCTCAGGCTGGGCAGCAGACGGGATCATCTCAGGCTGGGCAGCAGACGGGATCATCTCAGGCTGGGCAGCGGACGGGATCATCTCAGGCTGGGCAGCAGACGGGATCATCTCAGGCTGGGCAGCAGACGGGATACCCTCGAGCCGGGAAAAGGGCTCCACAACCTCGGGCCGGGAAACGGGCACCACAACCTCAAGCCGGGAAACGGGCACCACAACCTCAAGCCGGGAAACGGGCACCACAACCTCAAGCCAGGGAACGGGCACCACAACCTCAAGCCAGGGAACGGGCACCGCAGCGGGCACCACAACCTCAGGCCGGGAAACGGGCACCACAACCACAGGCCGGGAAACGGGCACCACAACCACAGGCCGGGAAACGGGCACCACAACCACAGGCCGGGAAACGGGCACCGGATCTTCCGACTGGGACACTGTCATCAGGGCTTCAGTTTGGAAGGCTGGCACGGGAACTCCATGTTGGCAGGCTGGCACAGGGTCTTCAGGCTGGCAGGCTGGTACAGGGTCTTCAGGCTGGCAGGCTGGCACAGGGTCTTCAGGCTGGCAGGCTGGCACAGGGTCTTCAGGCTGGCAGGCTGGCACAGGGTCTTCAGGCTGACAGGCTGGCACAGGGTCTTCAGGCTGGCACAGGGTCTTCAGGCTGGCACAGGGTCTTCAGGCTGGCAGGCTGGCACAGGGTCTTCAGGCTGGCAGGCTAGCTCGAAAACCGCAAGCTGGAAGGCTGGCTCGAAAACCGCAGGCTGGAAGGCTGGCTCGAAAACCGCAGGCTGGAAGGCTGGCTCGAAAACCGCAGCCTGGAAGGCTGGCTCAAGGACCGCAGCCTGGAAGGCTGGCTCAAGGACCGCAGCCTGGAAGGCTGGCTCAAGGACCGCAGGCTGGAAGGCTGGCTCAAGGACCGCAGGCTGGAAGGCTGGCTCAAGGACTGCAGGCTGGAAGGCTGGCTCAAGGACTGGCTCTGGGACTGTAGGCTGGAAGGCTGGCTCGAGAACTGCAGACTGGAAGGCTGGCTCGGGAACTGCAAGCTGGAAGGCTGGCTCGGGAACTGCAAGCTGGAAGGCTGGTTCTGGAACTGCAAGCAGGAAGGCTGGTTCTGGAACTGCAAGCTGGAAGGCTGGTTCTGGAACTGCAAGCAGGAAGGCTGGTTCTGGAACTGCAAGCTGGAAGGCTGGTTCTGGAACTGCAAGCAGGAAGGCTGGTTCTGGAACTGCAAGCAGGAAGGCTGGTTCTGGAACTGCAAGCAGGAAGGCTGGTTCTGGAACTGCAAGCTGGAAGGCTGGTTCTGGAACTGCAGGCTGGGAAGCTGGCTCGAAGGCTGGTTCTGGAACTGCAAGCTGGAAGGCTGGTTCTGGAACTGCAAGCTGGAAGGCTGGCTCTGGAACTGCAGGCTGGGAAGCTGGCTCGAAGGCTGGTTCTGGAACTACAGGCTGGAGCAGGTTGGTGGGTGTGGAGGAAGGTGGGATTACTGGTTGGATTGTGTGGGTAGGGAAATACTTCCGCTTCTTTTTAGATTTTGTCACTGCAGGTTTGCACATAACGGGGGGAGTATATGGAAAAGATGGAATCGAGCAAATGGAAGAATATGGCAGGGATACGGGGACAGTGGCTGGAGGAGGTTCTTGTGGGCTTGCAGGCAGCTGAGAAGAGGCAGGTGGGTTGAATGCAGGATAGGTGCAGGGAGCAGAGACTGGATATTGATACCTGGTGGGAAGTAGTGTGTACTGAACTGCGACTGGGGTTGCCATGGGTGATGGAGAAATAGACTCTTGGGCAGGCAGGTGTCTGGCAGCAGAGATGTTTTTTTGTGGGCTGGCTGGGGCCGATTGCAAAATATCAGACCATGCTGAGAGTAGTGGCTGCACAAACTGCAGTTTACATTCTGCCTGTCTGACAAGGGATTGTACACAATCAACACACTCTATTATTTTCTGTTGGGAGCAAGCTGTGTAATGTTCAAAAAAGTATGGGGAGTCATCCTCCAGAAGCCAAACCAAAGATACGACCTGATTAACATTAAAGGGGGGAGAAAAATCATCATGGCCCTCTGGGATACAAGGCAAAGCCAGCTCTGTGCAGATTTTAATTAAAGGTTGAACATCTCCAAACATCATACAGCCCTGATCAACCCAGGAGTGAGCTAAACGAATAATCTCTAGCAGCTGATCACTGGTCCACTCTTTCAGTGTCTGGCGGAGATATTCACCACTCTCTGACGCCAGCAGAGTATAATAAGGAATCATATCAGAGTTCATTTTAGCAGAGTAACAGAACCAAAATGGGTCCTCTGTGCAGCTACTTCTGATCATTAATGGCCCTGGTATACTGTCACGTACCAAGTGTGACCAGAACTGTGCAGCTAGCAACAGAGGAACACCAAACACGTGTAGCGCTACCCCCAGTTAAGAGAGCCGCTGATATTGATTTGGGCCCTGCAGTGCACCACTGTCAACCCCCGGCAATCGGCTCTAACCTCCCGTGGCACAGCTGGTGATAGAGAGATAGGACCGCGTGATCGCAACTGTTGGTGACGCAGTCCTATAACAAACATACACAGAATATACTTTAAAACTCCTATTAAAGTAAGCGGAACTGACACCAAATGTACTTTACCCAGATATTTTACTGAGGCTAATGGGCAAGTAATAAACAACAGTATAACAAGTTGCAGATCCCTGCAACAAACAGTAATAAAGATAAACAGAGTAATCAGAATAATAAAGTATTGCTATGCAACTCTAGCGCTGCCCTTTTACAGCTACTTCCCCTCATGGGTAGACTAACACCCAGCAATGTCTACCTATGCAGTCAGGCCTGACTGATCTAAATGGAAGTTCAGTGAAACAATATTTGCTAGCAATCTCTCGGTGGTGCACTTGAAGAACAACTTTGTAATCCCAACGAATAGTAAAGATAAAGTATCTGTCTTTAAACAGCTCTCACCACCTGTACAAGTCCAAGTCCGTTTCCTCCATCGATTCGTCTAGGAACAGGAATCCACCGACATCCAAGTCTTCAATCCTTCTGGTGTACTGCAGCAAGGAGGATTAGATGTCTCTAAGGCTCTGCTAGGCTGGCAGAGGGCTCTTTGGAAAGGAGCACACGGCCCAGGCTTCAGGCCTTGTCCACACAGCAGTTCAGCACAGAGATCCTCTTGCTAGGAGAGGGGTGTCCAAAGAGGCCGACCAAAACTCCGCCTCCCCTTTATAAAGTCTGCCCCAGCAGTCTCTGTTCTGGAGCAATGCACCCTGGGTGCTGCAAGATGTACTGGGAGATGTAGTCTCTCTCTCCTCTGCTTTCACTTCCATAATGTCTCTTTACTTCCTCCCGACTCACCTCTCACCTGGAACTTCTTGTCTCTCTGCATTAAAGGGGAACACCCCGCTACACACTCCCCCCACTTGAACTCTTTGGTCCCCAAAGATAAACTTCAACAAATACTGTTTACCATTTTGGACAATGTCGAGCATGATGTTGGCATAGGGAATTCCCACCAAAACTTTGGGATGGAACTCTCTTGCCCACAGGTCACACTACCATGAGTGGCCTGCCTAACTGTGCCAGAGAGTGAGCTGGGGTTGCCCTCCACCAAATGGACGGTGGAAGGATCAGGTTGTTCAACACTTCTCCTAGCCGTTACAACAGAGTCCTCTGAGCTCGTCCCCATTTGGGGGTAAGTTAGTTTCTTGGGAGGCCTGATGACTCTGCGAGCCCTCTGCTCTCTTGGTGCTTCTGACTCTGGCACCACAGGCTCTTCTTCAGGAGTAAGTTCAGGTAACATTGCTGATTCTGGAACCTCTGATTCAGAAGTCGACTGACGTATGGAATCTCTAGAGTCCTCCTCAGCGCAAGTGTCAGGAACATCTTCCCAGTAATCAGCTGAGGGACTGAAGGGTATGAATTCAGTAGCCTCCGGATTCAGCGTTGCATCTGGGGTATCCCCTCCATTTGGGAGATCTATGGCGGACGTTCCCAGAGTCGAGGGAGGCCACAGCCAGTCCAGTTCTCCACCTTCTTCTGTACTCAATTGGGAGGCCTCCCCATCTTTGGCTCGAGAGGTCTGGGACCGAGTGTTCGGCCTAGGAATATCCAGGATAGAGGCCGGTTCAGGGGAGTCTCTCACGGGAGGTATTCTGACTGCCTCAGCAAGTGGGAGCAGGTGGTTCCGATGCCACATCTTCAGTGGACCCACCTTTCCTTCTGGCTTTAGTTTGTAGACAGGCAAACCGGGCAACTTCCTACAGACAACATAGGGCTCAGATCTCCACCTGTCGGCAAGCTTGTGTTTTCCAGGGACCCCCAGATTGCGTAGCAGTACTCGGTCCCCGGGCTGCAGATCTTGCACTCGAACCTTCAGATCAAAATTTCTCTTGTTGCGGGCCCCCCTTTGATCCGAAGCCGCCTGGGCTTGTTCATAGGCCACCTGCAAGCTACGTCTAAGTCTGTCCACGTATCCCTTGTGGGATGTAGCTGAGGTATTGTCTATAGAAGTGCCAAAGGCCAGGTCCACAGGTAGCCTTGCTTCTCTCCCAAACATAAGTCGATAAGGGGAGTAGCCAGTGGCGTCACTTGTGGTACAGTTATAGGCATGTACTAGGGCTGATATGTGCTGACTCCAGTGTTGCTTCTTCTCTGTTTCTAAGGTTCCCAACATGTTGAGCAGGGTCCGGTTAAATCTCTCCGGCTGAGCATCTCCTTGTGGGTGGTAAGGCGTGGTTCTGGTCTTCTTTATTCCTAATGAATCCAAAAGTCTTCGGATCAACCGACTCTCAAAGTCCCTTCCTTGATCTGAGTGGAGTCTCTGTGGTAGTCCGTAATGGACAAAATACTTCTCCATAAGTATCTTGGCCACGGTGGATGCCTTCTGGTCTTTGGTTGGGAAAGCTTGAGCATAGCGGGTGAAATGGTCGGTTATTACCAGAACATTCCCCAATCCACTCAGGTCGGGTTCAAGGCAGAGAAAGTCAATGCATACCAGATCCATTGGGCCTTGACTCTGTAAGTGGCCCATTGGGGCAGCTTGATGGGGTAGGGTCTTTCTCTGAATGCATCGTGCACAGGAATGGCAATACTCCTCTACTTCTGCCCTCATGCAGGGCCAATAGAACCGATTTCTGACAAGCTGGAAGGTCCTTTCTGCCCCTAGGTGACCATGATGGTCATGCAGGGCAATTAGTACAGTCTCTCGGTGCTTCTCTGGAAGAAATAACTGCCACTTATCTTCTGAGTCATCAGAGGGGCCCCTTCGGTAGACCACTCCCTGATGTACCTGTAGCCTGTCCAATTCCTTCCTCAACAGGCGAGCCTCCTTTGAGGGGTGATGTAGGAATTTGTTGGGATCCTGATTCTCCAGGGCTTCGAGGACCAATCTCCCCATGGGGTCTTCCAATTGGTCACACCTCAACTCCTTCTTGGACAGTCTCGGTAGGTTGTCTTCCTCCAGTTGAGTTACCCCACAATAGTGTTTGGGGACTCCTACCATGGTAACCCCTATTTCTTCTGCTCTGGAGCCTCCTCTGGCTTGGAATTCAGCCCCTTGACAAAGGGCCCGCACCCCGTCCGGTGCCACTTGGGTCCAATCTTCCCAGTCATTTGTCGTGGCATGAGACCTCCGGGACAGGGCATCTGCATCCCTATTTCCGGCTCCTGGTCTGTACTTCAGACTGAAGTTGAATCCAGACAATGCGGCCAACCACCTGTGTCCGGTGGCATCTAGTTTCGCGGTGGTGAAGAGGTTGGTCAGGGGGTTGTTGTCTGTCTTCACAGTAAACTCTGCCCCATACAAGTAGTCTTTTAGCTTGTCTACTACCGCCCATTTGAGGGCCAGGAATTCCAGCTTATGAGTGGGGTAATTCTTTTCTGAGGGGGTCAGGCTCCTGCTCACATAGGCCACTGGTCGCAGTTGTCCTTCATGTTCTTGGTAGAGTACACCACCTAGACCCTCATGGCTGGCATCCACATGTAATTCATAAGGTCTGGTAGGGTCGGCGTAGGCCAGGACTGGGGCAGTGGTTAAGCTCCTCTTCAGAGCATGAAAGGCCTCTTCACACCTTGGGTTCCACTGATCTTGAACTGACTCACCAGGCCTCCTGGGCCCTGAGTCATCCTCTTCCCCTTCTGCCTTTAGCAATTCATTCAACGGGCGGGCAATCCGAGCAAACCCCTCCACAAACCTCCTATAATAGGAGCAGAACCCCAGGAAGGATCTGAGCTCTGTTACTGTGGTGGGTCGTGGCCAGGAAGTGACTGCTTCCAACTTCTCAGGATCTGTGGCCACCCCTTCTTCAGACACTATGTGCCCCAGATAGTTCACAGAAGACTGGTAGAACCGACACTTCTCGGGGGAAAGCTTAAGTCCCTCTTCGCTGAGTCTTCTCAATACTTTCTCCAACCTGGCTTCATGTTCTTCCAAGGTTCTTCCAAAGACAATGACATCATCCAAGTACACAAGGACTTCTATAAGATTCATGTCTCCAACAGTCTTCTCCATAAGGCGTTGAAAGGTAGCAGGAGCTCCAGACAGACCCTGAGGCATCCTATTGAATTCGAAGAATCCCACCGGGGTTATGAAGGCTGTCTTCTCCCTGTCTTCTGGGTGCATAGGGATTTGATAGTACCCACTCTTGAGGTCCATCACACTGAACCATTTGGCTCCAGACAAACTTAGTAGGGCATCTTCTATCCTTGGCGTGGTGTATTGGTCAGGGATGGTTCTCCTGTTGAGAGTCCTGTAATCGATACAAAGCCTCAACGACCCATTCTTCTTTCTGACCACCACGATTGGGGAGGCATAGGGACTTCTAGACTCCCGGATCACACCAGTCTTCTTTAGTTCTACAAGTTGTTCCCTCAGATCCTCCAGATCTGCCAGGGGGACCCGCCTGACCCTCTCTCGGAAGGGCTTATCTTCTTGGAGGCGGATCCGATGGGTGGCACTTCTTGCACACCCCACATCGAATTCATCTTCGGAAAAGATCTTCTCCCACCTGGTCAGCTGGGTCTTGGCTCTTTCTTTCCAAGCCCTGGGTAGGTTCGGGTTTTCCACGGACAGTTTCTCCCAAACATCTCCTCCGTCACCCGTCCCCTTGACTTCGGACCAAGTGACCGGGGCAGCAGGGCTCACCTGACCAAGCAACACTCTGGCAGGGATCTCCATGGGTCCTCCCGTAGTGTTCCTAACACTCACCGGAACTCTGCCATGGACCTTCTTCAGGGCCTTGAACGGAATCACTTCTGGTATCACTTCCAGGCCTGAGGACTCTTCCCTTGGGTCTGATTCCAGCATGACAAAGGGGCCAGGTTGTTCCCACGAAAGCTTCACAGTGGCCCTAAGACAGGTTACTTCTCCGGGCTGTAGTACTACTCCTTCTCTGCCAAGTCTCCACACCTTCCCTATCCCCTCTCCCGGGGTCTTCTGCTCTAAGACCAGTCGTTGGTAGGCCGTCTTTAGCATGGGATGGATTTTGGTGGCTGAATGGTTTCTCTCTTTCACGAGAGGGGTCAGGAGTCTCCTGACTAGATCCGTGTTTGTCCCAATGATCAGGGAAATCTTGCTGGCTCCAGGCGGCCGGGGACACACAACTGCCAGGGTGTCAAACACTTCAGCCTTCCCAGCCACGGATGGGTCGAAAGTCATCTTTATGGGCAGGTACCCATCATAAGGGAAACTCTGGGTTCCAAGTCCCCATATCTCCAGCTCTTCTATCTTCTGGATAGGCAGATGACTCAAGTGCCTATAATAGAAGTCCCGGTATAGTAAAGTCACCTGTGCTCCGGTGTCCAAAAGAGCTTTAGTATAGACTCCTTCCACTTGAATGGGCACAGTAGGAGACGGGCCCACCAGTTCCTTTGGGTATGGCCGGACTGGGGTCACCTCTTTTTTTTTGCTTTCGACCCTTGCCCTGCTCCTTTTGGTCTTTAATTTTTCCTGAGCCTAGCATGCATTGACTTTCTCCCTCTCAATGGGGGCACAAACCCGCTGAGGGATGTTATTGTTCCTTTTAGGTGGATGTTCCTTCTTTGGGGTGCTGTACTTCCACTGAGGGGTCTTGCCCCCTCCCTCTGGGGTACATCTTGGTGGGGGTGTACTATACCTCCTCCTAGGAGTTTTGTCTCCTCCATTCTTGGCCTTTTTTTTTTAGTTTGGAGCGCACTGAAGATGATGGGCACCCGGTTGACTCCTTCACCGGGGCCCTTTGGAGTTTCCCGCCGGCTTGCAATTATCTGTTCTCTTCTTCTTTGGGCTGGAGCATACGTTAGCAAAGTGGCCACTCCCTCCGCAGTTATAGCAAATCACCTCTTCTCGGTCCTGTAGGGAGGCCGGTGCTGAGGTGTTCGGGAACAACTCCTTTCTTGGGCTTGGTTTCTCTCGTCTTCTCTGATCTTTCTCCATCAAAGAGGTCAGCATCTCCAACACTTGGGCCATTTGCGATTTCAGAGTGTCAACCTCCGCATCTCTTTCTGGGCTCTTGACTGAATGGACCAACACTGGTACAGGTGTGACATTCGCCTTGGCCACCTGCTGATCTTCCTCCAGCGCCTCTTCGTCCCTAATAATTTTTATTAGATCAGAGTAGGTTAGTGACATTCCTCCTCCTGAGGTTTTCAGGTGCAGCCAGACCGGGTCTGAGCGCCGCGCTCCCCTCATGATCTGCTTCATGCGTGCTTCATCTGCATCTTTGGGCAGCATTCCCTTCTTCAGTACAATCTTGCATAACTGCCTGTTCAGCCTTCTAACATATTCTGACAGTTTCTCATTCGGCTGCTGGAGAGTGTGTTCAATTTGATAAATCATCTCTGACACCTTCTCCAGCTGACCAAACTCTTCCTGCAGCATGGCCAGGCAATCTTGAGCTGTACAGTTTTCATTTCCAAACCGGAAGCTCTTCACCGATTCTGCCGCGGCACCTTTCAGACTTTCTAAGACTCGCTGTCTCTTCTGTGCCTCAGGCACCTCCCATGCTTCTACTGCCTGCAATGCCTGTTCCACCCAAGTGTCAAAATCTTCCTCCCCCGCAGGGACGGGGAGCTTCCCTGAGAAGGTGCTAAGCTTCCGGTAACTGGCCTCCACATGCACCGTACTGCTTTTCTGGCACTTAATTACAAGGTCTCCTAGAGCATTCAACAATTCAGGCCCTATAGCGGCCAGCGGTGATCCCGGGCTTAATAGTTCCTTAAGCTTTTCTGCTTTAGGGGATAGTGGTGGAGATAATTGTGGGAGTGATGGCTTTGGTGTCTGAAACCATTCTTCCTTCACTGGCAGCGTATGTATCAAGTGATAGATCTGATTATCTATGGCTTGTATACTCTGACTTTTAAAATGCTCTGGGATTTCGTTTTTCCATTCTACCAGTGCGTATGTAAACAAGATCACTGGATCTGGCCTAAAATCCATCACCCATGCTTTGTGGCTTGGAGACAGTAACAATACGAGCTGTTTTATCTCCTCTTCCTTCCATCTTTCCCCCGGGAGTACAATGACTACCGCCGCGGTTGGATCGGCGCCAATCGCTGCGCACCACTGTGACATTGCCAGCGGGTCCATGCTGGTACTTCTGACCGGCTTGATTGCAGCGTGCAACGTACAAGGATCCCGGACTCGAGCCCCCACGTGTAGCGCTACCCCCAGTTAAGAGAGCCGCTGATATTGATTTGGGCCCTGCAGTGCACCGCTGTCAACCCCCGGCAATCGGCTCTAACCTCCCGTGGCACAGCTGGTGATAGAGAGATAGGACCGCGTGATCGCAACTGTTGGTGACGCAGTCCTATAACAAACATACACAGAATATACTTTAAAACTCCTATTAAAGTAAGCGGAACTGACACCAAATGTACTTTACCCAGATATTTTACTGAGGCTAATGGGCAAGTAATAAACAACAGTATAACAAGTTCCAGATCCCTGCAACAAACAGTAATAAAGATAAACAGAGTAATCAGAATAATAAAGTATTGCTATGCAACTCTAGCGCTGCCCTTTTACAGCTACTTCCCCTCATGGGTAGACTAACACCCAGCAATGTCTACCTATGCAGTCAGGCCTGACTGATCTAAATGGAAGTTCAGTGAAACAATATTTGCTAGCAATCTCTCGGTGGTGCACTTGAAGAACAACTTTGTAATCCCAACGAATAGTAAAGATAAAGTATCTGTCTTTAAACAGCTCTCACCACCTGGACAAGTCCAAGTCCCTTTCCTCCATCGATTCGTCTAGGAACAGGAATCCACCGACATCCAAGTCTTCAATCCTTCTGGTGTACTGCAGCAAGGAGGATTAGATGTCTCTAAGGCTCTGCTAGGCTGGCAGAGGGCTCTTTGGAAAGGAGCACACGGCCCAGGCTTCAGGCCTTGTGCACACAGCAGTTCAGCACAGAGATCCTCTTGCTAGGAGAGGGGTGTCCAAAGAGGCCGACCAAAACTCCGCCTCCCCTTTATAAAGTCTGCCCCAGCAGTCTCTGTTCTGGAGCAATGCACCCTGGGTGCTGCAAGATGTACTGGGAGATGTAGTCTCTCTCTCCTCTGCTTTCACTTCCATAATGTCTCTTTACTTCCTCCCGACTCACCTCTCACCTGGAACTTCTTGTCTCTCTGCATTAAAGGGGAACACCCCGCTACACACGTATAAGTGAAATATAAAGATTTATTAAAGATAAGTGAAATTATATATATATATATATATATATATATATATATATATAACCACCTCCAATACCACGCAGTGCACAACAACCAATAACAAACAGAACCCACAATTAATAACAGTAACAGACAAATATGTACAAGTAATGGGGAAACCAGAATCATAAACAGGGCCAGGCCGAGGTCATACACAGGGGGATCAGCAGATGGGGTAAGGATGGATCAGGACAGGGAGACAGGATCAAGCAGGGGGCAACCAGGCTGCAGAGCAGGGATTAGGACGGACACAACAGGTTCAGGTTAGGGATCAGGGATCAGGGATCAGGCAGACAGGCTACAGGTCAGGGCACGAGGACGATACCAGGGCAGTGTGTGTATACACCTGCCGGGTATTTATAGGAATGCCTGATTAGCTTCAGGTCACACCTGATCGGAGGGAGGGCAGTCTGCTCCACACTGCCAGGATCCATCCGCTGGTGGAAACCAGTACTGCGTCCAAAAGATAATACAACACCAGCAGGGAAAGATTCTCCTGACAGTTACAAACTGCCAGGAGACACCTGCTGGTGGACCACAGTACTGCAAGATAAATAATAAATGCCACCAGCGGATGGAACCTTTCCTGACACCCAGTGGGTCATAGATGCTATTCACCACGGACAGGACTCCTCTCTTAGTGAAGGGTTTGTCACAAGTTGACACTTGGAAGGTGAATTTGTCTTGCTTGATGTTCCACAACAAACCCAGACTTCGCTGTACAGGAGGCACATCTGTACCTAAGTCAAGGTTTTTTAGACTAGTGGCATAGTCCTCAGAGTGAAAGGCATTCATAAGTTCCTGGCTGTTGGATATAATCTTGTGCAGTCTAAGGTTTGCTACAGACAGCATCTCCTTTGTTCTGGTGAGAAGATCAATTGCTTCTTTAGCAGTTGGAAAGGACTTAAGTGCGTCATCAGCATAGAAGTTTCTTTCAACAAATTGACGGGCATCAGATCCATATTCAACTTCTCCAGTTTGAGCTGTTCTCCTTAGCCCATAAGTTGCCACTGCTGGGGAAGGACTGTTACCGAAGACATGTACCTTCATGCGATAATCTATAACTTCCTTGTTGAGGTCATTGTCCTTGTGCCATAGAAACCTGAGGTAGTTTCTGTTGTCTTCTCTGACGATGAAGCAGTGAAACATCTGTTGAATGTCGGCCATTACTGCTACAGGCTCTTGTCTGAAACGAATCAAGACTCCTATTAGACTGTTGTTCAAGTTGGGTCCAGTAAGGAGCATGTTGTTAAGAGAAACACCTTCGTGCTGAGCACTGGAATCAAAGACAACTCTGATTTGGTCTGGTTTGCGTGGGTGATACATGCCAAAGGATGGAAGGTACCAGCATTCTTCTCCCTCCTTTAGTGGGGGAGCAGGCTCTGCATGATCTCTGTCAAATACATTTTGCATAAAGTCCACAAAGTGCTTTTGCATCTCTGGTTTCCTGCTTAAGTTTCACTTTAAGGAGGAGAATCTACTGATGGCCTGCTGTAAGTTGTTGGGCAATCTCTCTCTTGGGAGACGAAAGGGTAGGGGTGCTACCCAGTTATTGGAGTCATCTTGAAAGAACTCATTGTCCATTACCTTGATGAATTCTTTGTCTTCCATTGAAGGAGCCAGTATGTCATCTTCACTGGTTGCATTAAACACTGTAGAGCCGAAGTCGCCATCATGGCAGGAGAAAGGGCTTGTGTCACCTGAGATACCATGTTGCCATTCGTGGCTGGCTATCTTCTCTTTCACCCAGTAGTGATGTGGGCATGGCTCAAAAAAGTAAGTGTTTCGGCCATTTGGCAGAACATTTGTCTTGAATGACGAAATGTTGGTAGGTCTTTTCATTTTGCCTATGCAGACATTGCCTATGATGACCCACCCTAGATCTGTGCGCTGGGCAAATGGGGCATCTGGGGGTCCACTGACTTGTCTGTGTACCTTGTGAACTCTTAGAATGTCTCTTCCTAACAGAAGAAGGATCTGAGCATCTTTGTCAAGCGGCGGTATCTCATTTGCTATTACCATGAGGTGAGGGTGATGGAAAGCAGCAGCTGGAGTAGGGATTTCTTCCCTGTTAGCAGGTATCTGATTGCACTCAACAAGTATAGGTAAGGGTAATTGCAAGTTACCTTTGAGAGAAGATACCATGAGTCCATGAGCCCTTCTTCCAGAAACCTCTATAGTTCCACTACAGGTACCCAAGGTGTAAGGATGAGCTGCGCCTTTTATTTCAAATAGATTGAACAATTCCGATTTTGCAAGTGATCGATTGCTCTGATCATCTAAGATAGCATATGCCTTTAGAGACTTTTCTGGTTGATCCTTGTGGTATATGTTCACCAAGCATATCTTAGCACAGGACTTACCACAGCGGTCTTCTCCACAAACTTCAGTGCAGGATGAAGAAATGATGGTAGAATTAGGCACTTGGTCTGTATTCTCCCCGCCATGCGTTAACCTGGGAGGAGTGTTGGCAGGTTGTGCAGAGCTGGGCTCAAGAGGATGGAGGGCTTGCACATGTTCTTCAGAGCCACACTCTATGCACTTGATGGACACATTACAGTCCCTTGCAAAATGTTCTGTAGAAGCACAGCACCTGAAACATACCCTAAATGTCTTTAAAAGCTCCTTGCGCTCTTCCAGAGGCTTTTTCCTAAAGCCGATACATTTATTGAGGGGGTGTGGCTTCTTGTGTATGGGACACTCTCTGTTAGGGTTTTCAATCTTCCTACTCTGTTTGTTCGTGGCCAGAACTGTGGTAGGAGTGGGAAGGATGTCAGTCTTTTTCACAGACACTGGGCCTCTATGGTTTCTATAGTTGCCCTGAAGACTGGTACTCTTAGGAAAGGGTGAGAAGAGACTGTACTCACCGTAGGAAAAACTTGGATCGTTCTTGGTCTCTGCAATTTCCCTGATGAATTCACAGAAGAAAGAGAATGGAGGGAAGGAAACCTTGTTCTCTCTTTTGTATGATGACCCTAGTGCAGTCCATTTCTCTTGCAAACCATACGGGAGCTTGGAGACAATTGGGTTTACCCCTCTTGGAGTGTCAAGGTAACTGAGTCCAGGTAGTTTTGGGTCAGTCTTGGCTAGCTGAAGCTCAAGGAGAAGGTCACTCAGTCTCTGGAACTCCTTGTTGTCCTTACCGGATATCTTTGGGAAAGTTTCCAGACGCATGAACAAAGCATTTTCTATAGCTTCTGGACTGCCATAACTTTGCTCTAGTCGCTCCCATGCAGCTGTGAGGCCTGCAGCAGGATTGTCCATGAAAACCGATCTTAATGGCTTAACACGTGCGGCAGATAGAGGACCAAGCCATTTGATCAGCAGATTCAATTCTTGATCAGCTGTAATGCCAATATTGCTGATTGTAGTTCTGAAGGCACATTTCCAACTTCTGTAGTTCTCAGGTTGGTCATCAAAACTTGTAAGACCAGTCTTTGTGAGCTCCCTGCGAAGCATGTACCTCACAAACTCTTCTGTTTCAGTTGTCTCCGCCTTTATGTGAGATGCTGTTGGCTGTATGGTGCTGATTGTGTTATCTTTGACATTGTTGTTAAAGGACACAGGGAAATATGGTGCAGCAGATGCATCCAGGTGAGTTGCTTGCTTGAAGTCAGTTGTTCCAATGGTACGTTGATTCAAGGCTGTACCGATGACTGGAGATTGATGACTTGCTTGAAGCTTGCGCTGATGCTCTGTGACGTATGAAGGTAGGCAGGTAGGAAATGCAGTGGAGTGATTTTGAGTGCAGGAAGTTGCTGGAACCTCTTTAACTTGAAGCTGTGAAGGAGTCTCTATGTAGCCGGGAGCATTGGAGACAATGGAGTGTGCACTGCAGTTGCTTAGGACATAGTCTTTAGTGCGTTTGAGGGGGTCTTCCATATCTGCTATGTTTAGGTTAATGCTGTCTTTCTCACTTGCACCTTCGTCTGCACTGATAGCTTGCTGTAGAACCCTTAGCTTTGCCATAGCTGCGTCATGTTTACACTGTTCATTTAAGGTTTCCATTGTTGCTCTTTGTCGTGCTGACTGAGCTTCCGACTCTGCTCTTTGACGTGCTGACTGCGCTTCCAACTCTGCCCTTTGAGTTTCCAACTCTGCTCTTTTTTCTGCATATGCCACCTGCACTTTGCTGGCTTCCACTTCAGCGCGGGCATTAATAAGTCGCTCACTGAGTGTTGAGTATCTTGAACTATTGGATCTTGATGAGTTTTTAGAACGTCTGGTGGAAACAGATCTGTGAGATGCAGTGTCCTGTAACAGCTTTATTTTTGCTTCTGCCTTTAATCTGGTTTGCTGGATACAACTGTCTCTTTCAGTATTAAGAATGTTGACAAGCTTTAATTGTGTCATCGCACTTTCTGTATTCATGTTTTGCAAGACATTAGTGAATTTGCTGTTGGTAAGCTGATAAAGCTCATATGAGGCAGAAAGTTGTTTAATGGCGCCCTCTAGTGTCAGTGGTTCACGTTCAACAGACACTGTATTGGCTTCAGCAAGGATTTTCTCCCAGACTAATTCCAAGCTATTTGACAATTCAGTCCTTGAAGCTTCATAATTCTCCATTACTTTCCAAGTGGGTTTAACTGAGCGTTTGGGTAACTCAGTTTCTTCAGCAACTTGTGGGGAGGTAGATGTGAGTTCACATGCAGAAGCTTGGTCACTCATGATAGCAGACTGACTGTGAAAGCAGGCAGGATCTGTGTGCTGAAATATGACACTGTGCAGATTGTCTCAGGCTGCCATGTGCTGCTCTGTCCCTTCTGTCTTGCTATGAGGGCAGTAAATCTTGTCTGTTTCAGTACTGACATGCAGAAATCTTGTAATTAGGCTGTGAAACTCCGTTTTTCTACTGTTCTGTCTCAACTACAAAGCGATAAAGTTCATCTCCAGGTTTAAGTAGGCCTTACTCAAGCTGGTTTGATATTCATCCCTTGCATCGATACAGGCAGTTTAACTCAATGAATAAACTCACAGTTAGGACGACAGACGATGAATCCTTTCGAATGTTCCGTTTAATGATGGATATTCATAGATAGAAAAACGTTGCAGTTGTAAGCCACATGTAAGATGTTAGCATGGAAGAAATACAGGAGTAATGACCAGAATCAGGAAGTGGAGGAGATATATAAAGAACTACGGTGAGAGAGAGAGAGTTCAGCTAGAAAGAAGGGGACAGATCTTAAAGACACAGAGCAAGAAAAATCATAGTGTAACACAACAGGGCGCTTGCTCGTCAACCTCAATATTCCTGGCCTGCAAGGCTGCTTGCTCAGATAAGGGTCTGGTATGGATTTTGGGGGGACCCCCCACACCATTTAAAAAAAAAAATGGTGCAGGGTTCCCCTTAAAATCCATACCAGACCTGAAGGGCCTGGTATGGATTTTGGAGGGACCCCCGCGACATTTTTTTTTTACATTTTGGCGCGTGATTCCTCTTAACCACTTCAATACACTGTGTTATATATACTACACTGACTGAATATAGAGTCTACACTGAATATCTAGTCTACACTAGGGATGAGCTCGGTGTTCGAGTCGAACATACGTTCGACTCGAACATCGGCTGTTCGATCGTTCGGCGAAGATCGAACGTTTTGGGCCGTTCGCGCCAAATTCGAGTGACGCGAACGGCCCACAATACACTGCGACATCGCAGTGCAATCCCGGCGCTGTGATTGGCCAAGCATGCACTGTGACCCCGAATGCTTGGCCAATCACAGCCCTGGCAGCGAGGAGAGCCATAATTGGCCACAGGCAGGATGCCTGTGGCCAATTATAGCTCAGGGGGGTTTAGTACACGCCCCACACTATAAAAGGCCTGCCAGCGCGGCGGCCTTGTGTAGTGTGTTCTGGTTCAGGGAGAGAGAAGGATAGGCAGGGACAGTGTTAGTGATATTTGTTCATTTACCTTGTGTGTAGGGAGAGAGAAGGATAGGCAGGGACAGTGTCAGTGATATTCTGCTAAACCTTGTGTGCAGGGAGAGAGAAGGATAGGCAGGGACAGTGTCAGTGATATTCTGCTAAACCTTGTGTGCAGGGAGAGAGAAGGATAGGCAGGGACAGTGTCAGTGATATTCTGCTAAACCTTGTGTGCACGGAGAGAGAAGGATAGGCAGGGGACAGTGTCAGTGATATTTTTGCTAAGCCTCCTGCACAGTATACACCTGAAGCTAGCCCTTATTGCTGTGTTTTCCTGTTGTGTAACACAGGCAGGCATCTGCAGCACTTAAAGCAGGCGTAGTGTGATTCCTGCAAAATATACACCTGAAGCTAGGCCTTATTGCTGTGTTTTCCTGTTGTGTAACACAGGCAGGCATCTGCAGCACTCAAAGCAGGCGTAGTGTGATTCCTGAAAAATATACACCTGAAGCTAGCCCTTATTGCTGTGTTTTCCTGTTGTGTAACACAGGCAGGCATCTGCAGCACTTAAAGCAGGCGTAGTGTGATTCCTGCAAAATATACACCTGAAGTTACCCCTTATTGCTCGTAGTTTTTTTCTTTTGTGTTACACAAACAGGCATCTGCAGCACTTACAGCGGGCGTAGTGTGCTTCTTGCAAAATATACACCAGAAGCTAGCCCTTATTGCTGTGTTTTCCTGTTGTGTAACACAGGCAGGCATCTGCAGCACTTACAGCGGGCGTAGTGTGCTTCTTGCAAAATATACACCTGAAGCTACCCCTTATTGCTCGTAGTTTTTTTCTTTTGTGTTACACTAACAGGCATCTGCAGCACTTACAGCAGGCATAGTGTGATTCCTGCAAAATATACACCTGAAGCTAGCCCTTATTGCTGTGTTTTCCTGTTGTGTAACACAGGCAGGGATCTGCAGCACTTAAATCAGGCGTAGTGTGGTTCCTGAAAAATATACACCTGAAGCTAGGCCTTATTGCTGTGTTTTCCTGTTGTGTAACACAGGCAGGCATCTGCAGCACTTAAAGCAGGCGTAGTGTGATTCCTAAAAAATATACACCTGAAGCTACCCCTTATTGCTAGTTTTCCCATCTCCCTGCAGGCCTTTAGAATGTCTGGAAGGCAAACAAGGAGAGGCAGACAGTCAGGAGCCAATAAAAGAGGGCAAGCAGGCTCTGTGTCTAGAGACAACAGTGCTGGTCGTGGACTCGGTGCATCGTCATCAGCACGTGGCCATGGGACACGCTTGTCCTTATTTTCGGCAGCTGGACGTGTTGAGCCGCATCATGCCGAAGACTTGGTAGAGTGGATGACCAAGCCCTCCTCATCCTCTCTCACCCAGGCTCAGGGTACTGGAAAAGCAGCTGCCAAAGTGTCCTCAATGTCATCATCAGTCACTCCTTCCCTAGACCCACCGTGTCCTCCTGAGGAGTCCCCCTAACTGTTTGAGCACAGTGTTGGGTACATGATCCAGGAGGATGCCCAGCGTTTCAAAGGGTCTGAAGATGATACCCAGCTAGAGGAAGGCAGTAGCGTGAGAGCAGAGAGAGCGGATGCTCAAGAAGGACACCAATCTGGCAGTCATGTTCCAGCAGCTGCAGCATACTGCCAGATTGGTTCCAGTGATGAGGAGGGAGGGGATGATGAGGTCACTGACTCCATGTGGGTGCCTGATAGGAGAGAGGAGGAGGAGGAGGATGAGGAGGAGGCACATCTCCAACGAGGCAGGATGCCCTCCGGGGGCCAGCGTAAGGGCAGCACACCGACTGAATCACACCGCAGAGCTCCGCCTGTGCAGGGCGCTGCCTCTGCCCGTTATTCCAAAAGTTCTTTGGTGTGGGCCTTTTTTGAGTCGAGTGCATCAGATCGCACCGCTGCTGTTTGCAACATATGTCTGAAGCGTATCTCGCGTGGCTAAAACATCAGCCGCTTGGGCACCACATGCTTGACCAGACATATGTTGACCTGCCATGCAGCTCGTTGGCAAGCCTACCCTAAAGACCCACACCAAAGAACAAAGCGGACCTCTCCTTGCTTCGCATCAGCTGGGATCTCCAACCCCACTATACCTTCAGTCCTCTCTGAAACCTGCTCTGAGAGGAATGAAGGTGTATAATTAGGTGTGTCACAGCCAAGTACTTGTGGGCACTCTGCTAGCAGTACACTGACGTCCGATTCTAGCAGGCAAATTTCCCTTCCCCAGCTGCTGGACCGTCAAAAGAAGTTCACTCCCAGCCATCCACATGCCCAGCGGTTAAATGCGAGCTTGGCTAAATTGCTAGCACTTCAACTGCTGCCTTTTCAGTTGGTAGACTCGGCCCCCTTCCGTGAGTTTGTGCAATGTGTGGTTCCTCAGTGGCAGGTTCCCAAACGCCACTTTTTCTCACGGAAGGCGATTCCGGCTCTCTACCGGCATGTGGAAGGCAATGTCCATGCCTCGCTGGACAGGGCGGTCAGCAGTAAGGTGCATATTACCGCTGACTCATGGTCCAGCAGGCATGGACAGGGACGTTACCTTTCTTTCACGGCCCATTGGGTCACTCTTTTGGCAGCTGGGAAGGATGCAGGACAAGGTGCAGTAGTGTTGGAGGTTGTTCCGCCGCCATGCCTCCAAAATGCTACTACTGGTTGTGACACACCTCTCTCCTCCACCCCCTCCTCTTCTTCTTCCTCCATGGCCTCTTCCTGTGGTTTGTCCTCGGAACCAGCGGTGCTCCGTAGGCGTTCAAGGGGCTACGCAAGTACGCAGGCAAAAAGATGCCATGCCGTGCTTGCGCTGGTGTGTTTGGGGAACAGGAGCCACACTGGGGCAGAGGTTCTGTCAGCTCTGCAGGGGCAGGCCGAGAGGTGGTTGACGCCACGCCAGCTTAAGGCAGGAATGGTGGTTTGCGACAATGGCACCAACCTCCTCTTCGCCCTCCGACAGGGACAACTGACCCATGTGCCCTGTGTGGCTCACGTCCTTAACCTGGTGGTGCAGCGGTTCTTGGGCAGGTACCATGGCTTAAAGGATGTCCTGAGGCAGGCCAGGAAAGTCTGTGTGCATTTCCGCAGATCATATAATGCCAGTGCTCGGCTGGCTGAGCTGCAAAAGGAGTTGAACCTGCCCAAGAACCGCCTTATATGTGACATGCCCACCAGGTGGAACTCAACGTTGGCCATGCTGCAGCGGCTGCACATGCAGCAGAGGGCCATCAATGAGTACCTGTGCGACTACGGCACCAGGACAGGGTCAGGGGAGCTCGGGTTTTTTTCACCACGCCAGTGGGGCATGATCAGGGATGCATGCACTGTCCTGGCACCATTTGAGGAGGCCACGAGGATGGTGAGCAGTGACAGTGCATGCATCAGTGACACTGTACCTCTTGTCCACCTGTTGGAGCATACGCTGCGTGGAATAATGGACAGGGCATTTGAGGCAGAACAGAGGCAGGAAGAGGAGGACTTCCTTGCCTCTCAAGGCCCCCTTTACCCAGACAGTGTTCCTTCTGTCCCACCCATCCCACAGGAAGAGGACGAGGAGGAGGATTGTGTCAGCATGGAGGTGGAGCCTGGCACTTAGCATCAACAGCAGCAGTCTTTTAGGTATGATTTACAGTCCCAAGAAACACGTGGACTTGTACGTGGCTGGGAGGAGGTGGCTGCGGATCATGTTGTCCTTAGTGACCCAGAGGACTCTGGACCGAATGCCTCAGCTAACCTACCCTGCATGGCCTCCCTGATCCTGAAAAGTCTGCGGAAGGATCCTCGTATTCTTCGGATCAAGGAGAGGGACCATTACTGGCTGGCCACTCTCCTTGATTCACGGTACAAGGCTAAGGTTGCGGACCTTATCTTACCGTCGCAGAGGGAGCAGAGGATGAGACAACTCCGGGAGGCCTTGCAGAAAGGTCTGTGCAACGCGTTCCCAGAGACTGGGAGGTTACAAACTCCTGGTCCGGGACAACGAGTTGCTGAGGCTTCGGTCAGTCAAAGAAGGAGCGGTGGGGAAGGTGGCCGTCTGACCGATGCGTTCAGACAATTCTTTAGTCCGCAGCCCCAAGGTATGATTGGTTCCAGCAACCATCGCCAGCGTCTGATATACATGGTCCAGGAATACCTAGGGGCAAGGTCAGATTTGGACACCTTTCCCACCGAAAATCCTCTGGCTTACTGGGTCTTGAGGATGGATCACTGGCCAGAGCTTGCACAGTATGCAATTGAGCTACTGGCCTGTCCTGCATCCAGCGTTCTTTCGGAACGCACATTCAGTGCTGCTGGAGGATTTGTCACGTATCACAGGGTGCGCCTGTCCACCGACTCGGTTGATCGACTGACCTTCATAAAGATGAACCAGTCTTGGATCACCACCAGCTACAAAGCACCTGAAGCTGATATAACAGAATAATTTATTTTCAAATGTCACATCCCTTCAAGACTGATGCTGATGCTTAGTGACTGTCCTGTTATGTTAACTGACTATCCTCCTCCTCCTCAATGATCCGATTCATGATGATATCTTGGAAAAACATTTTTGTTTCTGGGTGCCGCCACCAGTGGCTAAGGTCCAATTTTTCAGCCCCTGTTTAACAGGGGCATGTAATTACAATTTTTGATGCAATGCTTTGCAGCAGGGCTCATTCCTGCACTCCAACTAGAGTATCTGTGAGAGGTTGCAGTGTCGTGGCACCAGCACCAGTGCCTAAGGTCCAATTTTTCAGCTCCTGTTTAACAGGGGCGTGTAATTACAATTTTTGATGCAATGCTTTGCAGCGGGGCCCATTCCTGCACTCCAACTAGAGTATCTGGAAGAGGTTGCAGTGTCGTGGCACCAGCACCAGTGCCTAAGGCCCAATTTTTCAGCCCCTGTTTAACAGGGGCGTGTAATTACAATTTTTGATGCAATACTTTGCAACAGGGCTCATTCCTGTGCTCCAAATACAGTATCTGTGAGGGGTTGCAGTGTTGTGGCACCAGTGGCTAAGGCCCAATTTTTCAGCCCCTGTTCTACAGGGGCCTGTAATTACAATTCTTGATATAATAGTTGACAGCAGGGCATTCCAGCGCCCACCAAGAGTAACTGTGAGTGCTTACAGTGTTGTGCCAACACCAACACCTAAGGGGCCAATTTCTGCAGAGTATATACGGCAGGCCCCTACTTTCAAACATCCAACTTACAAACGACTCCTACTTGCAAACGGAAGGAGACAACAGGAAGTGAGAGGAAATCTACCCCTAGGAAGGGAAATTCTCTCCTGTAAGGGTTAATATGGGAAAAAGGTGTCTCCTCTCTATTGATGCTTTATCACCAATCCTTGTTTCAATAAAAAACCCACTTTTCAAAAACAGTTGTCATTGGGACGGAAAGTGAGGTGAAATGTTCTAAACAGGGGCACAGACAGCAAAACAAATGTTACAGGGGTGATAACCCTTCGCTATGTTTTCCAAAAAGCTTAAAAATATATTTTTTGGCTGGAGCTACACTTAAACAATGTACCAGTTCAAAATTACAAACAGATTCTACTTAAGAACAAACCTACAGTCCCTGTCTTGTTTGCACCGCCTGTATACTGCTGTTCAGAGTATATAGGGCCTTTTTTTAATTTTGGGTGCGGGGTTCCCCTTAATATCCATACAAGACCCAAAGGGGCTGGTAGTGGGGTGGGGGGTACCCATGCCATTTTTCTCAAAGATTTTCATCCATATTACCGGGACCAGACATGACATTAATGCCTCAAGCAGTTTAAAATGGCTTTTTTTCCTTTAGAAATGTCATTTTGTGCAGGGACAGTTCTAAACACGGAAAACACGTGCCACTTCACAGGCATACTTTAGACACCCCCCAGGTACGATATTTAAAGTAATATTTGACTTTTTTTTTCACTTTATGCATCTTTAAAATGACTGCTTCCGAAAAACGTCCGTTTTTAAAACTTCGTTTTGCATTGATACATGTCCCCTGGGGCAGAACCCGGGTTCCCAAACCCTTTTTAGGACAATAACATGCATATTAGTCGTTATAATTAGCACTTTAGATTTTGAACGTTCGCATCCATTGTATTTAATAGGGTTCTAACGTTCGTGCAAACTTTCGGTCCGTTCGCAGGTTCTGGTGCGAACCGAACCCGGGGGTGTTCGGCTCATCCCTAGTCTACACTATATGCAGAGTATATATATTGTCGTGGAAATTCCACTATATACTGCACGTAAGTCTCATAATAAAGCGCCCTTTCAGCCTTTTGGTATAATGCATCTGTGTACAACCCTGTTTCTCGTATCTTTCCAAGTGTAGCGGGTGTTTGAATTACGTGAGGACTCTGGTGGTGTGAAGTTCCTTGGGGTCCCTGGGTGGCGCTGTTGCCCTGGGCCAAAGTTGAACTCACACTGCGAACCGTGCCTTTTTTGTCCTCCCCTGGAGCTGGTACAGCGGGGCGGGGAACTCGCTGTGGCGCAAAGGGAGAGGTTATAAAAGGGGCGGACGCCCTGACCTTGGGAAGAGAGTCGGAGGACGTGGCCGCACCCAGGCACCTTCAGCTTGGGTGCTGGCGTTCCGGTGTTCCAGGCCTAGGCGCCCTTGGCCTAGCTGGAGCGGAGATGGAGTCCATCTCAGGCACCTTTAGCCTGGGGTGAGGTACTATGGCGGATGCCTGGGGCTCAGTACCTTTGACTGAGTTCCGCGAGGGTGGAGGAATCCGAGGGGGCCCTAATGCCTTGGGTGCCCGTGTCTGAGTTCGTGAGGACTGGTGCGCAGTAACTTCTCCGAAGAGTCCGGCGCAGCATCGCTGGTGACGGAGAGGCCTCCACTTCTCCCTTGGACGGATTTCTTCCTCTGACAGGGGAAAAGTGAGCGAAGGTAATTCATATTCTATATTACCTAGTCAGTGGCAGTGACTATCCACCACTGGTGACAGCACAGTGGGCAGCAGCAAGAAGGGAAAGGATTGTGCCTCAATCTGTCCCCCATTTTCCAAAGGAGAAAGATTGTTTTATTGCTTGGCAGGAAGAATAAAACTGAGTTGTACCTATTCACTGTGTGGAACTTGGGTTACTAAGCAAAGGAGTCAGGGACGAAGGACTGGACTTGGCTCTAGGACACCTACACAAAAGCCCAATCTCTGGCCTTCACCTCTTAGCTACGGGAGGACATGGGCCGTGGTGTGTATCATCTCTCTCTCCCAGGTACCCCTAGACAACAGCCATATAACCAATAAAGCAAGGAAGAGGGGTGAGGCCGCTACACAAGTAAACGGACATGACCACCATCCTTACATCCTTAGGCAGACTTGCCGATAATGGGAGAAATCTTTATTTATATAACAATAGAGCTTGTTAGCTTCACAATCGGCCAATCAAGCACAGGCATTCCTTCAAACAGGAGGAGTTATACAAATCTCAACCAATGAACAATGACTAGGGAAGTCTATGGGCGTGTCTGGGCAGGGGCAGTGTGTATGATTTCCCGCCCCCTGTACCTGTAAGCCATGCTCTCCAGTAAGACAAAGGAAGTCGCATGGCTGGCCTTGAAATCATGGATGCTGTCCCTGACCATAACGCACTCAAAGACTGCCGCTTTCACCATTGGCGTGAATCCTTATTCTGCATTGTTTGCAGAACGCATACCCAGATTATACTACCATTCCTGAGGATGGGACATTATCTGGAGGAACACGCCATAGCCTCCCTACGTGTTGATCAGACACACAGAGACACACAAGCGTACATCCCCCATGACCAATAATGTCTTTGCAGAGTGAACACAAACCCCCAGACGATCATCTGTGCATTGCACAGGGGCCTTCGCTGGCGGACATAGCCCCACCAAACACTTCTCTGCATTCTCAAGAAGCTTTCCACTACCAAAACGGGTCTCAACCAGCGTCAGTCTGCCGCAGTCCGTGGCAGGAGAACAAACACTGGGAGACACTGGGACAATACATATTAAATACATTTTAATAACATTTACACAACAATATATATACAGTATATATATATATATATATATATATATATATATATATATATATATATATATAAATATATATATATATAACCTCCCAAGAGTGAGTACACCCCTCACATTTTTGTAAATATTTTATTCTACCTTTTCATGTGGCAACACTGAAGAAATGACACTTTGCTACAATGTAAAGTAGTGAGTGTACAGCTTGTATAACAGTGTAAATTTGCTGTCCCCTCAAAATACCTCAACACACAGCCATTAATGTCTAAACCGCTGGCAACAAAAGTGACACCCCTAAGTGAAAATGTCAAAATTAGGCCCTGTCAGGAACCATAGATCAGACCGAGACAGAAGTACAGTTAAATACACTAGTTTAATAACAAATAATAAAAAGGTAAACAGAGTAAGCGTAGTCAAAACATAGCCAGAGTTCAGTAACCGGATCGGGTAGTCGGCCAAGCCAAAGTCCAAGAGCCAGCGATAAAGGTAATAGAACAGCAAGCAGGATCCGTAGCCAGAGGGGACAACAGTCAAGCAGGTCTTTAACTGAAACACAGGAGAAAGTCTCTTGTGATGTTAAACACAGGCGAAGGCGAAAAGCAAATGAACTGGAAGTCCTTAAATAGGCAGAGCTGACGAGCAGATCATCAACAGGTGGATCACTGTGGAGAGATGGAAGCTGGCAATTAGCTGACAGCTGAGCTGCCAGCACAGAGAAGGAAGGGCTGAACCCAGCTCTGACAGGCCCAAATTGTCAATATTTTGTGTAGCCACCATTATTTTACCAGCACTGTCTTAACGCTCTTGGACATGGAGTTCACCAGAGCTTCAGAGGTTGCCACTGGAGTCCTCTTCCACTCCTCCATGATAACATCATGGAGCTGGTGGATGTTAGAGACCTTGAGCTCCTCCACCATTTGAGGATGCCCCACAGATGCTCAATAGGGTTTAGGTCTGGAGACATGCTTGGCCAATCTATCACCTTTACCCTTAGCTTCTTTAGCAAGGCAGTGGTCATCTTGGAGGTGTGTTTCGGGTCGTTATGTTGGAATACTGCCCTGCAGCCCAGTCTTCAAGGGGAGGGGATCATGCTGCTTCAGTACGTCACGGTACATGTTGTCATTCATGGTTCCTTCAATGAACTGTAGCTCCCCGGTGTTGGAAGCACTCATGTAGCCCCAGACCATGACACTCCCACCACCATGCTTGACTGTGGACAAGACACACTTGTCTTTGTACTCCTCACCTGGTTGCCGCCACACACGCTTCACACCATCTGAACCAAATAAGTTTATCTTGGTCTCATCAGACCAAAGGACATGGTTCCAGTAATCCATGTCCTTAGTCTGATTGTCTTCAGCAAACTGTTTGTGGGCTTTCTTGTGCATCATCTTTAGAAGAGGCTTCCTTCTGGGACGACAGTCATGCAGACCAATTGGATGCAGTGTGCGGCGTATGGTCTGAGCACTGACATGCTGACCCCCCCCCCCCCCACCCCTTCAACCTCTGCAGCAATGCTGGCAGCACTCATACGTCTATTTCCCAAAGACAACCTCTGGATATGACGCTGAGCATGTGCACTTAACTTCTTTGGTCGACCATGGCGAGGCTTTGTCTGAGGGGAACCTGTCCTGTTAAACCGCTGTATGGTCTTGGCCACCGTGCTTCAGCTCAGTTTCAGGGTCTTGACAATCTTCTTATAGCCTAGGCCATCTTAATGTAGAGCAACAATTCTTTTTTTCAGATCCTCAGAGAGTTCTTTGCCATGAGGTGCCATGTTGAACTTCCAGTGACCAATATGAGAGAGTGATTACACTGTTATACAAGCTGTACACTCACTACTTTACATTGTAGCAAAGTGTAATTTCTTCAGTGTTGTCACATGAAAAGATATAATAAAATATTTACAAAAATGTGAGGGGTGTACTCACTTTTGTGAGATACTGTGTATGTATATACAGGTCCTTCTCAAAAAATTAGCATATTGTGATAAAGTTCATTATTTTCTGTAATATACTGATAAACATTAGACTTTCATATATTTTAGATTCATTACACACAACTGAAGTAGTTCAAGGCTTTTCTTGTTTTAATATTGATGATTTTGGCATACAGCTCATGAAAACCCAAAAATCCTATCTCAAAAAATTAGCATATTTCATCCGACCAATAAAAGAAAAGTGTTTTTAATACAAAAAAAGTCAACCTTCAAATAATTATGTTCAGTTATGCACTCAATACTTGGTCGGGAATCCTTTTGCAGAAATGACTGCTTCAATGCGGTGTGGCATGGAGGCAACCAGCCTGTGGCACTGCTGAGGTGTTATGGAGGCCCAGGATGCTTCGATAGCGGCCTTAAGCTCATCCAGAGTGTTGGGTCTTGCGTCTCTCAACTTTCTCTTCCCAATATCCCACAGATTCTCTATGCGGTTCAGGTCAGGAGAGTTGGCAGGCCAATTGAGCACAGTAATACCATGGTCAGTAAACCATTTACCAGTGGTTTTGGCACTGTGAGCAGGTGCCAGGTCGTGCTGAAAAATGAAATCTTCATCTCCATAAAGCTTTTCAGCAGATGGAAGCATGAAGTGCTCCAAAATCTCCTGATAGCTAGCTGCATTGACCCTGCCCTTGATAAAACACAGTGGACCAACACCAGCAGCTGACATGGCACCCCAGACTATCACTGACTGTGGGTACTTGACACTGGACTTCAGGCATTTTGGCATTTCCCTCTCCCCAGTCTTCCTCCAGACTCTGGCACCTTGATTTCCGAATGACATGCAAAATTTGCTTTCATCCGAAAAAAGTACTTTGGACCACTGAGCAACAGTCCAGTGCTGCTTCTCTGTAGCCCAGGTCAGGTGCTTCTGCCGCTTTTTCTGGTTCAAAAGTGGCTTGACCTGGGGAATGCGGCACCTGTAGCCCATTTCCTGCACACGCCTGTTCACGGTGGCTCGGGATGTTTCTACTCCAGACTCAGTCCACTGCTTCCGCAGGTCCTCCAAGGTCTGGAATCGGTCCTTCTCCACAATCTTCTTCAGGGTCCGGTCACCTCTTCTCGTTGTGCAGCGTTTTCTGCCACACTTTTTCCTTCCCACAGACTTCCCACTGAGGTGCCTTGATACAGCACTCTGGGAACAGCCTATTCGTTCAGAAATTTCTTTCTGTGTCTTACCCTCTTGCTTGAGGGTGTCAATGATGGCCTTCTGGACAGCAGTCAGGTTGGCAGTCTTACCCATGATTGCGGTTTTGAGTAATGAACCAGTCTGGGAGTTTTTAAAAGCCTCAGGAATCTTTTGCAGGTGTTTAGAGTTAATTAGTTGATTCAGATGATTAGGTTAATAGCTCGTTTAGAGAACCTTTTCATGATATGCTAATTTTTTGAGATAGGAATTTTGGGTTGTCATGAGCTGTATGCCAAAATCATCAATATTAAAACAAGAAAAGGCTTGAACTACTTCAGTTGTGTGTAATGAATCTAAAATATATGAAAGTCTAATGTTTATCAGTACATTACAGAAAATAATGAACTTTATCACAATATGCTAATTTTTTGAGAAGGACCTGTATATATATATATATATATATATATATATATATATATATATATATATATATATATATACACACACATATATATATATATATATATATATATCATACCAATTATGGCTCTCGCAGCAGAGCGTGCTGTGATTGGCCAAAGCATGAAGGTCAGGTGCATGCTTTGGCCAATCATCAGACGTCAATGCACTGCGATCTCGCAGTACATTATGGGGGTTCCACGGCGCTCAAATTTGCCGTGAACACCTCATAAATCTCGCAATTTGATGAACAGGCGAACACCCGAACATCTGGCTCATCCCTACTTTGGGGTCTCTGCTAAATATATATATATGTGTAGCACACAGATCCCTTTCCCCCGCTTACCTTTACCTGCAGGGGATAAGACACACCATGCCACAAGCCAGTGTCCTTTGTGTAGCGATACCCTCACTCTCCCTCTTTCCTGTGGTGAATGGCTTGCGTCTAGGGGTACCTGGGAGAGGAGAGTGCAGGGACACTACGCCAAGCTCTTCCCTCGTGTGTATAAGAGGGTTGAGCAAAGTTATTTGAGTTACCTCCGGGTCTGTCCACTGCATACGAAGCCTCAGTTGTCCCATGGAATCATGTCTGCCAATAATAGAGCCCCACACCAATCGAAAGTCCAACACTCCTTTATTTCTCATACAGTACGGTGAACACACTCAGTTGAACCTTCAATAACAGACGAACATGGGGTGTGGGAACGAGTAGGCCCAGGCACAACTAAGCTCTCCTATTCCTTTTTAGAGAATAGGCCTGGCGCACGGTCTCTTCCACCGACCGTAAGGTTGGTCTCTGCCACAGACCGGATGAACTGTTGAGGCCCCTGCCACAGGCCTACTAGCAGGCCCCTGCCACTGACCTGGTTGAAATAGTTGGACCGCTGCCACCGGTCATTGAACGTGGACTGAACTTCCTCTTAGAATTTGGCCCCTGTTCGGGAAAGATATCCCTCCGGGCGGTCTCCAGAGGTACACCTGGCACTGGCAATCTGCTGCACCAGGTCTTCGGGTGAGTCCCTCCTCCGGTCTTGTTATTCCTGAATCCAGAACATTCCTTAAACCTCTGTAAAATTTAGAGAACCGATGATGCCAATGGGCACTTTACAGGGTTATATTACTGAATGCTGAGTCCTCCCTCTGATAGGCAACCAGGCCTCTCTTTCACCGTGACGTCTCTCACCGGTCCATAAGACAGGTCCTCCCCTGGTTTCCTCTCCTTCAGAGTGGGCCGCCCCTTACACGGGCTCCCTGGAACTCCAGCATATTGATCGCAGACCCAGTTAAAGGTACTGAGCCTGCCTGGAACGTTGCAGCCTAGACTAGAAAATCTGTCCATCCAGAGCCTCTGGTTTATAGACCAGATACATCCTCAATATAGAACCATTTATCTAACTGTCCATCCAGAGCCTCTGAATTATAAACCAGATACATTGTAAATGTAGCGGGGTGTCATATTTAGAGGGAGTATCTGAGTGGTAATTAGGCTCAGATACACAAATTGTTAGGTTTCATGGACCATTTTCGCTCGTGGAGGATATCATTGGTGTCCAGTTCCCTGTGGCCTACAGGTGGCGCTGTCGCCTTGGGCCGGGGTTGAACCACCATTGGAGGGCTGTGCCTTTTGTGTCCCCTCGTGGCAGTAGTACAGCGGGGCGGGGAACCTGCTGTGCCTGCTGGGAGAGGGTATAAAAGGGGCAGACATCTTCCGCTAGGGGTCTTCGTCAACGGTCGCTTCCTCACCCATGGGGGTGCGTCCACGCCCAGGCACCTTCAGCCTGGGGTGCGTGAGGGATGTCTCTGGGTGCCCTAGGCCCGGAGCTGCTGTTCCATCCCAGACACCTTTAGTCTGGGGTGAGGTACTTTGGAGAAAGCCCGGAGCCCAGCAACCTTTGGCTGGGGTCCGCTAAGGATTGAGGCTCCCAGGGATCTGCCTTGCGAGGGGACCCATATCCAGGATCGAGGAGGCCAGGGAGGTGACCCTTTCTGAAGACCCAGCACAGAGTCGTGGTGACAGAGGGGGCCTCTGGTAACTCTCCGTAGGGATGTTCTTATCTTTGAAAGGGGCTAAGTTACTTAAAGAAGGAAGTGCAGGTTTTGTATGTCATAGTGGCAATGACTCTACGCACACCAGGTCAGTGGCAGTGACTTCAAAGTTTCCACCAGGTCATAGGCAGTGACCAACCTTGCGGTCTGTGGCAGGGACCGTGTGCCAAGTCTGTTCGTGCAAGTCAGAACAGGAGAAAACCCAAATTAAGTTTGTGCCTGGACCTCCTCCCACCTTATCTGACCTGTGTCTCATCTCAACCTGTCTGCTCTTACAGAGGCTATTTATTGTTTGCTAAAATAAATAAGAAGTTGGACTTTTCAGTTGGTGTGGACAGTAGGGTGACCACGTGTCCCGGATTGCCCGAAACAGTCCCGCATTTTGCAGGTCTGTCCCGGGCACATTCATTCCAGGACAATACAGTGTCCCGGAATGAAACTGACACAGCCACCCTCCCCCCCCCCCCCGGGCTAATCTGATGCCCCCAAAAAAGGCTGCCACATCACCGCTTTACTCACTGACAGTACTTGTCCTGTCCGGGAATGCCTGGAGGAGCACAATTCCGCCCCCTGCTTGTGATTGGAGAAATCATAAATCCCGCCTCTTATGTCCAATCACTGTGCTGTGATTCGTTACAGCACAAGCTCGTTTTTGGGAAGGGAGGGTGTCCCTGAATGGTAGTTTGGAAATGTGGTCACCCTGGTGGACAGTTGCTTACTGGGGAGAACTAAAGACTTGTTTCTGACTACCACAGAAAAAAGATCAGCTCTGGAGATTTTAAACATTGGCTGCAGGCAGGCCCGAGAAACTAACACCGCTCAACCTCCCCTTCCAGGAGGGTACGGGCTTGTGGTGCGGTGTGCCTCATTCTTTTCCTGTGGAGGAGCCAAACAGAAGAAAAGCAGGTAAAGTCTGGGGTTGGTGCGCTACATAAATATTGAGCTATTTATCCAACTATGTATCTGGAGTTGATGGATTGTAGAACAGACACATAATAAATATAATGATGGAGATCTTTTCCTATTATATGGAGTGGAACACTAAGACAGGAAGAGTGTGATTGTACAGACACAGGAAGTGATACCACAGCTGGAGAGGAAGTGATGTCAGGTACAGACAGGAAGTGATAGATGCACAGGAAGTGATGGAACAGGAAGTGATGTAAGAAAGGAACAGGAAGTGATGTAGGGGTCTAAAAAGGACATCCTGGGTGAGGGGTGAGTTGTGAGGAAGTAAAAAGAAAACATTGTTGGAACTGACAGCAGAGGAAGTAATAATATTAATTTATTTAGAAGGACACAAGAATCTCTACAAGGACATCATGATGGAGAATCAGCCGCCCCTCACATCACCGGGTAAGAGGAGACTTTATTGTAAAGGAGAGAGCAGTACGGAGGGTCCACCTAGATCCCCCATCATCTGATAAACACATAGAAACAATGTATTCAGTCAGTGTGCGTGTTTCCTACAGATGGATCCAGTAATGGGAACCCACCAGAGAGATGTCCCCGTCCTCTGTATTCCCAGGATTCTACACAGGAAGGTCACACCATCCCTCACCATCATCAGGTAGGTGGGACTGAGCAATTAGAACTGAAATAAGTTGTAGAACTCTACGCTTCGAAATAACATTCTTCTATTTCATCTCTTGTTTCCTTTTTAAAATTAATTTTATCATATTTGGGGTTTAGGGTGAACAACTGAAAGACATCAAAGTTGAGGTTAAAGTAGAAAAAGAAGAGAAGTCCGGGGATCAGCAGTCTATGGTAGAGGGTGATCCTCTGTATTCCCGGGATTCCACACAGGAAGGTCACACCATCCCTCACCATCATCAGGTAGGTGGGACTGAGCAATTACAACATAAAAGTATTCTAAGCTATGAGATGATATTTTTCTATTAAATCTCTTGCTCTATTTATATATTGTTCTTTCATCTTTGGGGTTTAGGGTGAGAGATTTCCCCCTCCTCTGTGTTCCTGGGATTCCATACAGGAGGATCACACCATCCCTCCTCATCATCAGGTAGGTGGGGCTGGGCATCTAGACCTAAATATATATTCTAAGCCATGAGATGACGTTCTTCTGTGTAGTCTCTTGTTTTACTTCAGCATCTGAAGTGCAGCCTTTGTTATCCCCCCATCCCCGTTTCTAGCTTCTTTGGGCGCCCTACATTTTTTACCCCCCATTTTTATTTTTTAATATACATTACTTTCCTCTGTGGGTCTTAAGCCCAGACACATCACGGGTCCTCTTCATCCTTGTGTTGTTCCAACAGAGGGTACATACTGTCATTTGTGTCCTTTATGTCTGCCTTGAGGTGACTTTAATAGATGTTTTCTATTATTTTTGGTGTAGGGTGAAGAACGGATTAATATAAAAGCTGAGGTTAAAGAAGAAGAAGTAGAGACGTATGTGGGGGGTGATCAGCCATTCACAGAGGAGGTTGGGATGATTATAGAAAGTGAACAGGAGGACAATTCTCTACCTTGTGACACAGGTAGGTAACAGACATTGTGGAAAAAACAGGTCAAAGTCTCATTTTACTTCTAAGTATAAGGATTGTAGTGTAAAAAAATGTGAGATAATTATCAGATCTTCACATCATCCTACAGGCAGGTTCTAAAAGGTTAAATATGTGTTTGCCTACTAAAGGGTTAATGTGTGGTGTGGTAAGAGTTAACACTTGGTGCTGTGATGTTCCTTCCCCTGCATGTGTCACTTCCTGATTCTGAACCGGATCGGACCTCGTGGTCTGTTCCTGTATGGGAGGTGATCAGTGAGGACGCTGTAAAGAGGTGAACTGAACTGTGTGGTGGAGTTTTCCCTTAGCGAGACCCCTGAATGGGTTCCAAGCAGGGCTGGGACAAGGGGTGGGCAGGAGGTGTGGCTGCCCTGGGCGCAATGGTTTACTGTAGGGATGGGGGCGCCTTACTTCTGTTACAAGGCTGACAGGAGTAGTGATAGTGACAGTGATTTAGATAAGGGAGTGACTGATCGGCGTAGGATCCCCTAAACTTGCACATCATGAATGAGGAGTGGGTGCAGTTTGGCATCTTTGCCCTGGGCACTGGAAGACCTTGTCCCAGCACTGGTTCCAAGGACTGGACTTTTGATGCCATTTACTGGGATGCAACTAAGCTATAAAAAGTTATGAAAAACGCCGCACAGCCAAATCCGGTACATTGTTATTAGAGAGAGAGAGAGAGAGAGGAAATGCAATTGTGATTCTGTATATCCCTCATATGTACTTCTATGGAACCTGGACAGAACGGTAAATATAACTTTATTCACTAAAGCAGTGATTACATAGTTACATAGTAGGTGAGGTTGAAAAAAGACACAAGTCCATCCTATGTGTGTGATTTTATGTCAGTATTACATTGTATATCCCTGTATGTTGTATGTATGGTTCTCAACCTCAGTCCTCAAGTACCCCCAACGGGCCATGTTTTCAGGTTTTTTTTACTTTGCACAGCTGCTTTAAATCATTATCAAAGACATGGTATTGATAAGAGCTATTTTATCTATGGGAAGTTCCCAAAACATGGCCCGTTGGGGGTACTTGAGGACTAAGGTTGAGAACCATTGCATTAAAGAACCTATTGTTTAAGAGCAACCGTCTGTGTTACTTTGGAAGAGAAGGGACTTTACAATGTATTGGGGATAACTGGGGAACAGAATGTACAATTCAGGTAAGTCTTGATGTCATGGAGTGAAGAGTGATAAGAAGGAGCCTCCAGTTCGGGGCAGAGAGAATGGTGGTGACCAGTGACAGAGGTTCTGTAGGTAAGGGTGGGTTGGCAACTGGCTGGGCTCCTATGTTAGGGCCCACTGCAGACCAGAACCCTCCTAGGGGCTATGCTTAGAACCACGGTGTGCAAGGCCTTGCAAAGTGAGTGTAGTGGTTCCCATCTTTTCCATGTGCTGGGTTGTGATCCGTGCCAAGCTGGCCATCTCCATCCTTTTGGACACTTTCAGTACCTGTAAGCTTGTATGACCTCATTGGTGGTGGACTGGAGTTGGAACATCTGGAGTATTGATCTGATCATGTCATTTTTCACTGAACACATGCTTCATGTACTGTACGCTTCACATGATTTCATATTTTCCATCAGATTTATTCCCTTGTATTCCGGTATAAGTGAGTGCAATCTCCCTACCACCTTTTCTATGTATTCCATTTTTTGGAGTGCGGAGAGTTACAATATTTAATATCTATGAATGGTTTATACAGAGTTGTCACAGATACTGGTACACCAGTGTATTTAGGTGTATATACAGAGTACCGCCTTCTTTAACCCTTTCATTGCCACTAATATATGATATACGTCAGCAGCAGCAGCAGATGGTTTTAAGCACTGACAAGCCGACTGTTGGCTGTCAGGAGGAAGTGATCAGGTGGCTGTATAACTTCCACACCACCTCTCTCCCCACGTGCACCCCTGCCATGTTTCACCCCACTTGTGGGTCCAGGATCAGATATTTTTAATATATATATTTATGTGACACCTTCTAGGACAATTTATATGTTGCTGATGCTATTTGACATATGCTATCCGCACCTAGCGGTTTATTATATGCCAATTGTGGTGTGTAACCCGTATCCAGTGCATTCAGCGGGTTAGCAGACCTATAATCATAATGTTACCTATATCATATATATCTGTAGAGTCAGTATATATTGTTAACTTTTTCCTTTTAGGTGCTTTGTATGACTGTTTCATCTCATACGATGTTTTTATATTTATTTTATTGATTATAATTTTGGTATATGAGATCCCTGTATTTTATTGGTGTCATATACCAGCAATTTTCAGTGGAATCAGATATGCTTGCCCTCCTTTGTGCTCGTCATTTCTTTTAGCCCGACTCTGTCTTTGTTTGTGCTGACCTTGGATGCGATGAGTGGCTGTTGCCGGCTGAGTCATTTGGCTATCTGCTATTGGACGTATTTTCCATTGCGGTTTAGGCGATGGCACTTGCGATAGAGATGTGGAACGCAAATACTTCCTGGATGGGCTGTGTGATGATGTTCCTTTACGTTACTAAGATGACGTCGTTACGTGCGTCGCTCACATGATGCGATGCACGTCTAGGATAGGAACACGGCCACTCCCAGGATTGGCGGCGTAATGACGCTGGTTGGCAGATACGTCACGGCTCATTGCCATGCGCGGCCCAGACTCGTTCTATTGGTCTGCACTTCTGGCTCTGTTGAATAACGTGCACGAAGGTTAGGTACTCTGTGCTCATGATTGGACCATCCCCCTCATGAGGCGGGGAACACAACAGCTGTAATGAGTTCAAACAATCTTGCTTTATGTTTATAATGGCGTGGCAGTCCTTTGCAGGTTCATGCCCCAGTTGATGCATTTTCATGCGAAACATGTCGGGTACATGAACCTGCTTTATAGCTACGCCACTATTTGATGCTACTTCTGTGATCACCTTTTGCAAGCCTCTGCATGGAAGCCTGTACGATTATTTATTTTATCCATTTTTTGTACCGTGTGTGTTTTGTGTTTTGTTCCTGAAATAAATGAGGCTTTTATTTTGCCATCTGATCCTGCGCTATGTGGAGCCTTCTTCTGTTCAATTTTTTACATGATCTCTGATGCATTGACGCCTTGGAGGTCTACATCATTACTTGGGAAAGGACTGGATTTCTTGCGCCTGCTTCATCTGCGGACACCTTGAGAGGACGGATCCAGAGAAGTCTATTTCACCATTCTTGTCTGTTTGACCCACCACCGCTGGTGTGTGTGTCCACGCATAGGGGTAAGAGTATCCATTTCTTCCCCCCCATCCCTGGTGTTGGAGTCACGTCCCCGGGTGCTACGGATATACGAATACATGTTTTTCACGTTCCTGAAGTTTTCTTGGATTTCTTTTATGAGGACAATATATTGAAGATTTATATACATTTCTTCCATCTGATCCCAGTCTACACATTGGTCACCTTAATTGAACTTTATTATTAGTTCACTGTATTACTCACAGTATTGCATACTTTATAAGTATCAGCTCACTGTATTACATACTTTAAAAGTTTTTTATACACATGTATAGGCATATACTAGTGTGGTACACATTTGGATTTACTTATCCTAGGCCTTCTTAGGCCGTATACACTTACTGTTTGGTTGTTGTCCATATTTACGTTCACGTTTGGGCCACCATACATATTTTAGGCGCTGCATTTTTTGTTTTTATATATTTTTTGTGCAACATGTCTATTTGCTGATGCTGGCAGCCACGTTCTCACTTTGTTCATTTAGTAGCGCAACTTTTTTCTTTTATTTTTTGCATTCTTTTTAAGGCTTGTTTATTGTTGCTGCTTTTCACTCACATTTCTTGGAAATGGATGTGTTTGACTATATAACAACTCGTTCCTTTAATACGGAAGGAGTATTTGTGCCTCTTAATGTGAATTCAGAGGTTAGCGGTCTCTTTATGAGACTTAAAAACCTTATGGTCTCAGAGATCCATTTGGAATGGGACGTTGCGTTCCTTGAACAATATACAAAGGAACGCATGGTACCTAGAGGATTACGCTGGGATGTGCATCCCCAGCAGGGTGATCCTGACATAGATGTCTGGTTTCGATATTTCAATGAGGCAGGGATTAATTTTCTAGGTTTCCTCGTTGATAGAAAAAAAACTAAAATGTCCATCATTGATAAGGAGATTAAAGAATTAAGAGATTTGCTTCTCCCGCATAAAACCACATCCGAGTACATTTCTCTTTCGACAAGTCTCAAAACGCTGCTCGAAAAGGAAGAAAGAGACCAACGTACAAAAAAACAGAAGAAATATACTCGTGATGTCAATGATTACAAAACCAATTTTGTCTTTAATTGGCAAAAGAAAGACATCATTTCACAGTCTGACCCCTCTGCTTGTGTGCAGATGCATACGTCACTCCCACCAGTAATGGTTGGGTCATCTGCATTTACAGCACCCCCCACACAAGCTTCTATAGCCAATAGGACTGACTATCCACGTACTCCCAATGCCCCCAGTGGCCGGAGAGCTAATGACCACATCCCCTATAGGGTCAATGGTGGTAACTATCCACCTCGGGGGAGAGGTAATAACACGAGGAGTAGGGGGAGAGGGACTCAATATGCTAAGCATACTGGCCCAGGACCCTCTGATTATCATGATAGGTCATCATATGGCCATAATGCTAATCATGATGATCAATATCAGGAACCTTATTATTCACAACACACCCCCATTCGGACACACAATAGGTTCTCACCCCTCAGAGAGGGTACATCACGTAAGAATCAAGAACCTTACCATCCCTACATGCAAAGGGAACATGATCAATATGCTAGATCACCATATACTTACAATGATACATACACTGCCCCCCACTCGGATTTTCCCAGAGCGCTGGCGGGTCCCAAACGAAGAGGAGAACCAGACGAGGCACCCGAGGTGGGAGGCGGGCCAGGAAAAAGAAGGAAGGTTTAAATTTTAATATGAGTGGCATTTTTAATTTGAGTAAAGCCACGTTTTCAGAGGCCGAGTCACGTATCTTGGATAAGGGTTTAAAATATGTTCCCTCCAAGACTTTGAACAAATTCAACACGTTTGTGGACGTACACAAATATGTCCGCAAACTAAATATACAAAGGCATTTTATTGCTAATCCACCCTTACCTAGAGACACTAGTGAGGGGATTGACTGTGTCACTCATACTGGCCTATCTAACCCCTCTCTATTTAACCCTCCCAATATCTCTGCTCCATCTATTAGGGTGTTCAGGGATTTGGTCCTTAGAGATTTGGAATCATTACCTAGGGCCAAAATCTACGATCATCCAGACATTAAAGTAGGTTTGAAAACCTTGTGTGAACGCAAGGATATTATAATCCGCCCTGCTGACAAGGGGGGGGGGGCTTAGTTGTGTTAGATAAAATGGATTACCATACCGAAATGTGCAGAATCCTTGACGATACCAGCACTTATATGCCCTTGAATAAAGATCCTACAAAAGTATTGAAGAAAGATCTCAGTGATTTGATAGATAAAGGATTTCAGTTAGGGATTTTGGACAAAAAGGAGAAGGACTTCTTGGTGCCAATAGCTCCTAGAATTCCTATTATGTACTATCTCCCGAAAGTCCATAAAAATATTGTACATCCTCCTGGCAGACCAATAATAAGTGGGATAGATTCTGTGACGTCCCGTATCGGCCGTTACATCGATTTTCACTTACAACCGCTGGTTCAATCTACTCCATCTTTTTTAAAGGATACGGGAGCTACCATACGCCTTCTAGAAGGTGTGGACTTTAGGGAGGATTGTATTCTTGTCACTGCTGACGTGACATCATTATACACGTGCATACCGCACAAACTAGGATTACATGCGGTAAAGCATTTTATGGCTGTATCTGGTTCGTTACCCCAGGTTCAACAGCGGTATATTATGGAGTTGCTAACATTCGTTACTCAATCTAACTATTTTTGGTATCATGGCCAGTTTTTTTTGCAAACCAAAGGTGTTGCAATGGGCGCCAAGTTCGCCCCTAGCCTTGCAAACCTTTTTATGGCCCTATGGGAGGAGGATGTCGTCTATGCCTTACAACGTCCAGAACTCGTTGTGTGGGCAAGATATATAGACGACATCCTCCTCCTATGGAAGGGTGATGAGGAGTCTTTACATGACTTCATGGTCACTCTTAATGATAATGATATGGGAATTGTGCTTACCTATGAGATGAGTCGTAATACTATTCATTTTTTGGATCTAGAGATTTCAGTTATGGACCAAAGTTTAGTGACAAAAACTTTTTTTAAGCCAACAGATCGGAATGGGTATATCCCAATCGACAGCTGTCATTACAGCTCTTGGCTTAAATCCGTACCATTTAGCCAACTACTCCGAGTCAGGAGAAACTGTACACACCTTGATGATTTCTACATACAAGCAGACACACTCAAGTCAAGATTCATTGAGAAGGGATACCTTCCGTCTGCTATTGATGCTGAAATTGTCAAGATTTCTTTGCTAGACAGACAGTCTTTAGTTGTTGAGCGTCCCAAACGCCCACCAGATCCACGATTTAGGTGGTCGTTTGTGACTCAATTCTCTATACAGCACAGACGGATTAAACAGATTTTTAATCGACATTGGGGGGTCCTTAAGAACGATCCCCTGTTAGGCCCGGTGCTCCCTGATCGTGCAGGTGTTGTATACAGAGGAGCTCCATCTCTTCGTAATCAGATTGCCTCTAATGTAGTCGACCCTCCGGTTAAACAGTGCTTGTCCCTTTTTCCAAACATGAAGGGGTACTATCCGTGTAAACGTTGCAATGTGTGTGTATACATAATGTCATTGGATGTGGCAAAGGTGTTAGTTTCACATCTTCTGCCACTTCCACCATCTACCATATGAAACATTTTACCACATGCACCACTAGATTTATCGTATATCTTATTACATGTCCATGTAATAAGCAGTATGTGGGACGCACTATCCGCAACTTTTCAATTTGTGTCAATGAACACATTTCAGGCATCAAAAAAGGTCGCACCAATCACAGCGTGCCTAGACATTATCTTCAATTTCATGATAAGAAGGTTGTAGGCACCAAATTTCAGGTGATTGACCAATTCATTCCTCACTGGAGAGGGGAGTCTCGCGTTAGGGGTGTTTCCCAATTGGAAACTTTCTGGATTTACCAGCTTCGATGTTACTCACCGTTCGGACTCAATATTGATTGGGATATTAATTCATTTATTAATAAGGCCTAATATCAATTTGGTTATCCTTATGTCCCGGTTTACTGTCCATGTGGCTTTTTATTTATTTTATATGTTTTTTTTATTTTGCATTTTCACCTTCGTCATTCCTGGTTCTATTTTGTATGTATTATTCTAATTCAAGATGGATTAGTCTTATATTCATCTCATTACCTGTGGCTATTAATATAGCTATTGTAATTCATTATATGGGGGTACCATTAATACATTATATTTTATATATTTTTCAGATATTTTTAATATATATATTTATGTGACACCTTCTAGGACAATTTATATGTTGCTGATGCTATTTGACATATGCTATCCGCACCTAGCGGTTTATTATATGCCAATTGTGGTGTGTAACCCGTATCCAGTGCATTCAGCGGGTTAGCAGACCTATAATCATAATGTTACCTATATCATATATATCTGTAGAGTCAGTATATATTGTTACCTTTTTCCTTTTAGGTGCTTTGTATGACTGTTTCATCTCATACGATGTTTTTATATTTATTTTATTGATTATAATTTTGGTATATGAGATCCCTGTATTTTATTGGTGTCATATACCAGCAATTTTCAGTGGAATCAGATATGCTTGCCCTCCTTTGTGCTCGTCATTTCTTTTAGCCCGACTCTGTCTTTGTTTGTGCTGACCTTGGATGCGAAGAGTGGCTGTTGCCGGCTGAGTCATTTGGCTATCTGCTATTGGACGTATTTTCCATTGCGGTTTAGGCGATGGCACTTGCGATAGAGATGTGGAACGCAAATACTTCCTGGATGGGCTGTGTGATGATGTTCCTTTACGTTACTAAGATGACGTCGTTACGTGCGTCGCTCACATGATGCGATGCACGTCTAGGATAGGAACACGGCCACTCCCAGGATTGGCGGCGTAATGACGCTGGTTGGCAGATACGTCACGGCTCATTGCCATGCGCGGCCCAGACTCGTTCTATTGGTCTGCACTTCTGGCTCTGTTGACTGACGTGCACGAAGGTTAGGTACTCTGTGCTCATGATTGGACCATCCCCCTCATGAGGCGGGGAACACAACAGCTGTAATGAGTTCAAACAATCTTGCTTTATGTTTATAATGGCGTGGCAGTCCTTTGCAGGTTCATGCCCCAGTTGATGCATTTTCATGCGAAACATGTCGGGTACATGAACCTGCTTTATAGCTACGCCACTATTTGATGCTACTTCTGTGATCACCTTTTGCAAGCCTCTGCATGGAAGCCTGTACGATTATTTATTTTATCCATTTTTTGTACCGTGTGTGTTTTGTGTTTTGTTCCTGAAATAAATGAGGATTTTATTTTGCCATCTGATCCTGCGCTATGTGGAGCCTTCTCCTGTTCAATTTTTTACATGATCTCTGATGCATTGACGCCTTGGAGGTCTACATCATTACTTGGGAAAGGACTGGATTTCTTGCGCCTGCTTCATCTGCGGACACCTTGAGAGGACGGATCCAGAGAAGTCTATTTCACTATTCTTGTCTGTTTGACCCACCACCGCTGGTGTGTGTGTCCACGCATAGGGGTAAGAGTATCCATTTCTTCCCCCCATCCCTGGTGTTGGAGTCACGTCCCCGGGTGCTACGGATATACGAATACATGTTTTTCACGTTCCTGAAGTTTTCTTGGATTTCTTTTATGAGGACAATATATTGAAGATTTATATACATTTCTTCCATCTGATCCCAGTCTACACATTGGTCACCTTAATTGAACTTTATTATTAGTTCACTGTATTACTCACAGTATTGCATACTTTATAAGTATCAGCTCACTGTATTACATACTTTAAAAGTTTTTTATACACATGTATAGGCATATACTAGTGTGGTACACATTTGGATTTGGATTTACTTATCCTAGGCCTTCTTAGGCCGTATACACTTACTGTTTGGTTGTTGTCCATATTTACGTTCACGTTTGGGCCACCATACATATTTTAGGCGCTGCATTTTTTGTTTTTATATGAATGGTTTATACAGAGTTGTCACAGATACTGGTACACCAGTGTATTTAGGTGTATATACAGAGTACCGCCTTCTTTAACCCTTTCATTGCCACTAATATATGATATACGTCAGCAGCAGCAGCAGATGGTTTTAAGCACTGACAAGCCGACTGTTGGCTGTCAGGAGGAAGTGATCAGGTGGCTGTATAACTTCCACACCACCTCTCTCCCCACGTGCACCCCTGCCATGTTTCACCCCACTTGTGGGTCCAGGATCTCCATGGTGGGTGTCGCCACATAGAGGGGAGTGATTGAATGTTAATTCACTGATCTCCCTTCCCTAATAAGAACCTGGAAGCTACAGTGCATCTGGAAAGTATTCACAGCCCTTCACTTTTTCCACATTTTGTTATGTCACAGCCTTATTCCAAAATTTATTAATTTCATTATTTTCCTCAAAATGACAACGTGAAAGAAGTTTGTTTGAAATCATGATTTGGAAAGGCACACACCTGTCTATAGAAGGTCCCACAGATAACAGTGCATGTCAGAGCACAAACCAAGCCATGAAGTCCAAGGAATTGTCTGTAGACCTCAGACAGGATTGTATGGAGGCACAGATGTGGGGAAGGGTACAGAAAAATGTCTGCAGCATTGAAGGTCCCAATGAGAACAGTGGCCTCCATCATCCGTGAATAGAACAAATTTGGAACCACCGGGACTCTTCCTAGAGCGGGCCACCAAACTGAGTGATCGGGGGAGAAGGGCCTTAGTCAGGGAGAGGGCCAAGAACCCGATGGTCACTCTGACAGAGCTCCAGCGTTTCTCTGTGGAGCGAGGAGAACCTTCCAGAAGAACAACCATCTCTGCAGCACTCCACCAATCAGGCCTGTATGGTAGAGTGGTTAGACGGAAGCCACTCCTCAGTAAACGGCACATGACAGCCCGCGTGGTGTTTGCCAAAAGGCACCTGAAGGACTCTGACCATGAGAAACAAAATGGTCTGATGAAACAAAGAGCTCTTTGGTCTAAATAGCAAGCGTCATGTCTGGAGGAAATCAGGCACCGCTCATCACCTGGCCAATACCATCCCTACAGTGAAGCATGGTGGTGGCAGCATCATGCTGTGGGGATGTTTTTAGTGGCAGGAACTGGGAGACTAGTCAGGATCGAGGGAAAGATGAATGCAGCAATGTACAGAGACATCCTTGATGAAAACCAGCTCCAGAGCACTCTGGATCTCCGATTGGGATGAAGGTTCATCTTCCAACAGGACAACGACCCTAAGCACACAGCCAAGATTACAAAGGAGTGGCTACGAGACAACTCTGTGAATGTCCTTGAGTGGCCCAGCCAGAGCTCAGACTTGAACCCAACTGAACATCTCTGGAGAGATCTGAAAATGGCTGAGCACCGACGCTCCCCATCCAACCTGATGGAGCCTGAGAGGTCCTGCAAAGAAGAATGGGAGAAACTGCCCGGAAATATGTGCCAAGCTTGTAGAATCATACTCAGAAAGACTTGAGGTTGTAATTGGTGCCAAAGGGGCTTCACCAAAGTATTGAGCAAAGACTGTGATACTTATGTACATGGGATTTTTTTATTCTTTATTTTTAATAAATCTGCAAATATTTCAAACAAATTTCTTTCACATTGTCTTTATGGGGGATTGTTTGTAGAATTTTGAAGAAAATGTATTAATTTAATCCATTTTGAAATAAGGCTGTAACATAACAAAATGTGGAAAAAGTGAAGCGCTGTGAATACTTTCCAGATACATTGTATGTGGGTGACATCACTTCCAGAGAAAAAAGCGAATGGAGCACAATATGTACTTCATTACCTTCAATGGAAGGCAGATGAGACATCGCTGGTCAAACAGACCCCTAAAGTCACATTAAAGGGTTAGTTTGCCTAATACAGAAAAACTGTAAAGGTGACCGAACACCGGACCCCCTTCACCCCCCACCCCCGCTCCTCACTGTACTTACCGTCAGCCATCCTCTACTATCAGGACTCTCTCACCTCTCCAATGGTCAGGGATATGAAATACCCCACTGCTCTGTCTTTTCCATACTGAGCTGCCAGGATGGACCAGATGGATTCTGATTGGTCAGCGCCATCACATGTAAAGTGGGGTCCAGGAGGGGGGGGATCTGGTGTTAGTTCAGCTTTACAGTTCTTCTGTAGAGATGATCTAACCCTTTAATAAACCATTGCACTGACAGCTTAGGTTGTCTCCACACTGATGGAGGAGGGATGGAGCCACCCTAGGACACCAGCATTGTAAATCTTGGAGGAAGTTTTTTTTTTCATATTTTGATGTTACAGTTGTACCCAGTTCCATGCCAGAGCTCTGTGTTGACTGTTAGACCAAAGTGACTTTCTTTATCGTACATCACGGGACACAGAGCTCCATAGTCATAACTTTGTGGGTTATACGCCACCTTTAGGTGATGGACACTGGCACACCCAAAAGACAGGAAGTCCCCCTTCCTATATAACCCCTCCCTTACATGGAGTACCTCAGTTTTTTCGCCAGTGTCTAAGGTGTTGGTCACGATTAATAAAGTGCTAAAAAGAGCTCCCTTAAGAAATCCCTGACGGGATCAAGGGGCTATGCAATCAGATCCATCTAAATTGTCTGAAAGAGCCAAAATGAATGGTACCCGAGCCTCGTGCAAGAAGAGCGAGGTTTCTGCCTGTAATGCTTCTCTTTTGAAAGCTGGACCCTGAGTCGGCACCTTGGTCATGTTAAAACTATACCAAAGAGTTGCTCTGGCAGGGTGCTTTACAGGTCGAGGGGAGTGGACTCCATATACAAGGAGGACCCGGTCCTTGAAGGTCTGGCATGACACGGCCCGCCATGATGGGTGAAGATTGGTTCTGTCTGTGATTTCCAGCAGTATCCTGCGGCGGTACTGGTAAGTCAGAAAAGTCCTAAGGAATGTATAATGATTCACTTATGGATTTTTTCTTTTGAGTGGACGCTGTCTTGCCTGTGTGTTGCCGCTAGAGGTTGTAAAATGTAAACATACCTGGTGTCCAACAGACCATGCTTCCCCTGTCACATTAAAGGGTTAGTTTGTCTAATACAGAAAAACTGTAAAGGTGACCGAACACCGGACCCCCTTCACCCCCCACCCCCGGTCCTCACTGTACTTACCGTCAGCCATCCTCTACTATCAGGACTCTCTCACCACTCCAATGGTCAGGGGATATGAAATACCCCACTGCTCTGTCTTCTCCATACTGAGCTGCCAGGATGGACCAGATGGATTCTGATTGGTCAGCCCCATCACATGTAAAGCGGGGTCCAGGAGGGGGGGAGGGGATCTGGTGTTCAACTTTACAGTTCTTCTGTAGAGGTGATCTAACCCTTTAATAAACCATTGCACTAACAGCTTAGGTTGTCTCCACACTGATGGAGGGGGGATGGTGCCACCCTAGGACACCAGCATTGTAAATCTCGGAGGAAGTTTTTTTTCTCCATATTTTGATGTTACAGTTGTACCCAGTTCCATGCCAGAGCTCTGTGAAAGTGGTGACTGTTAGACCAACGTGACTTTTTTTTTTTCTTGCTGACTCAGCTTGGAGTCCATATATGATCTGCAAACTCTTCATCATATAAAATCCAGCCAATCCGATGTAGTAACAATCCACTAACGCGTTTTGGATAATGAAGCCTCAGTCATAAGTATTTCTTATTCTAGAATTAGCAGATCATATATGGACTCGGTGTGAAGACTTTTCTGATTGATTTTGGAGGGAGAACAGGAGCCCAGCTGTGAGATCGGCATTTCCACTTATTCCACTGATGGGGGGAGGAGCTAAAACTCCAGTTATTTGTCATCTACTGAGATTTTTTATATTTTTTTTCCTTCTTTCCAACAGATGGATGTGATGTCAGGAATTCCTCGGAGAGACATCTTCTATTATCTGCTGATTGTAAGTCAGAAGATAAAGTCATCACACAGGATCCTCCAGGAGGAAATCCAAATCCACAAAATCTACATCACAGACCTTCCTGTCCGGAGACATCAATGGATCCCTCTGATCAGGGGGAATCTTCTCATCAATCACATCCTATGATTGTAAATATCCATGTAAGATCTCACACTGCAGATAGATCACCAGATCCTTCTAATCCCGAGGAATCTTCCTCACCCCATGAAGGAGATCACCGAGGTGACCATCTATTCCCATGTTCAGAGTGCGGGAAATCTTTCACTGAGAAAGGAAACCTTGTTAAACATTTTAAAATTCACACAGGTGAGCGCCCTTATTCATGTTCAGAGTGCGGGAAATCTTTCACTCGGAAAGGAAATTTTATTCAGCACCAGAGCATTCACACGGGTGAGCGTCCTTTCCCTTGTTCAGAGTGCGGGAAATCTTTCACTCAAAAAGCAACCCTTGTTACACATCTTAGAATTCACACAGGTGAGCGTCCTTATTCATGTTCAGAGTGCGGGAAATCTTTCACTCGGAAAGGAAAACTTATTCGGCACCAGAGCGTTCACACGGGTGAGTGTCCTTTCCCTTGTTCAGAGTGCGGTAAATCTTTCACTCAAAAAGCAACCCTTGTTACACATCTTAGAATTCACACAGGTGAGCGTCCTTATTCATGTTCAGAGTGCGGGAAATCTTTCACTCGGAAAGGAAAACTTATTCAGCACCAGAGCGTTCACACAGGTGAGTGTCCTTTCCCTTGTTCAGAGTGCGGGAAATCTTTCACTCAAAGAGCAACCCTTGTTACACATCTTAGAATTCACACAGGTGAGCGTCCTTATTCATGTTCAGAGTGTGGTAAATCTTTCAGTAAGAAAGCATATCTTGTTACACATCGTAGAACTCACACAGGTGAGCGTCCTTATTCATGTTCAGAGTGCGGGAAATCTTTCACTCAAAAAGTAGACCTTGTTACACATCTTAGAATTCACAGAGGTGAGCGTCCTTATTCATGTTCAGAGTGCGGGAAATCTTTCACTCGGAAAGGAAAACTTATTCAGCACCAGAGCGTTCACACAGGTGAGTGTCCTTTCCCTTGTTCAGAGTGCGGGAAATCATTCACTCAAAAAGGACATCTTGTTTCACATCAGAGAATTCACACAGCTGAGCGTCCATAATCATGTTCAGAGTGCGGGAAATCTTTCACTAGGAAAGGAAACCTTTTACAACACCAGAGAATTGATATGAGTGATCTTCCTTTTTGATGTTGTAGATCAGGGATCTCCAGACTTCGGCCCTCCAGCTGTTGCAGAACTACACGTCCCATGAGGCATTGTAATACTCTGACATTCACAGACATGACTAGGCATGGTGGGAATTGTAGTTCTTGAACATCTGGAGGGTCATAGTATGAAGAGCTCTGTTGTAGACGAGTCAGCCTGGTGCAGGGTTAGGGGCGGGTTAATAGTAGAGGGCGGGGACTTGTTTATTAAGCAGCTGGTCAGAGAGGCTGGTGGATGTCTCTTCAATATTGAGTTGGCCCCGCCCTTTGCAGCTATAACAGCTTCAACTCTTCTGGGAAGGATGTCCACAAGGTTTAGGAGGGTGTCTATGGGAATGTTTGACCATTCTTCCAGAAGTGCATTTGTGAGGTCAGGCACTGATGTTGGATGAGAAGGCCTGGCTCACAATCTCTACTGTAATTCATTCCAAAGGTGTTCTATCGGGTTGAGGTCAGGACTCTGCACAGGCCAGTCAAATTCCTCCACCCCAAACTCGCTCATCCATGTCTTTATGGACCTTGCTTTGTGCACTGGTGGGCAGTCATGTTGGAACAGGAAGGGGCCGTCCCCAAACTGTTCTCACAACGTTGGGAGCATGAAATTGTCCAAAATGTCTTGGTATTCTGATGTCTTAAGTTTCCTTCACTGGAACTAAGGGGCCAAGCCCAACCCCTGAAAAACAACCAAACCCCATAATCCCCCCTCCACCAAATGATTTGGACCAATGCACAAAGCAAGGTCCATAAAGATATGGATGAGCAAGTTTGGGGTGGAGGAACTTGACTGGCCTGCACAGAATCCTGACCTCCTGGAACAGGTGCATTAGATCAGGGGTCTCCAAACTGCAGTCCGAGGGAAAAATGTGGCCCTTTGCTTGCCTTAAGCAGGCCATACACGGTCAAATTTCGAACAAATTTTCTTTTCAAAATCAAAATGTTCGTTTTTTTTGTAATCCGATGATGCCACCATTGATTTTCCAAATTCGGCCGGGAATATTCTTTTCTCTCCGGGAATTTTCTTTTCTTGCACATGCACATTTTTTTTTCTATTACATTTCTCGCACGATTCTCCCATCATTGATTAGAAAATCGTTTGTTTTTCAAAAAATTTGCTGCATGAAAATCGGCTGTTGCTGCAGCCCACTAATGGTGCGAAATTCGTACGAAAATTCTTGGATACGCGTTTCTAAAGAAAATTATTTTAAAATTCGAACCGTGTATGGCCGGCTTTAGTAGGACAATAAAACTGGCCCTTTGTTTGAAAAGTTTGGAGACCCCCTGCATTAGATGATACAGCTGCACACAGGCAGGCTTAGCCCTGTCATAGCGCCAGCCATGAACTCGGCTCGCCCTCAAAGCAACAGTCACTCCCAGCCTGGCTAGTATTTCTGCCTTTAGCAATGTATAGTCTCATGCTGACTCTGAGACCAAATCACAATTCCCCAGTTGAGGATCTGCAGTCAGGAAAGGGGCCAGTACATCCACCCATTCTTTCTCAGGCAGACCTTCCCTTTGTCAGGGCTGGGCTTCTAGAAGCTCTCTTCTCTAGTGCTCAAGGCTGCTCAGCTGTCGGTTAATTACCAGCCACTCATTGTTTCCACAGTGGCTCACCTGGTTACCATTACCTGCCTCATCAGTCCAGCCTACAGCCAGCCCCTTCTGGCTATTTATACTGCCTTGTTCATGTCTTTCATGCCTTCGCCTTATTTAACATATCCTGAGTGTCTCTGCTGAGTTCCTGTTAAAGACTTTGCCCGGCTGACGTCCCTTCTGGTTCCTGATGCTGATCTCTGACTTCCTGATTACCGGCTCGTCTGATTACCGGTTTTGGTTTCCGAACCCTGGCTTATGTTTTGACTATGTTCCTGATCTGTACTATTTTTTTTGTTTCTATTACATTAAAGGTGTGATATTTTTTTACTGCATTTTCTGTCTCAGTCTGATTCATGGTTCCTGACACCCTTGTTGCAATCCACTCAGATATTGCCATAGAAGCTTCAACATTATCTGTGGCTGTCATCTTTTGCATGGTCCACTGCACTGCTTTCTGTGGGTCAACTCTTTATACCGGAGCCATTTCCCACCCTCCCAGCCTGATGGGTCACTGCCTTCTGTAAACCCCACTGTCTGTTCAACCAGTAAGCAGTTTGTCTCTTGTTGAGCAGCGACTGTCTGTGCTGGGATCTGCTCCTGGTGGGCCTGTGCTTGTGTATTATCCAGTATCAGTTACTCCATTGCTTTATCTGATGCTTTTATAGCCTGGGCGGCTGTAACCCAGGACATGGGTTTGACCGGCACCCCATAATCTCCACCAATTGTCAGGATCCGAGGGGTAAACAGGCGGCTAGGAAACAGTTCAATCAACTTTAAAATATGCTTTATTCAGCAAAATGGAAAATAATGACAGTCTTTATCTTCATGGGCAGCTTAACCATTTAAAGGGGTTGTAAACCCTCGTGTTTTTTCACTTTAACCACTTCAATACCGGCCATTTTCACCCCCTTCCTGCCCAGACCAATTTTTCGTGTTCAGCGCTGTCGCAATTTGAATGATAATTGCGCGGTCATACAACACTGTACCCAAATGAAATCTTTATGGTTTTTTTTCCCCACAAATAGAGCTTTTGTTTGGTGGTATTTGATCACCTCTGCGGTATTTATTTTTTGCACTATAAACAAAAGAAGAGCCACAATTTTGAAAAAAAAAAACTCATTTTTTAACTTTTTGATTTAATAAATATCACAATTTTTTTCCCTCAGTTTAGGCCGATATCTATTCTTTTACATATTTTTGGTAAAGAAAAAAAAATCGCAATAAGCGTGTATTGAATAGTTATAGCGTCTACAAAATAGGGGATAGATTTATGGCATTTTAATTTTTTTTTACCAGTAATGGCGGCGATCTGCGATTTTTATTGTGACCGTGACATTGCGACGGACATATCGGACACTTTTGACACGTTTTTGGGACCATTCACATTTATACAACGATTAGTGCTATAAATCTGCACTGATTACTGTGTAAATGTGACTGGCAGGGAAGGGGTTAACACTAGGGGGCGATTAAGGGGTTAAATATGTTCCCTAGGGAGTGATTCTAACTGTAGGGGGAGGAGACTCACAAGGGGAGGAGACCGATGTGTTCCTCTGTACTGGGATGGTCTCTTCTCCTCTGACAGGACGTGGATCTGTGTGTTTGATCCACTGTCCTGCTGTGATCACGGCTGCCCTGCGGACATCGCGACCACCGGGCACGCGCACTGGGTCCTGAGCAATAAGGGGGCGGGCGCCCCCTAGATGGCCGGGAAGCCCAGGACATCATATGACGTCCACCCGGAGAGAGAGAATGTTCCTGTCTACGTCATTTTACTATGGCTCGGGAAGGAACTGGTTAGAGGGGTTTTAAAGGCTCGTGTTTTTTCACCTTAATGCATCTTATGCATTAAGGTGAAAAAACACCTGGCAGTGACCGGCCCTCCATTTTGCTTACTTGAACCCCTTGATCTCTTCGGTGGGGACCCTCTCTCCCCGGGTTCCCGGCTCTTGATTGGATAGATTGATTGACAGCAGTGGGAGCCAATGGCTGCATTGCAATCAAATCCAATGACGCAGGTGCCTGGGGGCGGGGCAGAGTCCGGCATTCATGTCTGTGGATGCAAAAGCTGGACTCGGGAGCGTGCCCGCAAGGTAACCCCCTCGGCGAGCGCTTCTCCTAGGGGGTTATCTGATACGGTGAGGAGCCGCCGAGGGACCCCAGAAGATGAGGTTCAGGGCCACTCTGTGCAAAAGGAGCTGCACCGTGGATGTATGACGTGTGTTATTTAAAAAAAAAAAGAAATGATCCTTTACAATAACTTTAACTCCTTGCCGACCAGCGCATGACGATATACGTTGGCACAATGGCATTGCTGAGCAAATGGGTGTACAGGTACGTCCCCTTTAAGGTGCGGCATTGTAGGCATGCGTGCGCCCGCCGCGAGCTCCGTGAGTCCGTCCGCGGGTTTATAGACCAGATACATCCTAATTATAGAGCCATTTATCCAAATTTTACTTCAGAGCCTCTGGTTTACTGACCAAATACATCCTTAACCACTTGTCCACCGCCCACTGTCAATTGACGGCGGGCGGAGGACACTCTCGTTCTGGGAGGATGTCATATGACGTCCTCCCTTTAAAACGAGCTAGAATGCGCGCGCTCGCCGCCAGCGGTGCGCGCGCGCGCCCGCCGCGTTCACAAGGCCCCGGTGCGCGTGCCCGGCGGCCGCGATTGCCGCCGGGCACCCGCGATTTCCCGGGAAACGAGCAGGAAAGTGGGTCTCTGTGTGTAAACACAGAGATCCACGTCCTGTGAGGGAGAGGAGGCTGATGGTATGTCCCTTGTACATAGGGACAACCATCAGTCACCTCCCCCAGTCAGTCCCCTCCCCCCCACAGTAAGAAAACATTGAGGGAACATATTTAACCCCTTCCCGCCCCCTAGTGGTTAACCCCTTCCCTGCCAATCACATTTATACAGTAATCAATGCATTTTTATAGCAGGGATCGCTGTATAAACGTGAATGGTCCCAAAAATGTGTCAAAAGTGTCCGAAGTGTCCGCCGCAATATCGCAGTCACAATAAAAAAATCGCAGATCGCCGCCATTACTAATAAACAAAAAAATAAAAAAAAATGCTATAAATCTATCCCCTATTTTGTACACGCTATAACTTTTGCGCAAACCAATCAATACGCGCTTATTGCGATTTTTTTTTTTTTTTACCAAAAATATGTAGAAGAATACGTATCGGCCTAAACTGAGGAAAATTTTATTTAAAAAAAAAAAATGGGTATTTATTATAGCAAAAAGTAAAAAATAGTGTTTTTTTTCCAAACTGGACGCTCTTCTTTTGTTTATAGCGCAAAAAATAAAAACTGCAGAGGTGATCAAATACCACCAAAAGAAAGCTCTATTTGTGGGAAAAAAAGGACACAAATTTTGTTTGGGAGCCACGTCGCACGACCCCGCAATTGTCATTCAAAGTGTGACAGCGCTGAAAGCTGAAAAATGGCTTGGGCAGGAAGGGGGTTTTCGTGCACAGTAGGGAGGTGGTTAATATAGAGCCATTTATCCAACTGTCAATCCAAAGCTTCTGATTTATAAGCAAATATATCCTAAATATAGAACCATTTATCCAACTGTTCATCCAGAGCCTCTGGTTTATAAACCAAATACATTGTGCATATTGAGCCATTTATACAACTGTCCATCTGGAGTTACTGGATTGTAGATCAGACACATAATAAATAGAGATGGAGATTTTTTTCTGTTATATCGAGTAGAATGCAGAGACAGGAACAGTGTGATTGTACAGACACAGGAAGTGATACTGCAGCTGGAGAGGAAGTGATGTCAGATGCAGACAGGATGTGATAGACAGACAGGAAGTGATGTATCTAAGGAACAGGAAGTGATGTAGGGGTCTAATACAGGAAGTTCTGGGTGAAAGGGGAGTTGCGAGGAAGAAAAAAGAAGACGTTGGAATTGGCAGAAGAGGAGGTAATCACATAATTTTTTTAGAAGGACACAAGGATTTCTACAAGGACGTCATGATGGAGAATCAGCCGCCCCTCACATCACCGGGTAAGAGGAGACTTTATTGTAAAGGAGAGAGCAGTACGGAGGCTCCACCTAGATCCCCCATCATCTGATAAACACATAGAAACAATGTATTCAGTCAGTGTGTGTGTTTCCTACAGATGGATCCAGTAATGGGAACCCTCCAGAGAGAAGTCCCCGTCCTCTGGATTCCACACGAGAAGATCACACCATCCCCCACCATCATCAGGTAGATGGGACTGAGCAATTAGAAATCAAGTACATCATTACGGACTCGTTCAGCATAGCGAGGGGCACACGACAGGGGTGCCCCTTGTCGCCCCTGTTGTTTGCCCTGGCTATAGGAGCTGCTGGCGGCTCTACTGAGAGTGGATAGAGGTGTCAGAGGTTGTGCAGTCAATGAGCTGGAGGAAAAAATATCCCTCTACGCTGATGACATGCTTCTGTATTTGACTGAGGCAGAGGGCTTGTTGACCACTGCTCTAGACAAAATCTCAGAATTTGGACAGTTCTCGGGCTTCAAGGTGAATTGGAATAAATCCATTATCTTCCCTTTTTGATCCTGACTATGCTCCGAGATTGCCCCCCGGGGGCCCCCCGAAGGTAGTTTCTAAATTTTGTTATCTGGGAGTAGATGTCCAACTGCCAATCAGTGCTTATGTGATTAATAATTTGGCGCCCATGAAAATGCGGTTGAGGGACAGTCTGCAAACTTGGGCTCAGCTGCTGCTGGGTTTCCTTGGGCGAATCAACATGTTTAAAATGATCTACTTGCCCAGGTTTCTGTATTTGCTTTGGCACGCACCGGTTTATATCCCTAAGAAATGGTTTGCGAGCATTAATAAAATGCTTTTAGCGTTTCTCTGGGGCCCTAAACCCCCTAGAGTATCTTTGGACATGTTTTATTTACCAATACGGGCGGGCAGACTGGCCCTACCGAATCTGCAGTGCTACTACCTGGCAGCCCATCTGACACATGTGCACTGGTAGGGTTTCCCAGACCTGAACATTGCATCTGTGGCAACCAATGCGGCCCAGGTCCACTCGTATGAGGGACTGATTAATGTCCTTTATAGGAACGGGGGGCGGGATTACTGAAGCTGTTGTACAAAATATTCCATATCTGTAATGCCAGGGTGGGTGGGACTAGTCTTGCGGCCTCCCTTAATGCTCCTCTGTGGCACAACCCCCAACTACATGAGATAGTCAAGGTACCGGGTGGGTCGTGCTGGGCAGCATATGGGGTTAAGTATGCCCATCAACTGTTCAGGGATGGGGTGTTTAGGTCCTTCATAGACTTGAGGACTGAATACGGGATTCCCAATACGTTCTTTTTTTGTTATCTCCAGCTGCGCCATGCAGCAACAGCTCAATACGGTGGGGGGTGGTGGGGTGGCGCTCTCCCCCCTCCAGTATGGAAAAAGTGATAACTGATGGGGACCATTCACAGTTGATTTGTAAATACTACTTCAAGCTCCTGACATCTTCCTCCCCCAGAATGGGGAGGGTGGTGGCACAGTGGCAGACTGATATACCGTCCCTCACGGAGGACACTTGGTCGGAGGCTTTGGATACGCTGTTGCCCTCGATGATCTCGGCTAGAGACAAGTTGACACAGTTTAACTATCTCCATAGAATATATTATACCCCAAAGCGACTACATAAAATGGGTAGAAGGGAATCTTCAGAATGCCCTCGCTGCCATGCAGCAGAGGGAGACTTCTTTCATATGGTGTGGCAGTGTCCCCGGGTGGAGAGCTTCTCGAGGGCAATACTGACATTTCTGGGAAATACCCTGGAACTCCCAAATATTTACTCCCCAGCCAGATGTTTTTTAGGAGACCTGGAGGAGGAGGAGGAAATAGCAACCTCGCAGAAAACCCTGCTTAGAATCCTATTTTGTTATGCTAAGAAGGAGTTGGCCCTCAAATGGCGGAACCCTTCACCCCCATCTCTGCAAGGCTGGGTGAATTTAGTGAACAAGGCCCTACCAATGTACAAACTAACCTACATAGCTAGAGGGTGTCCTAAAAAATTTGAGAAAGTGTGGGCGGGATGGATGGAGAAGGTATCGGGAGAAGTGGAGGTGAGATAAATGTAAACAAATGAGTTATGGTTGGAGATAAGTGGGGAAGTCTACTGGTACATCAGGCGATAAGCTGATAAAATATAATAGACAACAGAGGAGACATAGGAGATGAGCGGAAGTTCTAATACTAAATTTGTTTAGTGTTGAATGATTATGGACATTTTTATTTGATATCTGACACAAATATATGATTTTGAGTTTGTTTGGCAATGTAAGCGAATTTTAATGTACGTAAAATGTGTACTGTAATATTTCAATGTACGATACTGTTGATATGTACAGTAAAATTTACCCTTTAAAAAAAAAAAAAAAAAATTAAATACGTTGTAGAATTCTTTGCTTCAAAATAACATTCTTCTATTTAATCTCTGGTTTCCTTTTATAAATCCATTTTATTATATTTGGTGTTTAGGGTGAAGAACCGAAAGACATCAAAGTTGAGGTTAAAGTAGAAAAAGTAGAGAAGTCCGGGGATCAGCAGTCTATGGTAGAGGGTGATCCTCTGTATTCCCAGGATTCCACACAGGAGGATCACACCATCCCTCACCATCATCAGGTAGGTGGGACTGAGCAACTAGAATTCAAAAGTATTCTAAGCTATGAGATGATATTTTTCTATTAAATCTCTTGCTCTATTTATATATTGTTCTTTTATCTTTGGGGTTTAGGGTGAGAGATTTCCCCCTCCTCTGTGTTCCTGGGATTCCATACAGGAGGATCACACCATCCCTCACCATCATCAGGTAGGTAAATATGAATTCTAAGCCATGAGATGACGTTCTTCTGTGTTGTCTCTTATTTTACTTCGACATCTGAAGTGCAGCCTTTGTTACCCACATCCCCATCCCTGTTACTAGCTCCTTTTGAGCGCCCTACATTTTTCACATCCAGTTTTATTTTTTAATATACATTCCTTTCCTCTGTGGGTCTTAAGTCCAGACACATCGCGGGTCCTCTTCATCCTTGTGTTCTTCCAACGGAGGGTACATACTGAATGACGCGTCGTTTTGTGTCCTTTATGTCTGCCTTGAGGTGACTTTAATAGATGTTTTCTATTATTTTGGTGTAGGGTGAAGAACGGATTAATATAAAATCTGAGGTTAAAGAAGAAGAAGTAGAGACGTATGTGGGGGGTGATCAGCCATTCACGGAGGAGGTTGGGATGATTATGAAAAGTAAACAGGAGGACATTTCTCTACCTCTTGACACAGGTAGGTAACAGACATTGAGAAAAAAAAAGGTCATAGTCTCATTTTACTTCTAAGTATAAGGATTGTAGTGTAAAAAAAAAAGTTAGATAATAATCAGATCTTCACATCATCCTATAGGCAGGTTCTAAAAGGTTAAATATGTGTTTGCCTACTAAAGGGTTAATGTGTGGTGTGGTAAGAGTTAACACTTGGTGCTGTGATGTTCCTTCCCCTGCATGTGTCACTTCCTGATTCTGAACCGGATCGGACCTCGTGGTCTGTTCCTGTATGGGAGGTGATCAGTGAGGACGCTGTAAAGAGGTGAACTAAACTATTTGGTGGCGTTTTCCCTTAGCAGGACCCCTGGATGGGTTCCAAGCAGGGCCGGGACAAGGGGTGGGCCGGAAGTGTGGCTGCCCTGGGCAAAATGGTTTACTGTAGGGATGGGGGCGCCTTCCTTCTGTTACAAGGCTGACTGGAGTAGTGATAGCGACAGTGATTTAGACAAGGGAGTGACTGATCGGCGTAGGATCCCCTAAACTTGCACATCATGAATGAGGAGTGGGTGCAGTTTGGCATCTTTGCCCTGGGCACTGGAAGACCTTGTCCCAGCACTGGTTCCAAGGACTGGACTTTTGATGCCAGTTACTGGGGTGCAACTAAGCTATAAAAAGTTATGAACAACGGCGCACAGCCAAATCCGGTACATTGTTATGAGAGAGAGAGAGGAAATGCAATTGTGATTCTGTATATCACTCAAATGTACTTCTATGGAACCTGGACAGAACGGTAAATATAACTTTATTCACTAAAGCAGTGATTAAATAGTTACATAGTAGGCGAGGTTGAAAAAAGACACAAGTCCAACCTATGTGTGTGATTTTATGTCAGTATTACATTGTATATCCCTGTATGTTGTATGTATGGTTCTCAACCTCAGTCCTCAAGTACCCCCAATGGGCCATGTTTTCAGTTTTATTTCTTATTTTGCACAGCTGCTTTAAATCAATATCAATGACATGGTATTGATAAGAGCTCTTTTATCTAAGGGAAGTTCCCAAAACATGGCCCGTTGGGGGTACTTGAGGACAGAAGGTGAGAACCATTGCATTAACCACTTCCTTACTGGGCACTTAAACCCCCCCCCCCCCCCCCCTGCCCAGACCAATTTTCAGCTTTCAGTGCTGACGCACTTTGAATGACAATTGCGCGGTCATACAACACTGTACCCAAATGAATTTTTTATAATTTTTTTCCCACAAATAGAGATTTCTTTTGGTGGTATTTTATCACGTCTGCGTCTTTTTGATTTTTTGCGTTATAAGCCTGACAAAAAGACTGACAATTTTGAAAAAAACACAATTTTTTACTTTTTTCCCATAATAAATATCCCAATTTAAAAAAAATTAAATATTTTTTTTCTCAGTTTAGGCCGATACGTATTATTGTGATTTTTTTTTTACCAAAAATATGTAGAAGAAGCGTTTATTGATTGGTTTGCGCAAAAGTTATAGCGCCTACAAAATAGGGGATAGATTTATGACATATTTTTTTTAATTTTTTTTTTTTACTAGTAATGGTGGTTATCTGCGATTTTTGTCAGGACTGCAATATTGCGACGGACAGATCGGACACTTTTGACACTATTTTGGGACCTTTCACATTTATACAGCGAACAGTGCTATAAATATGCACTGATTACTGTATAAATGTGACTGGCAGGGAAGGGGTTAAGGCCTCGTACACACGACCAGTTTTCTCAGCAAAAAACGACAAGAAAACTGCTGGGAGAGCTTTCTTGCCGAGAAAACCATTCGTGTGTATGGTTTCTCGTCGAGAAAACTGCCGGGAATCTCGACGAGAAAAATAGAGAACCTGCTCTCTATTTTCTCGTCAGGATTCTCGTCGGCCTCTTTCCTGGCGAGAAAAACGGTCGTGTATATGCTTTTGCGAGTCTTAAAAAATCGCGCATGCTCAGAATCAAGTATGAGACGGGAGCGCTCCTTTTGGTAAAACTAGCGTTCGTAATGGAGATAGCACATTCGTCACGTTGTAACAGACTGAAGAGCACGAAGCTGAAAAGCGCAAATCGTCTCTCCCCAAACTTTTACTAACACACGGTAACACGAGATCAGCAAAATCAGCCCAAGGGGTGGCACCATTGGAATCGAACTTCCCCTTTATACTGCCATCATACGTGTTGTACGTCACCGCGCTTTACAAAGACGAGATTTGGAATTGACAGTGTGTATGCAAGGAAAGCTTGACAAGAATCTCGTCGAGAAAAACTACGTGTTTTTTGACGACGAGATTCTCGGCCGTGTGTACGAGGCTTTAACACTAGGGGGCGATCAAGGCGTTAAATGTGTTCCCTTGGAGTGATTCTTACTGTGGGGGGAGGGGACTGACTGGGGAAGGTGACCGATGGTGTGTCCCTATGTACAAGGGACACAGCATCGGTCTCCTCTCCCTGACAGGATGTGGATCACTGTGTTTACACACAGTGATCCACGTCCCTGTCTCTGTGACTGCTGATCGCGGGTACCTGGCGGACATCGCGGCCGCCAGGCACACACATCAGCACCCGCATGACACAGCGGGCACAGCTATTCCGCTATGCACACCCGCGGTGGTGCGCAACGCGGAAGTAAACAAGAGGACGTCCAGCGACGCCCTCCCGGCAGTTCAGGTCCGCGCTGTGGCCGTCTTTCGGCTATAGCGCGGACCTGAAGTGGTTAAAGAACCTATTGTTTAAGAGCAACCGTCTGTGTTACTTTGGAAGAGAAGGGAATTTACAATGTATTGGGGAGAACTGGGGAATAGAAAGTACAAGTCAGTTAATAAAAAAATATATATAGTTGTGCTAAATATGAAATCAATCATAAACACACCACTGGGTGATTAAAGAATCTATATAAATACAGCAGTAGCAAATATGGTTATAAAGTGCTCAGTGAAGAACCAAAATACAAGATCAATATACACAATATTAGTGGTTGAAATATAAAAAATGAATGAATGGATAAATATGAATAATAGTCCACTGGTCATTGGTACAAACAACCTCAAAGTTCATATGTTGTGATCCAAACAAAAACACCCGTGCAGATATCCAGAAAATAAGGAAGGAAAATCCAATCTTCATTAAAAGAATACCAAACGTGAAAATCCACCACCATCAGTAAGTAGTTCTGCTTACCAGATAGAATTGGTCCCCTATGACGGAGGACCTCAAACTCCATGTGATAAGTCTCAGTTGATACCGCCAGACCTCAAACAACATATAGTGGATCTCAGTTGGTACTGCCAGACAGCCCATGTATCATCATTCAGATGCCAGTATTCCACACCATTGGATGCACATAGAAAGAAGGGGGACACTGGATAGTGTAAAATCCTTGGGGTTTATTAAAAAAAGCATAAAAACATACTCACAAGAGCAAAATTAGTAGACAGCCTTAAGTATAGCAGCGCCGGCCTGTCAGGCGCTGGCACACAGACACATCCATGGGAACCGAGCAGTGGAGGGTGACGTCAGCACATTGCTCATATCCGCCCTACGCGTTTCGTGAAAGTTCACGTCGTCTCGGGGCGGCGGGCTGCGTCACCCCCTCTTTATAGGGAACACACCAGGAAGTAACCAATCCAAAGGAGGATGGGCGCACGTCTCACCGTAAGGTAACCAAGCCTCGCTTTTGGAGCCGCCAAACGTGCGTCATCACGTAATAGCACGCCGGTGCGGCCTTGGGAATAGGTCACGCCACGCACCGACTTAACTGCGGCAGCAAGAAACAGCGCGCACCACCTCCGAAGGGAGAATCTTCCGTGTGTAAACAGGAAACAAGGAACGGAGTGTACCTGCCCACCCCCTGCGGCCACTAAGGACACAGCAGAATCGGCAGGACAAATAAACCGCTCCATAAACATTAGAATAAGTAACAGAAAATATATATATTAAATTATACATATAAATCTGAAAAATTAGGTAGACTCGGAGAAACCACTTGGTCCACACCAATGTTCTAAGAAAAGGTATAAAAAAGCCACCACGTGTTGGTTATAAATAATTAATACAAAATACCCAATTAGTTAACAGAAAAATGCAATATAATGTAAATGCATAAACACTAATAGGTAATGTATTATAATTACATTAAAAAACTACAACCCTATTTTTACACTCTTATCAAATTGGGAGTGCACATAGGTGTTAGTACCCAAAGACACAAGGAGCAATATCATTGAAAATTAGACATTGTTACAATTAGATACTGATGATTAAACCATTTTTGTTTTTTTGAAAATATCAAAATGCCAAAATAAGACTCTCTAAGAATTATTAATGAAGGCATTGATGTCGGTGTCCACATTGAGTCCGAAAGGAACATAGGTCCTCAACTGGTACACCCATGCCATCTCTTGCTTGGAGATCTCTCTCACAAGGGAGCTGCCTCTCCAGTGGGGTCTATATTTGTCGATCCCCATAAATAACGTATTAGAGGGATCTCTCTTATGAACCTGGTCGTAATACCTAGATACAGAATGTTTGTCGAAGCCTTTTCGGATATTATCTATATGTTCATTGAGTCTCACCTTCAGTGCCCTCTTGGTCCTCCCCATATATTGAAGGCCGCAAGGGCACTGTATAAGATAAACGACTCCCAAAGATGAACATGTTATGAACGGTTCAACTTCATAGGACCGACCAGTGCTGGTCAAAGAGAATTGGCTGATCTTCCTATCTCTACAGCTGTTAAGGCTACACACTTGACATTTCTTACATCGGTAATAACCCATCAGGTTCTCTAAAAAGGTCCTATGTGCTCGTGGGGGATCCTGAACACTCGGGGCAATTCTATTAGAGAGCGATGAAGCTCCTCTAAATACAATAGAGGGTCTCTCAGGGAGAGAGGGTGCTAACACTTGATCACTGGTTAGCACATGCCAGTGTTTGCGTTTTAGATGTTTAATAGTCTGATGCTGCGTGGAAAATGTAATGATAAATGGGAGAGAAAATTTTCCATCCCTTGCCACTTTCCCTCTGTCCTCCAAGAGGGGCCCTCGATCAGTCTCTCTCACAGTCTGAATCAAATGAAACATATCACTCTGTTTGTAACCTTTGTCTACAAATCTTTTGGAAAGGATTTCCGCCTGACTGTTGAAAGCCTCTATATCCGTACAATTGCGCCTCAGCCTAGTGAATTGACCCTGCGGAACCACTTTGAGCCAAGGGGCATCATGGCAGCTGTCAAGCAGAATATATGAATTCCTATCAGTTTGTTTGAAATAGGTGGTCGTGATAAATTTATTATTGACAACTGAGATGTTCAGATCCAAATAGTGGATCGATTCCTGGCTGGCCTCAAAAGTAAATCTAATGCCCTTGTTGTTGTCATTGAGGGACTGCATGAAATCCCACAAGGCGGGTTCACTGCCATCCCATAGGAGGAGGACATCGTCGATGTACCTTGCCCAGAGAACCACTTCAGGTCTCCGGCAGGCATCCACGACGTCCTCCTCCCATTTGCCCATAAAAAGATTGGCCAGGCTGGGGGCGTACTTTGACCCCATTGCCACACCACGGTCTTGGCGATAGAATTGATTATCGAACCAAAAATAATTATGACTCGCTGCATATCTCAGCAGGGTCATAATAAATTCAATCTGCCGAGGTACAAGTTCTGACCCTCTAACCAAATAGAGCTCCACAGCTTCGAAACCACATTCGTGGGGAATAATGGTATAGAGTGAGTTCACATCGGCCGTGACCAACCGCATACCATTTGTGGGAACAAAGTCTGTTAGTAAGTTAATAACTTGTTTGGTATCTCTTATAAATGAGGGGATCTTCTGGACCAAGGGCTGTAAAAAGAAATCAATGTATTTCCCCACCCGAGACGTGATTGAGTCAATCCCACTCACAATGGGAGGGGAAGTCTGACTCTTATGTATCTTCGGGAGATAGTAAATAACAGGAGTGCGGGGGGCACATGGTATCAAAAAGAGCCTCTCCTTGTCACTCAAAATACCTTCTCGATGACCCTGGTCCACAATGATTTCTAAGTCTTTCTTATACTTAATGACAGGATCTCTATTTAGAGGAGTGTAAGTTTCAACATCATCGACAATCCGATGCAACTCTTTCAGGTAGTCACACCTGTCAAGGATGACTATCCCCCCCCTCCCCCCCTTGTCTGCAGGTCTCATGACTAAGGATTTATTAGAGCACAGAGACTCATGGCCATTTTCCAAATTCTTCTGCATCTTAACCTTCTTTACCTTAATCTTTTTTCTAGATCTTTAAGTACTACATCCCGTAATACTCTAATACTAGGAGCCAATGAGCCAGGGGGATAAAACAATGACGCATTCGCTAAACCAGTATGTTTATATTTAGGTAAAGGAACCACTCTATCCGTAATAGGGTTGGACAAAAAGTCTTTTAATGTTAAGCTTTCTTGCAAACTTATGAACATCCATAAAGGTTTGAAACTTGCTCAGGCTCCTCGGCGGAGCAAATTTCAAACCCTTGTCCAAAAGACTTTGCTCAGACTCTGACAGAGTCTGGCAACTCAAATTAAAAATACCAGCACCTACACTCGAAGTACGCCCCCAGCTTGGCCAATCTTTTTATGGCCAAATGGGAGGAGACCTGCCGGAGACCTGAAGTGGTTCTCTGGGCAAGGTACATCGACGATGTCCTCCTCCTATGGGATGGCAGTGAACCCGCCTTGCAGGATTTCATGCAGTCCCTCAATGACAACAACAAGGGAATTAGATTTACTTTTGAGGCCAGCCAGGAATCGATCCACTATTTGGATCTGAACATCTCAGTTGTCAATAATTTATCATGACCACCTATTTCAAACAAACTGATAGGAATTCATATATTCCGCTTGACAGCTGCCATGATGCCCCTTGGCTCAAAGCAGTTCCGCAGGGTCAATTCACTAGGCTGAGGTGCAATTGTACGGATATAGAGGCTTTCAACAGTCAGGCGGAAATCCTTTCCAAAAGATTTGTAGACAAAGGTTACAAACAGAGTGATATGTTTCATTTGATTCAGACTGTGAGAGAGACTGATCGAGGGCCCCTCTTGGAGGACAGAGGGAAAGTGGCAAGGGATGGAAAAATTTCTCTCCCATTTATAACTACATTTTCCACGCAGCATCAGACTATTAAACGTCTGATACGCAAACACTGGCATGTGCTAACCATTGATCAAGTGTTCGCACCCTCTCTCCCTGAGAGACCCTCTATTGTATTTAGAGGAGCTTCATCGCTCTCTAATAGAATTGCCCCGAGTGTTCAGGATCCCCCACGGGCACATAGGACCTTTTTAGAGAACCTGACGGGTTATTACCGATTGTAAGAAATGTCAAGTGTGTAGCCTTAACAGCTGTAGAGATAGAAAGATCAGCCAATTCTCTTCGACCAGCACTGGTCGGTCCTATGAAGTTGAACCGTTCATAACATGTTCATCTTTGGGAGTCGTTTGTCTTATACAGTGCCCTTGCGGCCTTCAATATGTGGGGAGGACCAAGAGGGCACTGAAGGTGAGACTCAATGAACATATAGCTAATATCCGAAAAGGCTTCGACAAACATTCTGTATCTAGGTATTACGACCAGATTCATAAGAGAGATCCCTCTAATACGTTATTTCTGGGGATCGACAAATATAGACCCCACTGGAGAGGCAGCTCGCTTGTGAGAGAGATCTCCAAGCACGAGATGGCATGGGTGTACCGGTTGAGGACCTATGTTCCTTTCGGACTCAATGTGGACACCGACATCTATGCCTTCATTAATAATTCTTAGTCTTATTTTGGCATTTTGATCTTTTCAAAAAAACAAAAATGGTTTAATCATCAGTATCTAATTGTAACAATGTCTAATTTTCAATGTTATTGCTCCTTGTGTCTTTGGGTACTAACACCTATGTGCACTCCCAATTTGATAAGAGTGTAAAAATAGGGTTGTAGTTTTTTAATGTAATTATAATACATTACCTATTAGTGTTTATGCATTTACATTATATTGCATTTTTCTGTTAACTAATTGGGTATTTTGTATTAATTATTTATAGCCAACACGTGGTGGCTTTTTTATACCTTTTCTTAGAACATTGGTGTGGACCAAGTGGTTTCTCCGAGTCTACCTAATTTTTCAGATTTATATGTATAATTTAATATATATATTTTCTGTTACTTATTCTAATGTTTATGGAGCGGTTTATTTGTCCTGCCGATTCTGCTGTGTCCTTAGTGGCCGCAGGGGGTGGGCAGGTACAATCTGTTCCTTGTTTCCTGTTTACACACGGAAGATCCTTCCTTCGGAGGTGGTACGCGCTGTTTCTTGCTGCCGCAGTTAAGTCGGTGCGTGGCGTGACCTATTCTCAAGGCCGCGCCAGCGTGCTATCACGTGATGACGCACGTTTGGCGGCTCCAAAAGCGAGGCTTGGTTACCTTGCGGTGAGACGTGAGCGCGCATCCTCCTTTGGATTGGTTACTTCCTGGTGTGTTCCCTATAAAGAGTGGGTGACGCAGCCCGCCGCCCGTGCCCCGAGACGACGTGAACTTTCACGAAACGCATAGGGCGGATACGAGCGATGTGCTGACGTCACCCTCCACTGCTCGGTTCCCACGGACATGTCTGTGTGCCAGCGCCTGACCGGCCGGCGCTACTATACACTCCGTTCCTTGTTTCCTGTTTACACACGGAAGATTCTCCCTTCGGAGGTGGCGCGCGCTGTTTCTTGCTGCCGCAGTTAAGTCGGTGCGTGGTGTGACCTATTCCCAGGGCCGCGCCGGCGTGCTATCACGTGATGACGCACGTTTGGCGGCTCCGAAAGCGAGGCTTGGTTACCTCGCGGTGAGACGTGCGCGCGCATCCTCCTTTTGGACTGGTTACTTCCTGGTGTGTTCCCTATAAAGAGTGGGTGACGCAGCCCGCCGCCTGTGCCCCGAGACAACGTGAACTTTCACGAAACGCGTAGTGCGGATACGAGCAATGTGCTGACGTCACCCTCCACTGCTCGGTTCCCACGGGCGTGTCTGTGTGCCAGCGCCTGACCGGCCGGCGCTGCTATACTTAAAGCTGTCTACTAATTTTGCTCTTGTGAGTATGTTTTTTTGCTTTTTTTAATAATGAACCCCCAAGGATTTTACACTATCCAGTGTCCCCCTTCTTTCTATGTGCATCCAATGGTGTGGAATACTGGCATCTGAATGATGATACATGGGCTGTGTGGCGGTACCAACTGAGATCCACTATATGTTGTTTGAGGTCTGGCGGTATCAACTGAGATTTATCACATGCAGTTTGAGGTCCTCCGTCATAGGGGACCAATTCTATCTGGTAAGCAGAACTACTTACTGATGGTGGTGGATTTTCATGTTTGGTATTCTTTTAATGAAGACTGGATTTTCCTTCCTTATTTTCTGGATAACTGCACGGGTGTTTTTGTTTGGATCACAACATATGAACTTTGAGGTTGTTTGTACCAATGACCAGTGGACTATTATTCATATTTATCCATTCATTCGTTTTTTATATTTCAACCACTAATATTGTGTATATTGATCTTGTATTTTGGTTCTTCACTAAGCACTTTATAACCATATTTGCCACTGCTGTATTTATATAGATTCTTTAACCACTTCCATACTGGGCACTTATACACCTTCCTGCCCAGACCAATTTTCAGCTTTCTGCGCTGTTGCATTTTGAATGACAATTGCGCGGTCATGCTACACTGTACCCAAACTAAATTTTTATCATTTTGTTCCCACAAATAGAGCTTTCTTTTGGTGGTATTTGATCACCTCTGTGATTTTTATTTTCTGCTAAAAAATAAAAAAAAGACCGAAAATTTTGAAAAAAAAAAAGTTTTTTTTGTTTCAGTTACAAAACTTTGTAAATAAGTTAGTTTTCTCCTTCACTGATGGGCACTGATGGGGCTGCACTGACGGGCACGGATAAGGCGGCACGGATGGGCAACAATCGGCGGCACGGATGGGCAACGATAGGCGGCACGGGTGGGCACAGATAGGCGGCACGGGTGGGCACAGATAGGCGGCACGGGTGGGCACAGATAGGCGGCACGGGTGGGCACAGATAGGCGGCACGGGTGGGCACAGATAGGCGGCACGGGTGGGCACAGATAGGCGGCACGGGTGGGCACAGATGGGCACGGATAGGCGGCATGGATGGGCACTGATAGGTGGCACGGATGGGCAACGATCGGCGGCACGGATGGGCAACAATCGGCGGCACGGATGGGCAACGATCGGCGGCACGGATGGGCAACGATCGGCGGCACGGGTGGGCACAGATAGGCGGCACGGGTGGGCACTGATAGGCGGCACGGATGGGCACTGATAGGTGGCATGGATGGGCACTGATAGGTGGTACTGTACTGTACTAATGGATGCCAATCAGTGCCAAACAATGCCTGCCAATCAGTGGTGCCCCATGTGGGCACTGATAGGCATCCATTGTGGCACTGATTGGCATCCATTTGGCATTGGCATCCATTATCCCTGGTGGTCTAGGGTGGCATACCTTTATGGTGGGCTTCCCTGGTGGTCTAGTGGCATCCCTGGTGGTCTAGTGGCATCCCTGGTGGTCCAGTGGGCATCCTCGGGGGGGCTGTGCTGATAATGGATCAGCACAAACCCCCCCTGTCAGAGGAGCAGCCGATCGGCTCTCCTCTACTCGCGTCTGACAGACGCGAGTGAGGAAAAGCCGATGACCGGCTTTTCCTGTTTACACTGTGATCAGCCATGATTGGACACGGCTGATCACGTGGTAAAGAGTCTCCGTCTGAGACTCTTTACCTAGATCGGTGTTGCGGGATGTCAGACTGACACCCCGCAGCAACGATCGCCGCGATGCGCGCCCCCGGGGGCGCGCAGCGGCTCAAAATCCTGAGGACGTCATATGACGTCCAGTCAGGATTTTGAAACCACTTTGCCGACGCCAATCCGCTATAGGGCGGGCGGCAAGTGGTTAATCACCCAGTGGTGTGTTTATGATTGATTTCATATTTAGCGCAACTATATATTTTTTATTTTTATTTTGTTTAACTGATGATTGTTTTCAGGTTAGTTGCTGCTTCCCCTATTCAGACAGTTTGACTCATCTGTCTGTCTCCAAATATCCTAGCGCAGTTTCTTTTTCCATCATTTTTTCCATATACAATTCAGTTAAGTCTTGATGTCATGGAGTGAAGAGTGATAAGAAGGAGCCTCCAGTTCGGGGCAGAGAGAGAGGTGGTGACCGGTGACAGAGGTTCTGTAGGCAAGGGAAGCTTGGCACCTGGCTGGGCTCCTATGTTAGGGCCCACTTGTCAAGTAATTTTGGACCAACTCTCGTTACAAGTCAAGATATTTTATTGCATATGCAAGAGAAATGGTTAAATGTATATTTTCTGCTTCAGAGATCCATTTCTGCCTGTCATAAGTTTACATGCTGCTTTTATCACCCTTAAACCTTCCCCCTTCCTGTTCGTAACGTCCTGATCACGTGTATAATTTCAACTTTTATTCTGACGTTTTAGCAGGAAGATGAGAATATCCTTTTTCAGCCAACACCTTATGACAGGAAATTTCATACAATGGACACATAAATTATTCCATGGTTCGCAGCCCATGTTTTGACAGATGTAAGAGTCAGCACATCTTTGCACAATAGAATATGGTCATATGACTTATTCCAGTAATTAGGGCTATTAGAGCTTATTCAGCATATTTAAGTATTAATAGAGTTATATAAAGCAAACATTTTAACTTTAGAAGATATAGTCATATTAATATGCATATTCATAGTTGACATTTAAAGTATAATTTCTAATTTCTCTAACAGCTGCTCCCTTTTATACTTATAATGTCAATAATTCAAATATCCAGGTTCTTTATTTTACCAGGTATTATCATTTAGACAAATAAGTCTTTTGAAAGGACTGTAAGTTCATCTTCATCAGGTTCCGAGTATAGTTCAGTGTTGTTCTGGAAAAACATAGTCTTTGTTAGTGATGTGTCAATCAGTCTTTGAAGAATTCCTCTAATACAAGGAATGCAGCAACATCCACACAGCGCAAGGACCGTGGCTGCCATGACAACAGAGATGAGCAAACCTTTTGCAAGATCACCCCATTTACCAAACCATTTTTCAAAGAGTCCTGTTAAGGGGTTCTCTACACCAGAGTTCTCAGTTAGTTCCTGGGATAACATTTGTAGGCCTTGTAAAGCCTTGGTGATACTTCCATCAGGTGCCGTATTATTTGGAATAAAAGTGCAGCAGAAGGTGCCGAACATTTCGCATACCCTGCCCCTTTCTGCCAGCAACATATCCAATGCTATACGGTTCTGCCACGCTGTCAAAGAGGTGGCGTCCAATTGTGCTGCTATACCTTTGATAGCATCTCTGGTGTAATTCACAAACCTCTGCTGGTTGTAGTAGATGTAGTAGATGTAGTTTATCCAGTCGACGTTCTTGTTGGCCTGTACCCATAGGAAGAGTGAGGTGAGTCCTGCTGTTACTTGATTCTGTGCTTTAAATTCATCCGGAAACTCCTCGTGGAACACCTATTGAGTCTATATATACCTGGTTGTCAAAATGATTCTGGACACTTAAGTCTCTTAAAATAGTGTTTACCTGGTAGTCTCATCAATTTATTAGTCATAGGAACAATATAAAAGGGAAGCAACAGGCGGGTAAGGGCACAACTACCCTCCCATCTAGGTGGCAGTCTGAGCCTTAGTTTCTTGTCCCCACACAGCCACCAAACATCAGCCAGTTGCCGTTTCTGTTCCTGAAACCATTTTAGTTGATACTTAATGTCTGTAGTTGATGTTGTGGTCGCACAGTATTCAGGAGATAGAGTGCCAACCTTTGTACCATCCTTATCTTTGTTGGAGAAACTAGAAAAATTTCCTGGTAATGCTTGTAGTGAAGGGGGTGTACTTTGCATTTTAGTTTTAGGGTATCTCTTTTTCTCATTTGCACATTCAGACCCAGTAATATCTTCTGAAAACAGTCTTATTATGCAAGCTAAATCTGTTTCCTCTTCAGGGAGAGGAATGGTAGCTAGTTGTGGTCTTGGGTTTGCACAAGAAATACAATCACTTAACCCCTTAGATTGAGTTGTGTATCTGACCCATTCTATCCACTCATTTTTGTCTCCAAATCCTGTTTCTATACTTAATTGTTCCTTGTAAGTAAAATCTGTTTTAAACAAAGAGGTATTAAGTTGAAACTGAGTTGGCTCGGGGGCTGGGGTGTTCTGACCAGGGGTTACAACCTAAATAGTGATTCTCCCTAGTAGGTCAGATATTGTACCATATACCAATTAGTTGTATTGTTTAGTTTACAAAATTGGAGCCATTGTTACTGTAAATCAGCGCGGGGATCCCTTGTCGTGGAATCACCTCTTTGATTAGTACTTTGGCTACTGACTGTCCATCCGTGTGCGTCATAGGAAAAGTTTCCACCCACTTTATAAACCTGTACACAATAACCAGACAGTACTTATTCTCACATTTGTTCAATTCAATAAAATCCATGCATATTGTGTGAAAGGGATAAGGGGGTTGTGGGAAATGACCCCTTAAGGCTCTTAGGGCACCTTGTGCATGGTATCTGTTACAAATCGGATATGTGAGACAAAATTTTCAGAGTAGTTTTGTAAACCCATATGTTGTGTACACCCAGTACCATCCCTCCTTTTGAGGTATGGGCCTACCCATGACTCAATAACACAGCATACGTGAATAGTGATGTAGATAAGTTAGGTTTACCTTCTGTACATGTGTATATACCATTGACCAGTGTTGACCCTGTATATAACCACTTTGATTTTCACCTGCCGGTGATGTTTTCTGCATTTCTGATATCCATGTTTCATCAATAGCTCTCTGTACCTCATCATTTACTTGGGAAACTGTATATGTTTGTCATTGCTGTCCTTCAGAAGCTTCCTTTGCTGTCTTGTCTGCTAGTGCATTCCCTAGGGTAATTGGATCTGTTCCCTTTCTATGTGCCGCACATTTACAAATAGCCACTTGTGCTGGTTTTTGTACATATTCTAGAAGGGCAAGAATGAGATCTCTGTGTGATCGGTTTCCCATGGCAACGTAATCATACCCCTTTTTTCCATTGCTGGGCAAATATGTGTAGAGAAAGCGTATTGGCTGTCAGTATAAATATCTATTTATTTTTCCCTTCCCCTAGACTGCAGGCCCTTGACAGGGCTATAATGTCAGCTTGTTGTGCAGAATAGGAACTGGGAAAGGGTCTAGCTTCAATGACCTGGTCATGTGTTACTATAGCATAAGCCGTTTGATTTATCGTTTTTTTTACACGACCCATCAACAAAAAAGGTAATGTCAGCATCTAGAAAGGGAACATCAGTGAGATCCTTCCTAGGGAGTACCCGTTCATCAATTTTGAGCTGCACAATCATGTGGATCCCCATCACCAGGTGTTGGCATTAGTGTAGCAGGATTCAATGTAGTACACTTCTTGATTGTAACGTGTGGTTGTCCCAGAAGTGTAGTCATACATAATAAATGCCTGACTGGAGATAAATAGGAGATTCTGTCTTATAGTAAGATCACCTAAATAACATGTGAGACCTTTAAGTACCAGGGGTGGAACAATACTATCAATGCAGATGACCGTATGGCCAATGAGGCTGCTACTACAGCTTGTACACAGTGGGGCAAATTAGTTAAGTAAAATGCAACTAGCTTGTGTTCGTTCTCATAAACCTGAGTGAGAGCAGAAGTCATGTACCCCTCTTTACAATCTACAGTCTGCTAAAGGGTTTCTACTGTAATTGGGTAGGCTAAGCACAGTAGAACCCACAATGAGGTGCTTCACCTTTGTAAATGCATCCTCTGCTTGCACATTCCACTGGATGGAACCTTTTGCAGACATTTGTGTACCATAGATGAGATCAGAAAGAGGCACCACCTCCGTAGCATAATTAGCTATCCATGCTCTACAAAAATTTGCCATGCCAAGAAATTACATCATTTCTTTATTTTTAAGTGGTTTGGGGGCTTGAATGATGGCCTCTTTTCGGATCTCATCTGGATGTCTGCCTTTTTGAGATATAATGTAACCCTGGTATTTCACCTTGTTTTTCAAAAGTTGTATTTTATTTTGCTAACCTTGTGACCTTGTTCTGCGAGGAAATGCATCAGAGCCAAGGTGTCAATTTTACATTGTCGCTCCAGAGGAGCCGCTACCAGAATGTCATCCACATACAAGAGAATTTGACTCCCACTGGGAGGTACAACTCGAGACAAAGCATTGAACATTTCTTGTGAGTTTTCCCTTGTACATAAGTGCAAACCAGAACTGACTGTCTGTCTTAATTAGCCCTACGTCTGTCTTTCCTTTTGATCACAAGAAATCGGGGACGTCTTTTAAGGCATCCCCTTTCCCTTTGGTCAAAAAGTGTCAGTCACTGTCTTTTGTCAAAACTTCAATCACGCAAGTTCTGGTTGTACATTCAACAAACCACGCTAATCTGTACCTCTGATTCCCTCTGGATTTCAGTTCCTCATCTGTTAATTTGACCCAGTCTGTGATAAGTTCTCCTAGCTCATGCCATGATACCTCGGAGTTCCGCGTGACCGAAACATGAGGTACAGCATCCTGCCTGTATATTTGCAGAATAGGCTGTGGTAGGAGACAAGTAGCCATGTTATTTCCTTCCTTATCACAGTACAGGTATCTTAAGAGCACTTCAGTGTTAGTGCAACTCATTAACTGTTTCTCATAGGACCTATCAGGCCCAGTGGTCCTTTTGTAGTAGATAGTGCAATAGAGGTTCGTCTGGACCTTGTACCTTTCCTCACAGGCTCTTCAATTATTTCTGTCAGGGTTTTGGGCATCTTTAATCCCTCAGTTTGTAAATCCAAGCTGTACCAGTATCAGGGCTCATTATCCACAGCTGTGATTTGTTTTTCACACAGCCGATGGGCTTTGAGGCCCCCCTCCACTGGTACGACAGAAATATCAAGAGCATGCAACATGTCTCTACCCAACGAATTAACAGGACATTTAGTTGACATTACAATTTTACACTGAGCCTTTTTACCTGTCTGTGGATTTTCCACAGTAAGGCCTTCAGACACGGCCTCCTGGTGCATCAACCCATTTGCAGATTTTACATATACTAAACCTTTTCCCTGTACCCCTGGTGGCATATCCAGCGGGTGTATCAGGGTCCTACAAGCCCCAGTGTCACAGAGAAATGTTACCCAACTACTCTTTGCAACCCAGGTTATTTCTGGCTTGGCTTCAGCATGCAAACAAGTTTCAACATTACACACATCCAAAATATCAGATTCTTTCCCATCCTTCTGCTTCTCTCTCTGCAGACACACTTTTACCATACAGGAAACACTCCCCCCTCATCCTTTTCTTTACTTTCTTTTTTGGTTGGAAGTGCCCCTCAGCATGCCTCGCATACTTGATTAGCTCCTAGAGTCTGCAGATCCTATGGTTAATCATGTGTTCGTTAACAAAACTTGATATAAGGACTAGCAGCCCCTTCAGGATTGCATTCTTTAGCTGTTGTTCATATGGGCTATCGTTCACTTGATCTACTGGGATTTCTATCCCAGAGTGGTTATTTAAAATTCTTCTTTATCCTAACAATGAAATTATCCACTGTTTCCTCTTCTCCCCATATACACTGATTTATAATGGACCAGTCGGCTTGACGTATCCATCTATCCTCTCTCTATCTTTGCTATAAGAGCATTTCTTCTGTTTTTGAGTGCTGCATCATCCTGAGGCAACACCCCTCCCTGGTTGTTTAATCCACTCCAATCTCCCACTACATGATGCCAGTCAGGTCCCAGTACCTGTCTGGTGACCTGCTCTATTTCCCTCACATTGAGATGATAGCTAGCAACCATTCCCATGATACCATCCCTGAATTGAGCTATGTGGACCTTGGGATTGCTGTAAGGAGGGTCAGCGGGGTAACTTGTTGCATACCTCTGTCCCATCTGGTGGTGGGGACTGCAGGTCTGCAATAGGGAATTGGGAGCGGGTGGTGAAGTCAGAGGGGGAGCAGCGTCTGTCGGTGGGATTGGAGAGTCCTCTAAAGGGTGTGTAGGGGCTGTCGGGTGCATTAGGTTTGTCGCATTTTGTTCAGTCAATACTTGCTGCACTAAACTTCGGAGGACGGTCATATTATTGTCCTCCTCTTTGTCTAAAAACATAGTCTTTTTATGATTTTTTTTTTTTATGATTTTAACCTACAGTTAGCCTCCTCAAGCCATTTCTTTGCCTGGGGAAGACCTAATTTATTCTATTTCCTTATTTTTCTTTTCTTTTTTTTTAAATATATATATATATATATATATATATATATACATACATATATATACACATACACATACACATATACACACATACATACATACATACATACATGCCGGCATAATTTTTATTTATTTTTAAAGCTTTCTACACAACACAGTATTACACAACAATCCTTATTTAAAAATGCATCAAAATCATACTTTGTTTTCCATGTCTTAAGGAGTTTCACATTCTCTTTGTCTAGACTACACATATACTTTGCATCATCATTCAAACCATCAGACTTTCCATGGATCATACTCATTTTAACGTGCACACGGAGTTTTTTTTTGTAAGGTCTTCTCACACTGACACAATACCTGCACACAGTATCTTATCACTTCTGCAGCTACTCACAAACTTTCTAGTCGTGACATATCACTTCTAGATTATTGATCTTGTGTGCTGCTATAATACTGGTGTCTTGTCTTCTTACTTAATGTTTTATTCATTTATAGGGAGAATGAACAGAATTACAAGGCGAACGTAAATTCACCTGACTGGTCAACCCCCCCTGATCAAAACATTAATATTTCAGTAAACTGTAGGGAGCATGAACAGAATTACAAAAGAGACTTAATTTCTCTCGACTGTTGTTCCCACACTTTATCAAAACATTAATATTTGTTGATTCAACGGTATTTATAAATGCCTGTACAGGTTTTTTACACAACATACGAGGCTGGCTGAGCGCAAGGGCTCGTCAAATTACCTCTATTTGTTACCTGGAAATCTATCAGGCCATACCTTTGTATCAACAGGGGTTCATGTTTTTGATGTAGGAATATTTATGTGTCCCCCACGGGAATTCCTGCAGTTTACAAGGCTGTCAGGACCTAGGTCCTTTGTCGACAAATTTCCTTTATCTGCACCCGGGTATTGGAATGGGACCATACTCCTATATCAAAGGGATTTAAACTACGGACGTATCTACTTATATTGCCTCAACTTGGATAAAGCAAAACATATACACAACAGATAAACATTCAATTAATCTCTATATTAGATGTATGTAACAAAATCCCTTAATTCATTAAATCCCTAATCACATTTAGGCCTAAAAGTATAATATAATAAATGAAAATATCTTACCTTGCCCCGAGAGCGGTCTCTTGTGCTGATCCGGTAAGTCGCTGCCCGGGAGGCACTAGTTCAGTGAGCCGGCCTCTGTTAACGTCAAATTTAAGACGGAGGACTTACAGTTTTTTGCCGTACGGACATCGGTTCACTGGGTTGTTGGCTAGTGCTTTCCAGGAATTTGGACTTCCGGCTCGAAGGACCAAAATGTCAAGTAATTTTGGACCAACTCTCGTTACAAGTCAAGATATTTTATTGCATATGCAAGAGAAATGGTTAAATGTATATTTTCTGCTTCAGAGATCCATTTCTGCCTGTCATAAGTTTACATGCTGCTTTTATCACCCTTAAACCATCCCCCTTCCTGTTCGTAACGTCCTGATCACGTGTATAATTTCAACTTTTATTCTGACGTTTTAGCAGGAAGATGAGAATATCCTTTTTCAGCCAACACCTTATGACAGGAAATTTCATACAATGGACACATAAATTATTCCATGGTTCGCAGCCCATGTTTTGACAGATGTAAGAGTCAGCACATCTTTGCACAATAGAATATGGTCATATGACTTATTCCAGTAATTAGGGCTATTAGAGCTTATTCAGCATATTTAAGTATTAATAGAGTTATATAAAGCAAACATTTTAACTTTAGAAGATATAGTCATATTAATATGCATATTCATAGTTGACATTTAAAGTATAATTTCTAATTTCTCTAACACCACTGCAGACCAGAACCCTCCTATGGACCATGCTTAGAACCACAGTGTGCAAGGCCTTGCAAAGTGAGTGTAGTGGTTCCCATCTTTTCCATGTGCTGGGTTGTGATTCGTGCCAAGCTGGCCATCTCCATCATTTGGATACTTTCAGTACCTGTAAGTGTGTATGACCTCATTGGCGGTGCACTGGAGTTGGCACATCTGGAGTATTGATCTGCTCATGTCATTTTTCACTGAACACATGCTTCATGTACTGTACGCTTCACATGATTGCATATTTTCCATCAGATTCATTCCCTTATATTTCGGTATAAGTGAGTGCAATCTCCCTACCACCTTTTCTATGTACTCAATTTCTTGGAGTGCGGAGCTTTACAATATTTAATATCTATGAATAGTTTATACAGAGTTGTCACAGATACTGGTACACCGGTGTATTTAGGTGTGTATATACAGAGTACCGCCTTCTTTAACCCTTTCATTGCCACTAATATATGATATACGTCAGCAGCAGATGGTTTTAAGCACTGACAAGCCGACTGTTGGCTGTCAGGAGGAAGTGATCAGGTGGCTGTATAACTTCCACACCACCTCTCTCCCCACGTGCACCCCTGCCATGTTTCACCCCACTTGTGGGTCCAGGACCTCCATGGTGGGTGTCGTCACATAGAGGGGAGTGATTGAATGTTAATTCACTGATCTCCCTTCCCTAATAAGAACCTGGAAGCTACAGTGCATCTGGAAAGTATTCACAGCCCTTCACTTTTTCCACATTTTGTTATGTCACAGACTTATTCCAGAATTGATTACTTTTATTATTTTCCTCAAAATGACAACGTGAAAGAAGTTTGTCTGAAATCATGATTTGGAAAGGCACACACCTGTCTATAGAAGGTCCCACAGATAACAGTGCATGTCAGAGCACAAACCAAGCCATGAAGTCCAAGGAATTGTCTGTAGACCTCAGACAGGATTGTATGGAGGCACAGATGTGGGGAAGGGTACAGAAAAATGTCTGCAGCATTGAGGGTCCCAATGAGCACAGTGGCCTCCATCATCCGTGAATAGAACAAATTTGGAACCACCAGGACTCTTCCTAGAGCGGGCCACCAAACTGAGCCATCGGGGGAGAAGGGCCTTAGTCAGGGAGGGGACCAAGAACCCGATGGTCACTCTGACAGAGCTCCAGCGTTTCTCTGTGGAGAGAGGAGAACCTTCCAGAACAACAACCATCTCTGCAGCACTCCACCAATCAGGCCTGTATGGGGGAGTGGCCAGACGGAAGCCACTCCTCAGTAAACGGCACATGACGGCCCGCGTGGTGTTTGTAAAAGGGCACCTGAAGGACTCTGACCATGAGAAACTAAATGGTCTGATGTAACAAAGATTGAACTATTTGGCCTAAATGGCAAGCGTCATGTCTGGAGGAAATCAGGCACCGCTCATCACCTGGCCAATACCATCCCTACAGTGAAGCATGGTGGTGGCAGCATCATGCTGTGGGGATGGTTTTTAGCGGAAGGAACTGGGAGACTAGTCAGGATCGAGGGAAAGATGAATGCAGCAATGTACAGAGACATCCTTGATGAAAACCAGCTCCAGAGCGCTCTGGATCTCAGATTGGGATGAAGGTTCATCTTCCAACAGGACAACCACCCTGAACACACAGCCAAGATTACAAAGGAGTGGCTACGAGACAACTCTGTGAATGTCCTTGAGTGGCCCAGCCAGAGATCAGACTTGAACCCAACTGAACATCTCTGGAGAGATCTGAAAATGGTTGTGCACCGACGCTCCCCATTCAACCTGATGGAGCCTGAGAGGTCCTGCAAAGAAGAATGGGAGAAACTGCCCAAAAATATGTGCCAAGCTTGTAGAATCATTTTTAATAAATCTGCAAAGATTTCAAACAAATTTCTTTCACGTTGTCTTTATGGGGGATTGTTTGTAGAATTTTGAGGAAAATAATTTAATTTAATCCATTTTGAAATAAGGCTGTAACATAACAACAAAATGTGGAAAAAGCGAAGTGCTTTGAATACTTTCCAGATACACTGTATGTGGGTGACATCACTTCCAGAGAAAAAAGCAAATGGACATCAATATGTACTTCGTTACCTTCAATGGAAGGCAGATGAGACATCGCTGGTCAAACAGACCCCTAAAGTCACATTAAAGGGTTAGTTTGCCTAATACAGAAAAACTGTAAAGGTGACCTAACACCGGACCCCCTTCACCCCCCACCCCCGCTCCTCACTGTACTTACCGTCAGCCATCCTCTACTATCAGGACTCTCTCACCACTCCAATGGTCAGGGGATATGAAATACCCCACTGCTCTGTCTTCTCCATACTGAGCTGCCAGGATGGACCAGATGGATTCTGATTGGTCAGCGCCATCACATGTAAAGCGGGGTCCAGGAGGGGGGGGAGGGGATCTGGTGTTAGTTCAGCTTTACAGTTCTTCTGTAGAGGTGATCTAACCCTTTAATAAACCATTGCACTAACAGCTTAGGTTGTCTCCACACTGATGGAGGGGGGATGGTGACACCCTAGGACACCAGCATTGTAAATCTTGGAGGAAGGTTTTTTTCCCCATATTTTGATGTTACAGTTGTACCCAGTTCCATGCCAGAGCTCTGTGAAAGTGGTGACTGTTAGACCAACGTGACTTTTTTTTCTTGCTGACTCAGCTTGGAGTCCATATATAATCTGCAAACTCTTCATCCTATAAAATCCAGCCAATCCGATGTAGTAACAATCCACTAACGCGTTTTGGATAATGAAGCCTCAGTCATAAGTATTTCTTATTCTAGAATTAGCAGATCATATATGGACTCGGTGTGAAGACTTTTCTGATTGATTTTGGAGGGAGAACAGGAGCCCAGCTGTGAGATCGGCATTTCCACTTATTCCACTGACGGGGGGGAGGAGCTAAAACTCCAGTTATTTGTCATCTACTGAGATTTTTTATCTATTTTTTCCTTCTTTCCAACAGATGGATGTGATGTCAGGAATTCCTCGGAGAGACATCTTCTATTATCTGCTGATTGTAAGTCAGAAGATAATGTCATCACACAGGATCCTCCAGGAGGAAATCCAAATCCACAAAATCTACATCACAGACCTTCCTGTCCGGAGACATCAATGGATCCCTCTGATCAGGGGGAATCTTCTCATCAATCACATCCTATGATTGTAAATATCCATGTAAGATCTCCCACTGCAGATAGATCACCAGATCCTTCTAATCCCGAGGAATCTTCCTCACCCCATGAAGGAGATCACCGAGGTGACCATCTATTCCCATGTTCAGAGTGCGGGAAATCTTTCACTCAGAAGGGACACCTTCTTCAGCACCAGAGAGTTCACACGGGTGAGCGCCCTTTCCCTTGTTCAGAGTGCAGGAAATCTTTCACTCGGAAAGGAAATCTTATTCAGCACCAGAGCGTTCACAGAGGTGAGCGTCCTTATTCATGTTCAGAGTGCGGGAAATCTTTCACTCAAAAAGAAACCCTTGTTACACATCTTAGAATTCACACAGGTGAGCGTCCTTATTCATGTTCAGAGTGCGGGAAATCTTTCACTCGGAAAGGAAAACTTATTCGGCACCAGAGCGTTCACACGGGTGAGTGTCCTTTCCCTTGTTCAGAGTGCGGGAAATCTTTCACTCAAAAAGCAACCCTTGTTACACATCTTAGAATTCACACAGGTGAGCGTCCTTATTTATGTTCAGAGTGCGGGAAATCTTTCAGTAAGAAAGCATATCTTGTTACACATCATAGAACTCACACAGGTGAGCGTCCTTATTCATGTTCAGAGTGCGGGAAATCTTTCACTCGGAAAGGAAAACTTATTCAGCACCAGAGCGTTCACACCGGTAAGCGTCCTTTCCCTTGTTCAGAGTGCAGAAAATCTTTCACTGGCAAAGCAGAGCTTGTTAAACATCTTAGAATTCACACAGGTGAGCGTCCTTATTCATGTTCAGAGTGCGGGAAATCATTCACTCAAAAAGTACATCTTTTTTCACATCAGGGAATTCACACAGGTGAGCGTCCATAATCACGTTCAGAGTGCGGAAATCTTTCACTAGGAAAGGAAACCTTTTACAACCCCACAGAATTCATATGAGTGATCTTCTTTATTGATGTTGTAGATCAGGGATCTCCAGACTTCGGCCCTCCAGCTGTTGCAGAACTACACGTCCCATGAGGCATTGTAATACTCTGACATTCACAGACATGACTAGGCATGGTGGGAATTGTAGTTCCTGAACATCTGGAGGGTCATAGTATGAAGAGCTCTGTTGTAGACGAGTCAGCCTGGTGCAGGGTTAGGGGCGGGTTAATAGTAGAGGGCGGGGACTTGTTTATTAAGCAGCTGGTCAGAGAGGCTGGTGGATGTCTGTTCAATATTGAGTTGGCCCCGCCCTTTGCAGCTATAACAGCTTCAACTCTTCTGGGAAAGCTGTCCACAAGGTTTAGGAGGGTGTCTATGGGAATGTTTGACCATTCTTCCAGAAGCGCATTTGTGAGGTCAGGCACTGATGTTGGATGAGAAGACCTGGCTTGCAATCTCCGCTCTAATTCATCCCAAAGGTGTTCTATCAGGTTGAGGTCAGGACTCTGCACAGGCCAGTCAAATTCCTCCATCCCAAAATCGCTCATCCATGTCTTTATGGACCTTGCTCTGTGCACTGGTGGGCAGTCATGTTGGAACAGGAAGGGGCCATCCCCAAACTCTTCCCACAACGTTGGGAGCATGAAATTGTCCAAAATGTCTTGGTATGCTGATGTCTTAAGAGTTTCCTTCACTGGAACTAAGGGGCCAAGCCCAACCCCTGAAAAACAACCAAACCCCATAATCCCCCTCCACCAAATGATTTGGACCAATGCACAAAGCAAGGTCCATAAAGACACAGATGAGCAAGTTTGCGGTCCGAGGGACAAATGTGGCCCTTTGCTAGCCTTAAGCAGGCCATACACGGTCGAATTTAGAACAAATTTTCTTTTCAAAATCAGAAAGTTCGTTTTTTTTGTAATCCGATGATGCCACCATTGATTTTCCAAATTCGGCCGGGAATATTCTTTTCTCTCCGGGAATTTTCTTTCCTTGCACATGCACATTTTTTTTTTCTATTACATTTCTCGCACGATTCTCCCATCATTGATTAGAAAATAGTTTGTTTTTCAAAAAATTTACAACATGTCCGATTCCTCAAATTCGATTGCTGCATGAAAATCGGCTGTTGCTGCAGCCCACTAATGGTGCGAAATTTGTACGAAAATTCTTGGATACGCGTTTCTAAAGAAAATTATTTTGAAATTCGAACCGTGTATGGCCGGCTTTAGTAGGATAATAAAACTGGCCCTTTGTTTGAAAAGTTTGGAGACCCCCTGCATTAGATGATACAGCTGCACACAGGCAGGCTTAGCCCTGTCATAGCACCAGCCATGAACTCGGCTCGCCCTCAAAGCAACAGTCACTCCCAGCCTGGCTAGTATTTCTGCCTTTACCAATGTATAGTCCCATGCTGACTCTGAGACCAAATCACAATTCCCCAGTTGAGGATCTGCAGTCAGGAAAGGGGCCAGTACATCCACCCATTCTTTCTCAGGCAGACCTTCCCTTTGTCAGGGCCGGGCTTCTAGAAGCTCTCTTCTCTAGTGCTCAAGGCTGCTCAGCTGTCGGCTAATTACCAGCCACTCATTGTTTCCACAGTGGCTCACCTGGTTACCATTACCTGCCTCATCAGTCCAGCCTACAGCCAGCCCCTTCTGGCTATTTATACTGCCTTGTTCATGTCTTTCGTGCCTTCGCCTTATTTAACATATCCTGAGTGTCTCTGCTGAGTTCCTGTTAAAGACTTTGCCCGGCTGATGTCCCTTCTGGTTCCTGATGCTGATCTCTGACTTCCTGATTACCGGCTCGTCTGATTACCGGTTTTGGCTTCCGAACCCTGGCTTATGTTTTGACTATGTTCCTGATCTGTACTATTTTTGTTTCTATTACATTAAAGGTGTGATATTTTTTTACTGCATTTTCTGTCTCAGTCTGATTCATGGTTCCTGACACCCTTGTTGCAATCCACTCAGATATTGCCATAGAAGCTTCAACATTATCTGTGGCTGTCATCTTTTGCATGGTCCACTGCACTGCTTTCCGTGGGTCAACTCTTTACACCGGAGCTATTTCCCACCCTCCCAGCCTGATGGGTCACTGCCTTCTGTAAACCCCACTGTCTGTTCCACCAGTAAGAAGTTTGTCTCTTGTTGAGCAGCGACTGTCTGTGCCAGGACCTGCTCCTGGTGGACCTGTGCTTGTGTATTATCCAGTATCAGTTCCTCCATTGCTTTATCTGATGCTTTTATAGCCTGGGCGGCTTTAACCCAGGACATGGGTTTGACCTGCACCCCATATTCTCCACCAATTGTCAGGATCCGAGGGGTAAACAGGCAGCTGGGAAACAGTTCAATCAACTTTAAAATATGCTTTATTCAGCAAAACGGAAAATAACGACAGTCTTTATCTTCCTGGGCAGCTTAACCACTTAAAGGGGTTGTAAGCCCTCGTGTTTTTTCACCTTAACCACTTCAATACCAGCCATTTTCACCCCCTTCCTGCCCAGACCAATTTTTCGTGTTCAGCGCTGTCGCAATTTGAATGACAATTGCGCGGTCATGCAACACTGTACCAAATGACATCTTTATGGTTTTTTTCCCCACAAATAGAGCTTTCGTTTGGTGGTATTTGATCACCTCTGCGGTATTTATTTTTTGCGCTATAAACAAAAGAAGAGCCACAATTTTGAAAAAAAAACATTTTTTACTTTTTGATTTGATAAATATCACAATTTTTTTCCCTCAGTTTAGGCCGATATCTATTCTTTTACATATTTTTGGTTAAAAAAAAAAACGCAATAAGCGTGTATTGAATAGTTATAGCGTCTACAAAATAGGGGATAGATTTATGGCATTTAAATTTTTTTTTTTACTAGTAATGGCGGCGATCTGCGATTTTTATTGTGACCGTGACATTGCGACGGACATATTGGACACTTTTTGACACGTTTTTTGGACCATTCACATTTCTACAGCGATTAGTGCTATAAATCTGCACTGATTACTGTGTAAATGTGACTGGCAGGGAAGGGGTTAACACTAGGGGGCGATCAAGGGGTTAAATATGTTCCCTATGGAGTGATTTTAACTGTAGGGGACTCACAAGGGGAGGAGACCGATATGTGTTCCTCTGTACTGGGACGGTCTCTTCTCCTCTGACAGGACGTGGATCTGTGTGTTTGATCCACGGTCCTGCTGTGATCACGGGTGCCCGGCGGACATCGCGACCGCCGGGCACACGCACCGGGTCCCGAGCAATACAGGCCCCCTAGATGGCCGGGAAGCCCAGGACATCATATGACGTCCACCCGGAGGGAGAGAAGGTTCCTGTCGATGTCATTTTACTATGGCTCGGGAAGGAACTGGTTAGAGGGGTTTTAAAGGCTCGTGTTTTTTCACCTTAATGCATCTTATGCATTAAGGTGAAAAAACACCTGGCAGTGACCGGCCCTCCGTTTTACTTACCTGAACCCTTTGATCTCTTCGGTGGGGACCCTCTCTCCCCGGGTTCCCGGCTCTTGATTGGATAGATTGATTGACAGCAGCGGGAGCCAATGGCTGCGTTGCAATCAAATCCAATGACGCAGGTGCCTGGGGGCGGGGCCGAATCCGGCATTCATGTCTGTGGATGCAAAGGCTGGACTCGGGAGCGTGTCTGCAAGGTAACCCCCTCAGCGAGCGCTTCTCCTAGGGGGTTATCTGATGCGGTGAGGAGCCGCGAGAGCCGCCAGAAGATGAGGTTCAGGGCCACTCTTTGCAAAACGAGCTGCAGGGTGTACGGGTACGTCCCCTTTAAGGTGCGGCATTGTAGGCATGCGCGCGCCCACCGCGAGCTCCGTGAGTCCGTCCGCGGGTTTATAGACCAGATACATCCTAATTATTATAGAGCCATTTATCCAAATTTTACTTCAGAGCCTCTGGTTTACTGACCAGATACATCCTAAATATAGAACCATTTATCCAACTGTCAATCCAAAGCTTCTGATTTATAAGCAAATATATCCTAAATATAGAACCATTTATCCAACTGTTCATCCAGAGCCTCTGGTTTAGAAACCAAATACATTGTGCATATTGAGCCATTTATACAACTGTCCATCTGGAGTTACTGGATTGTAGATCAGACACATAATAAATAGAGATGGAGATTTTTTCCTGTTATATCGAGTAGAATGCAGAGACAGGAACAGTGTGATTGTACAGACACAGGAAGTGATACCACAGCTTGAGAGGAAGTGATGTCAGATGCAGACAGGAAGTGATAGACAGACAGGAAGTGATGTAGAGGTCTAATACAGGAAGTTCTGGGTGAGAAGGGAGTTGCGAGGAAGGAAAAAGACGTTGTTGGAACTGGCAGTAGAGGAGGTAATCACATAATTTTTTTAGAAGGACACAAGGATCTCTACAAGGACGTCATGATGGAGAATCAGCCGCCCCTCACATCACCGGGTAAGAGGAGACTTTATTGTAAAGGAGAGAGCAGTACGGAGGCTCCACCTAGATCCCCCATCATCTGATAAACACATAGAAACAATGTATTCAGTCAGTGTGTGTGTTTCCTACAGATGGATCCAGTAATGGGAACCCTCCAGAGAGAAGTCCCCGTCCTCTGGATTCCACACGAGAAGATCACACCATCCCCCACCATCATCAGGTAGATGGGACTGAGCAATTAGAAATCAAGTACATCATTACGGACTCGTTCAGCATAGCGAGGGGCACACGACAGGGGTGCCCTTTGTCGCCCCTGTTGTTTGCCCTGGCAATAGGAGCTGCTGGCGGCTCTACTGAGAGTGGATAGAGGTGTCAGAGGTTGTGCAGTCAATGAAGCTGGAGGAAAAAATATCCCTCTACGCCAGTGGTTCTCAACCTTTCTAGTGCCGTGACCCCTTGATAAAATTTCCCAAGTTGTGGGGACCCCTAACTGTAAAATTATTTTTGTAGCGTGGGTTGTCAGTACCCAAGGCAAGACAAGTAATTTGTGCCCCTAACCCACGGACATTTAGCGCTCCCTGAGTCCCTTCCACTCTTACAGTATTAAATCCCCTTATGGTACATTTTAGGATGTACCACGTTTTCTTTGTTCTCCTTTCGTTCCCTTTTATCTCGCTCTATCCTAATTTCTTATTTTTGTTTCCCTATCCCTCTCTCTAGCCATCTTTCTTGTTCTCTTATTCTTTCTCTCCCTTTTTCTTTCTTCCTCCCCCTCTTTTCCACTCCCTTCCATGTATTCTCTATTTTTATTCCTTCTCTTACTCCTTGGTGGGGGGAATGGGATGAGTGGCAGTGCTGGCGGGGAGTTGGGATGAGTGGCAGTGCTAGCGGGGAGTTCTGATCAGCCAACGTAGGTGCTCTTGATCAAGGTCATCTGCTGATCTAAGAACTGTATTGGGGCCTTTTAATGGCAACTATAATCACAGGTAGTGTTACTCACTGTGTCTCCGACTTTGTGGTGTCTCGCAGCAGTGACACCTATGCCGAAATCAGGAGATAGGGTCTCCTCCAGCCCCTCCCACTTCACATTCCTCACCAGTCCAATGACCTCTAGTCTCTGCCTCCCAGCCATGCCGTGAACTGAGTGGGCGGCCGCAAAAAGGCTGAGAGAGCAGTGCGGGCTTCAGGAACAGCCCAGGATTCGGTGACCCCTGGCAAATCGTCATTTGACCCCCGAGGGGGTCCCGACCCCCAGGTTGAGAACCACTGCTCTACGCTGATGACATGCTTCTGTATTTGACTGAGGCAGAGGGCTTGTTGACCACTGCTCTAGACAAAATCTCAGAATTTGGACAGTTCTCGGGCTTCAAGGTAAATTGGAATAAATCCATTATCTTCCCTTTTTGATCCTGACTATGCTCCGAGATTGCCCCCCCCCCCCCCGGGGCCCCCCTGAAGGTAGTTTCTAAATTTCGTTATCTGGGAGTAGATGTCCAACTGCCAAGCAGTGCTTATGTGATTAATAATTTGGCGCCCATGAAAATGCGGTTGAGGGACAGTCTGCAAACTTGGGCTCAGCTGCTGCTGGGTCTCCTTGGGTGAATCAACATGTTTAAAATGATCTACTTGCCCAGGTTTCTGTATTTGCTTTGGCACGCACCGGTTTATATCCCTAAGAAATGGTTTGCGAGCATTAATAAAATGCTTTCAGTGTTTCTCTGGGGCCCTAAACCCCCTAGAGTATCTTTGGACACGCTTTATTTGCCAATACGAGTGGGCAGACTGGCCCTACCGAATCTGCAGTGCTACTACCTGGCAGCCCAACTGACACGTGTGCACTGGTAGGGTTTCCCAGACCTGAACATTGCATCTGTGGCAACCAATGCGGCCCAGGTCCACTCGTATGAGGGACTGATTAATGTCCTTTATAGGAACGGGGGGCGGGATTACTGAAACTGTTGTACAAAATATTCCATATCTGTAACGCCAGGGTGGGTGGGACTAGTCTTGCGGCCTCCCCTAATGCTCCTCTGTGGCACAACCCTCAACTACATGAGATAGTCAAGGTACCGGATGGGTCGTGCTGGGCAGCATATGGGGTTAAGTACGCCCATCAACTGTTCAGGGATGGGGTGTTTAGGTCCTTCATAGACTTGAGGACTGAATACGGGATTCCCAATACGTTATTTTTTCGTTATCTCCAGCTGCGCCATGCAGCAACAGCTCAATACGGTGGGGGCGCTCTCCCCCCTCCAGTATGGAAAAAGTGATAACTGATGGGGACCATTCACAGTTGATTTCTAAATATTACTTCAAGCTCCTGACATCTTCCTCCCCCAGAATGGGGAGGGTGGTGGCAGACTGATATACCTTCCCTCGCGGAGGACACTTGGTCGGAGGCTTTGGATACGCTGGTGCCCTCGATGATCTCGGCTAGAGACAAGTTGACACAGTTTAACTATTTCCATAGAATATATTATACCCCCAAGCGACTACATAAAATGGGTAGAAGGGAATCTTCAGAATGCCCTCACTGCCATGCAGCAGAGGGAGACTTCTTTCATATGGTGTGGCAGTGTCCCCGGGTGGAGAGCTTCTGGAGGGAAATACTGACATTTCTGGAAGATACCCTGGAACTCCCAAATATTTACTCCCCAGCCAGATGTCTTTTAGGAGACCTGGAGGAGGAGAAAATATCAACCTCGCAGAAAACCCTGCTTAGAATTCTATTTTGTTATGCTAAAGCCCCGTACACACGGTCGGACTTTTGCCCAACAAACTTCATTTTGAGCAAGTTGGACCAACAATCCGACCGTGTGTACGCTCCATCGGACAAACTTTTTTTCGTTTGGTTTTTTTTTCATCGGACAAAAGTTGGGTCTGCAAACGGACAAACTTTTGCTCAACAAAAGTCCGATGGAGCAAAGTCCGACCGTGTGTACAGAAAACCATAGGACTTTTGTCCGATGGACAAGACAACTAATGTTAAAATCAACCAACAATAGCAGAAGTTGACCAAAGGGTGGCGGTAAAGAGCAGAAAAGAACAGAAAAACCATGTGATGTTGCAAAAAGTTTTAAGAAAGTTTGCAGAAAAGTCCTGTGGTGTGTATGCTATGGGTGTTCCCAACCAACTCCGTTCGGACAAAAAAACCACGGAAAAGTCTGATGGAAGTCCGACCGTGTGTATGACACTTAAGAAGGAGTTGGCCCTCAAATGGCGGAACCCTTCACCCCCATCTCTGCAAGGCTGGGTGAATTTAGAGAGCAAGGCCCTACCAATGTACAAACTAACCTACATAGCTAGAGGGTGTCCTAAAAAATTTGAGAAAGTGTGGGCGGGATGGATGGAGAAGGTATCGTGAGAAGTGGAGGTGAGATAAATGTAAACAGATGAGTTATGGTTGGAGATAAGTGGGGAAGTCTACTGGTACATCAGGCGATAAGCTGATAAAATATAATAGACAACAGAGGAGACATAGGAGATGAGCGGAAGTTCTAATACTGAATTTGTTTAGTGTTGAATGATTATGGACATTTTTATTTGATAGCTGACACATGATGCAAATATATGATTTTGAGTTTGTTTGGCAATGTAAGCGAATTTTAATGTACGTAAAATGTGTACTGTAATATTTCAATGTACGATACCGTTGTTGATATGTACAAAAATGTTACCCTTTAAATTTTTTTTTTTTAATTAAATACGTTGTAGAATTCTTTGCTTCAAAATAACATTCTTCTATTTAATCTCTGGTTTCCTTTTATAAATCCGTTTTATCATATTTGGGGTTTAGGGTGAAGAACTGAAAGACATCAAAGTTGAGATTAAAGTAGAAAAAGAAGAGAAGTCCGGGGATCAGCAGTCTATGGTAGAGGGTGATCCTCTGTATTCCCAGGATTCCACACAGAAGGATCACACCATCCCTCACCATCATCAGGTAGGTGGGACTGAGCAACTAGAATTCAAAAGTATTCTAAGCTATGAGATGATATTTTTCTATTAAATCTCTTTTTTTTTCTTTCATCTTTGGGGTTTAGGGTAAGAGATTTCCCTGTCCTCTGTGTTCCTGGGATTCCATACAGGAGGATCACACCATCCCTCACCATCATCAGGTAGGTAAATATGTATTCTAAGCCATGAGATTACCTTATTCTGTGTAGTCTCTTATTTTACTTCGACATCTGAAGTGCAGCCTTTGTTACCCACACCCCCCCCCCCCCCCCCATCTCAATTTCTAGCTCCTTTTGAGTGCCCTACATTTCTCATCCCCATTTTTATTTTTTAATATACATTCCTTTCCTCTGTGGGTCTTAAGCCCAGACACATCGGGTCCTCTTCCTACTTGTGTTCTTCCAATGGAGGGTACATACTGAATGACGTGTCATTTGTGTCCCTTATATCTGCCTTGAGGTGACTTTAATAGACATTTTCTATTATTTTTGGTGTAGGGTGAAGAACGGATTAATATAAAAGCTGAGGTTAAAGAAGAAGAAGTAGACACGTATGTGGGGGGTGATCAGCCATTCACAGAGGAGGTTGGTGTGATTATGAAAAGTGAACAGGAGGACATTTCTCTACCTTGTGACACAGGTAGGTAACAGACATTGAGAAAAAAACAGGTCAAAGTCTCATTTTACTTCTAAGTATAAGGATTGTAGCGTAGATTGTAGATAATTGTCAGATCTTCACATCATCCTAAAAAAAGGTTCTAAAAGGTTAAATATGTGTTTGCCTACTAAAGGGTTAATGTGTGGTGTGGTAAGAGTTACCACTTGGTGCTGTGATGTTCCTTCCCCTGCATGTGTCACTTCCTGATTCTGAACCGGATCGGACCTCGTGGTCTGTTCCTGTATGGGAGGTGATCAGTGAGGACGCTGTAAAGAGGTGAACTAAACTATTTGGTGGGGTTTTCCCTTAGCAAGACCCCTGGATGGGTTCCAAGCAGGTCCGGAGGTGTGACTGCCCTGGGCACAATGGTTTACTGTAGGGATGAGGGGCGCCTTCCTTCTGTTACAAGGCTGACAGGAGTAGTGACAGGGATTGACAAGGGAGTGACTGATCGGCGTAGGATCCCCTAAACTTGCACATCATGAATGAGGAGTGGGTGCAGTTTGGCATCTTTGCCCTGGGCACTGGAAGACCTTGTCCCAGCACTGGTTCCAAGTACTGGACTTTTGATGCCATTTACTGGGATGCAACGAAGCTATAAAAAGTTATGAACAACGCCGTACAGCCAAATCCGGTACATTGTTATTAGAGAGAGAGAGAGGAAATCCAATTGTGATTCTGTATATCCCTCAAATGTACTTCTATGGAATCTGGACAGAACGGTAAATTTGAGAACCATTGGATTAACCACTTCCTTACTGGGCACTTAAACCGCCCTCCTGCCCAGACCAATTTTCAGCTTTCAGCGCCGACTCCCTTTGAATGACAATTGCGCGGTCATACAACACTGTACCCAAATGAATTTTTTATAATTTTTTTCCCACAAATAGAGTTTTCTTTTGGTGGTATTTGATCACGTCTGCCTTTTTTATTTTTTGCGCTATAAACAAAAAAAGACTGCCAATTTTTAAAAAAACACTATTTTTTACTTTTTTGCTATAATAAATATCCCAATTTAAAAAAAAAAAAAAAATTTTTTCTCAGTTTAGGCCGATACGTATTCTTCTACATATTTTTGGTAAAAAAATCACAATAAGCGTTTATTGATTGGTTTGCGCAAAAGTTATAGCGCCTACAAAATAGGGGATAGATTTATGAATTTTCTTTTATTTTTTACTAGTAATGGCGGTTATCTGCGATTTTTGTCAGGACTGCAATATTGCGACGGACAAATCGGACACTTTTGACACTATTTTGGAACCTTTCATATTTATACAGCGAACAGTGCTATAAATATGCACTGATTACTGTATAAATGTGACTGTCATGGAAGGGGTTAAGGCCTCGTACACACGACCGGTTTTCTCTGCAAAAAACGACAAGAAAACTGTTGGGAGAGCTTTCTTGCCGAGAAAACTGTTGGTGTGTATGGTTTCTTGTCGAAAAAACTGCCGGGAATCTCGACGAGAAAAATGGAGAACCTGCTCTCTATTTTCTCGTCAGGATTCTCGTTTTTCTCGTCGGCCTGTTTCCCGTCGAGAAAACCGGTCGTGTGTATGCTTTTCCGAGTCTTAAAAAATCGCGCATGCTCAGAGACAAGTATGAGACGGGAGCGCTCGTTCTGGTAAAACTAGCGTTCGTAATGGAGATAGCACATTTGTCACGCTGTAACGGACTGAAAAGCATGAGGCTGAAAAACGCGAATCGTCTCTCCCCAAACTTTTACTAACACGCGGTAACACAAGATCAGCAAAAGCAGCCCAAAGGGTGGCACCATTGGAATCGAACTTCCCCTTTATACTGCCATCGTACGTGTTGTACGTCACCGCGCTTTCCAACGACGAGATTTGGAATTGACAGTGTGTATGCAAGGAAAGCTTGACAAGAATCTCGTCGAGAAAAACTACGTGTTTTTTGACGACGAGATTCTCGGCCGTGTATACGAGGCTTTAACACTAGGGGGCGGTCAAGGGGTTAAATGTGTTCCCTTGGAGTGATTCTTACTGTGGGGGGAGGGGACTGACTGGGGGAGGTGACCGATGGTGTGTCCCTATGTACAAGGGACACAGCATCGGTCTCCTCTCCCTGACAGGATGTGGATCTCTGTGTTTACACACAGCGATCCACGTCCCTGTCTCTGTGACTGCCGATCGCGGGTACCTTGTGGACATCGTGGCCGCCAGGCATGCGCATCAGCACCCGCATGACACAGCGGGCACAGCTATTCTGCGATGCGCAACGCGGAAGTAAACAAGAGGACGTCCAGGGACGCCCTCCCGGCAGTTCAGGTGCACGCTGTGGCCGTCTTTCGGCTATAGCGTGGATCTGAAGTGGTTAACCACTTAAGCCCCGGACCATTTGGTAGCTAGAGGACCAGAGGTGAATTCAGAATTTTGCACTGCGCTGCTTTAACTGTAAATTGTGCGGACATGCAATGTTGTACCCAAACGAAATTTGCTTCCTTTTCTTCCCACAAATAGAGCTTTCTTTTAATGGTATTTGATTGCCTCTGTGATTTTTATTTTTTGCGATATAAACGGAAAAAGACCGAAAATTTCGAAAAAAAATGATATTTTCTACTTTTTGTTATAAGAAAAATCGAATAAACTCAATTGTAGTCATACATTTAGGCCAAAATGTATTCAGCCACATGTTTTTAGTAAAAAAAATGTCAATAAGCGTATATTTATTGGTTTGCGCAAAAGTTATAGAGTTTACAAACTAGGGTACATTTTCTGAAATCTACACAGCTTTAAATTTATGACTGCCTATCTCATTTCTTGAGGTGCTAAAATGACAGGGCAGTACAAAACCCCCCCAAATGACCCCATTTTGGAAAGTAGACACCCCAAGGAAATTGCTGAGAGGCATGTTGAGCCCATTGAATTTTTTATTTTTTTGTCCCAAGTGATTGAATAATGACTAAAAAAAAAAAAAAATTACAAAAAGTTGTCACTAAATGATATATTGCTCACACATGCCATGGTTATATGTGGAATTGCACCCCAAAATACATTCTGCTGCTTCTCCTGAGTACGGGGATACCACATGTGTGGGACTTTTTGGGAGCCTAGCCACGTACGGGACCCCGGAAACCAAGCACCGCCTTCAGGATTTCTAAGGGCGCAAATTTTTGATTTCACTCCTCACTACCTATCACAGTTTCGAAGGCCATAAAATGCCAAAATAGCACAAACCCCCCCCCCAAATGACCCCATTTTGGAATATAGACACCCCAAGCTATTTGCTGAGAGGAATGGCGAGTATTTTACAGCTCTCATTTGTTTTTGAAAATGAAGAAAGGAAAATATATATATATATATATATATATATATATATAATATTTTTATTTTTTTTTCAATTTTCAAAACTTTGTGACAAAAAGCGAGATCTGCAAAATACTCACAATACCTCTCAGCAAATAGCTTGGGGTGTCTACTTTCCAAAATGGGGTCATTTGGGGGGGTTTTGTGCCATCTGGGCATTCCATGGCCTCCGAAACTGTGATAGGCAGTGAGAAGTGAAATCAAAAATTGACACCCTTAGAAAGCCTGAAGGCGGTGCTTGGTTTTTGGGGTCCCGTACACGGCTAGGCTCCCAAAAAGTCTCACACATGTGGTATCCCCGTACTCAGGAGAAGCAACAGAATGTATTTTGGGGTGTAATTCCACATATGCCCGTGGCATGTTTGAGCAATATATCATTTAGTGACAACTTTGTGCAAAAAAAAAAAAAAAATTGTCGTTTTTCCGCAACTTGTGTCAACATATAAAATATTCCATGGACTCGACATGCCTCTCAGTATATAGCTTGGGGTGTCTACTTTCCAAAATGGGGTCATTTGGGGGGGTTTTGAACTGTTCTGGCATTTTATACACAACATTAGGAAGCTTACATCCACTCTTCTAACCACTTGAAGACAAAGCCCTTTTTGACACTTTTTGTTTACATGAAAACATTTTTTTTTTTTTTGCAAGAAAATTATGTTGAACCCCCAAACATTATATATATATTTTTAAAGCAAAGGCCCTACAGATTAAAATGGTGGGTGTTGCATTTTTTTTTTCTACACAGTATTTGCGCAGCGATTTTTCAAACGCATTTTTTGGGTTAAAAAATGCACTTTTTTTAATTTTAATGCACTAAAACACACTATATTTCCCAAATGTTTGATGAAATAAAAAAGATGATCTTAGGCCGAGTACATAGATACCAAACACGACATGCTTTAAAATTTCGCACAAACGCGCATTGGCGACAAACTACATACATTTTTAAAAGCCTTTACAGGTTACCCCAGTAGATTTACAGAGGAGGTCTACTGCTAAAATGATTGCCTTCGATCTGACCTTTGCGGTGATACCTCACATGCATGATGCAATTGCTGTTTACATATGACGCCAGACCGACGCTTTGCTTTTTTATTTTATTTTTAAATTGTTCCTTCCAAGTATTTTTTTTTTTTATCATTTTTATTGTTATCTCAGGGAATGTAAATATCCCCTATGATAGCAATAGGTAGTGACAGGTACTCTTTTTTTGAAAAAACTGGGGTCTTCTAGACCCTAGATTTTTCCTCTGCCCTCAAAGCATCTGACCACACCAAGATCGGTGTGATAAAATGCTTTCCCAATTTCCCAATGGCGCTTTTTATATCCGGGGGGGGGCATTCCCTCCCACTGCTTGTAAAAGCAGTCCAGAGGCTAATTAGCCGCTAGGATTGCTTTTACATGAAAGCCGGCCGCAGGCTGAAAAGAATGATACCAAGATGATACCTAAACCCGCAGGCATCATTCTGGTATAAGCATTCAAAGTCCAGCAACATACCAGTACGTTGCTGGTCCCTGTTGGACATGTTCATCCACCCACTTCCAATGATCGGCATACATGCACCATTTATATATGCCGAAGCATGGGGGCATCCTCCCGCAAAAAAGTTATGCCGCACACACATGGTCGGACTTTTCCACGGGCAAGCCTCCGTCGGAATTTCGACCGTATGTACGCGGCATTAGGAGCAAAATCGCTCCTCCGCCCTGCTGCCCCAATGCTTCGGCATATTTGCTTTTTTTTTTTTAACTGTGGTGGTGAAATCACCTCCTACAGCACTGGAGTCGCAGGGATCAGGCCTGTCTCTGTGAACGCTGCAGTTATGTGTGTTTTTGTTTTGTAAGTGACAGTGATCGATCGATACTGCACTTGGGTGGCCTGGGCTGGACGGAGGGGCAAAACGCAGGTGCCAGCAGGTATCTGGGCTGATCCCGCTAACACTGCGTTCTTGGGAACCCTAAACTGTTGGGGACGCTAGTATAGATCTGATCAGATCAGATATTGATCTGTTCAGATACTATACCACTAAGGGGGGTGTATGCTTCACGCGTGGGTGTTAGCGTTACAGGCACTAACCTGACGCTGCCTGGGGTGTGACTCAGACCCTCTCTGATGCTAAAACCTAATTGATATCACCCGCCGGGCGATCAGGGGGTTAAACCTTTATTGGGTTATATACACGACGGGTGCTCTGACACTATAAAAAGCAAACTAACTAACCAGCGTCACCCGTAACACTTATATGGTGATCACTGGTGAAAGGGTTAACTAGGGGCAATCAGGGGGTTAAAACCTTTATTAGATAATATATGGGGGTACCTGACGCTATAAAAACCTGCGGCGAACCTAAAAAAAATTACCGGCTACCGATCTGCATCACCGACACTAAGACAGCGTTTAGAAAAACAATTGCTTAGCGACAGTGGTTATAGGGGGTGAAAGGGTTACCTGGGGGGCGATCAAGGGGGTTAAACCTTTATTAGATAATATATTGGGGTACCTGACGCTATAAAAACCTGCGGCGAACCTAAAAAAAATTACCGGCTACCGATCTGCATCACCGACACTAAGACAGCGTTTAGAAAAACAATTGCTTAGCGACAGTGGTTATAGGGGGTGAAAGGGTTACCTGGGGGGCGATCAAGGGGGTTAAACCTTTATTAGATAATATATTGGGGTACCTGACGCTATAAAAACCTGCGGCGAACCTAAAAAAAATTACCGGCTACCGATCTGCATCACAGACACTAAGACAGCGTTTAGAAAAACGATCGCTTAGTGATAGTGGTGATAGGGGGTGAAAGGGTTACCTGGGGGGCGATCAAGGGGGTTAAACCTTTATTAGATAATATATTGGGGTACCTGACGCTATAAAAACCTGCGGCGAACCTAAAAAAAATTACTGGCTGCCGATCGGCATCACTGACGCTAAGGCAGCGATCAGAAAAATGATCGCTAAGCGACAGTGGTGATAGGGGGTGAAAGGGTTATCTGGGGGGTGATCAGGGGGTTAAACCTTTATTAGGGGGGGTTAGGGGGCTACACTGGACCTAAGACTAAACTTTGGTGACACTTTTACAGTCACAAATGTCACTGATTGCAGTGATCACTAAATAAATGGTCACTGCAATCAGTGACACTGTGACTGGGGGCTGGGGGGGTGATCTGGGGGGGCGATTTATGTCCCTATGTGTCCTGGTGTCAGTGTAGTGTTGTGTGCACTGACCTGATATCTTCTCTTGTACGGCGCTCGGTATATGTGAGCGCCGCACCAGAGATGACATCACTTCCTCCTGCTCCCTCTGTCTGACACAGACAGAGGGGGCATTTCCATTCGCCGGGAGCGATCGCGAGGGGGTGGCCAGAAACGAATGGCTGCCCCCTCATCCCGGAACGCTCCCGGACACTTAGCCACCGCTCACTGTACAGAAGGGGGGTCCGATTGGACCCCCCAACTGTACAAAGGCAATCACGTACACTCTACGTGATTGTGCCTGTCGGTGCCATTCTGCCGACGTATATATACAGTGAGCGGTCGTTAAGTGGTTAAAGAACCTATTGTTTAAGAGCGACCGTCTGTGTTACTTTGGAAGAGAAGGGACTTTACAATGTATTGGGGAGAACTGGTGAACAGAATGTACAATTCAGTTAAGTCTTGATGTCATGGAGTGAAGAGAGATAAGAAGGAGCCTCCAGTTCAGGGCAGAGAGAATGGTGGTGACTGGTGACAGAGGTTCTGTAGGTAAGGGTGGGTTGGCACCTGACTGGGCTCCTATGTTAGGGCCCACTGCAGACCAGAACCCTCCTAGGGGCTATGCTTAGAACCACGGTGTGCAAGGCCTTGCAAAGTAAGTATGGTGGGTCCCATCTTTTCCATGTGCTGGGTTGTGATTCGTGCCAAGCTGGCCATCTCCATCCTTTGGACACTTTCAGTACCTGTAAGCGTGTATGACCTCATTGGTGGTGCACTGGAGTTGGCACATCTGGAGTATTGATCTGCTCATGTCATTTTTCACTGAACACATGCTTCATGTACTGTACGCTTCACATGATTGCATATTTTCCATCAGATTCATTCACTTAAATTTCGGTATAAGTGAGTGCAATCTCCCTACCACCTTTTCTATGTATTCAATTTCTTGGAGTGCGGAGCTTTACAATATTTAATATCTATGAATAGTTTACACAGAGTTGTCACAGATACTGGTACACCAGTGTATTTAGGTGTATATACAGAGTACCGCCTCCTTTAACCCTTTCTTTGCCACTAATATACAATATACGTCAGCAGCAGCAGCAGATGGTTTTAAGCGCTGACAAGCCGACTGTTGGCTGTCAGGAGGAAGTGATCAGGTGGCTGTATAACTTCCACACCACCTCTCTCCCCACGTGCACCCCTGCCATGTTTCACCCCACTTGTGGGTCCAGGACCTCCATGGTGGGTGTCGCCACATAGAGGGGAGTGATTGAATGTTAATTCACTGATCTCCCTTCCCTAATAAGAACCTGGAAGCTACAGTGCATCTGGAAAGTATTCACAGCCCTTCACTTTTTCCACATTTTGTTATGTCACAGCCTTATTCCAAAATTGAATAAATTCATTATTTTCCTCAAAATGACAACGTGAAAGAAGTTTGTCTGAAATCATGATTTGGAAAGGCACACACCTGTCTATATAAGGTCCCACAGATAACAGTGCATGTCAGAGCACAAACCAAGCCATGAAGTCCAAGGAATTGTCTGTAGACCTCAGACAGGATTGTATGGAGGCACAGATGTGGGGAAGGGTACAGAAAAATGTCTGCAGCATTGAAGGTCCCAATGAGAACAGTGGCCTCCATCATCCGTGAATAGAACAAATTTGAACCACCAGGACTCTTCCTAGAGCGGGCCACCAAACTGAGTGATCGGGGGAGAAGGGCCTTAGTCAGGAAGGGGACCAAGAACCCGATGGTCACTCTGATAGAGCTCCAGCGTTAATCTGTGGAGAGAGGAGAACCTTCCAGAAGAACAACCATCTCTGCAGCACTCCACCAATCAGGCCTGTATGGTAGAGTGGTTAGACGGAAGCCACTCCTCAGTAAACGGCACATGACGGCCCGCGTGGTGTTTGCCAAAAGGCACCTGAAGGACTCTGACCATGAGAAACGAAATGGTCTAATGAAACAAAGATTTATCTCTTTGGCCTAAATGGCAAGCGTCATGTCTGGAGGAAATCAGGCACCGCTCATCACCTGGCCAATACCATCCCTACAGTGAAGCATGGTGGTGGCAGCATCATGCTGTGGGGATGTTTTTTAGTGGCAGGAACTGGGAGACTAGTCAGGATCGAGGGAAAGATGAATGCAGCAATGTACAGAGACATCCTTGATGAAAACCAGCTCCAGAGCGCTCTGGATCTCAGATTGGGATGAAGGTTCATCTTCCAACAGGACAACCACCCTAAGCACACAGCCAAGATTACAAAGGAGTGGCTACGAGACACCTCTGTGAATGTCCTTGAGTGGCCCAGCCAGAGATCAGACTTGGACCCAACTGAACATCTCTGGAGAGATCTGAAAATGGCTGAGCACCGACGCTCCCCATCCAACCTGATGGAGCCTGAGAGGTCCTGCAAAGAAGAATGGGAGAAACTGCCCAAAAATATGTGCCAAGCTTGTAGAATCATTTTTAATAAATCTGCAAAGATTTCAAACAAATTTCTTTCACGTTGTCTTTATGGGGGATTGTTTGTAGAATTTTGAGGAAAATAATTAGATAAAATCCATTTTGAAATAAGGCTGTAACATAACAACAAAATGTGGAAAAAGTGAAGCGCTGTGAATACTTTCCAGATACACTGTATGTGGATGACATCACTTCCGGGTCCGGCTGTCACTTTCCCGGGTTGTTGTGGTTGAGGGGAAAAAGCGAATGGAGTGCAATATGTACTTCATTACCTTCAATGGAAGGCAGATGAGACATCGCTGGTCAAACAGACCCCTAAAGTCACATTAAAGGGTTAGTTTGCCTAATACAGAAAAACTGTAAAGGTGACCGAACACCGGACCCCCTTCACCCCCCACCCCCGCTCCTCACTGTACTTACCGTCAGCCATCCTCTACTATCAGGACTCTCTCACCACTCCAATGGTCAGGGGATAGGAAATACCCCACTGCTCTGTCTTCTCCATACTGAGCTACCAGGATGGACCAGATGGATTCTGATTGGTCAGCGCCATCACATGTAAAGCGGGGTCCAGGAGGGGGGGAGGGGATCTGGTGTTGGTTCAGCTTTACAGTTCTTCTGTAGAGGTGATCTAACCCTTTAATAAACCATTGCACTAACAGCTTAGGTTGTCTCCACACTGATGGAGGGGGGATGGTGACACCCTAGGACACCAGCATTGTAAATCTTGGAGGAAGTTTTTTTCTCCATATTTTGATGTTACAGTTGTACCCAGTTCCATGCCAGAGCTCTGTGAAAGTGGTGACTGTTAGACCAACGTGACTTTTTTTTCTTGCTGACTCAGCTTGGAGTCCATATATGATCTGCAAACTCTTCATCATATAAAATCCAGCCAATCCGATGTAGTAACAATCCACTAACGCGTTTTGGATAATGAAGCCTCAGTCATAAGTATTTCTTATTCTAGAATTAGCAGATCATATATGGACTCGGTGTGAAGACTTTTCTGATTGGTTTTGGAGGGAGAACAGGAGCCCAGCTGTGAGATCGGCATTTCCACTTATTCCACTGACGGGGGGAGGAGCTAAAACTCCAGTTATTTGTCATCTACTGAGATTTTTTATCTTTTTTTTCCTTCTTTCCAACAGATGGATGTGATGTCAGGAATTCCTCGGAGAGACATCTTCTATTATCTGCTGATTGTAAGTCAGAAGATAATGTCATCACACAGGATCCTCCAGGAGGAAATCCAAATCCACAAAATCTACATCACAGACCTTCCTGTCCGGAGACATCAATGGATCCCTCTGATCAGGGGGAATCTTCTCATCAATCACATCCTATGATTGTAAATATCCATGTAAGATCTCACACTGCAGATAGATCACCAGATCCTTCTAATCCCGAGGAATCTTCCTCACCCCATGAAGGAGATCACCGAGGTGACCATCTATTCCCATGTTCAGAGTGCGGGAAATCTTTCACTCGGAAAGGAAAACTTATTCAGCATCAAAGAATACACACGGGTGAGCGTCCTTATTCATGTTCAGAGTGCGGGAAATCTTTCACTAAGAAATCAGCCCTTGTTAGACATCTTAGAATTCACACAGGAGAACGTCCTTATTCATGTTCAGAGTGCGGGAAATCTTTCACTCTAAAAGGAAACCTTGTGCAGCACCAGAGTGTTCACACGGGTGAGCGTCCTTTCCCTTGTTCAGAGTGCGGGAAATCTTACACTCATAAAGCAGCCCTTGTTACACATCAGAGAAATCACCACACAGGCGAGCGTCCTTATTCATGTTCAGAGTGCGGGAAATCTTTCAGTAACAAACGAATCCTTCTTAAACATCTTAGAATTCACACAGGTGAGCGTCCTTATTCATGTTCAGAGTGCGGGAAATCTTACACTCGGAAAGGAAACCTTGTTAAACATTTTAAAATTCACACAGTTGAACATCCCTATTCATGTTCAGAGTGCGGGAAATCTTTCACTCAGAAACGAAACCTTATTCAGCACCAGAGCGTTCACACGGGTGAGTGTCCTTTCCCTTGTTCAGAGTGCGGGAAATCTTTCACTCAAAAAGCAGCCCTTGTTACACATCTTAGAATTCACACAGGTGAGCGTCCTTATTCATGTTCAGAGTGCGGGAAATCTTTCAGTAAGAAAGCATATCTTGTTACACATCAGAGAATTCACACAGGTGAGCGTCCTTATTCATGTTCAGAGTGCGGGAAATCTTTCACTCTGAAAGGAAAACTTATTCTGCACCAGAGCGTTCACACAGGTGAGTGTCCTTTCCCTTGTTCAGAGTGCGGGAAATCTTTCACTCAAAAAGCAGCCCTTGTTATACATCTTAGAATTCACACAGGTGAGTGTCCTTATTCATGTTCAGAGTGTGGGAAATCTTTCACTCTAAAAGGAAACCTTGTGCAGCACCAGAGTGTTCACACAGGTGAGCGTCCTTTCCCTTGTTCAGAGTGCGGGAAATCTTACACTCATAAAGCAGCCCTTGTTACACATCAGAGAAATCACCACACAGGCGAGCGTCCTTATTCATGTTCCGAGTGCGGGAAATCTTTCAGTAACAAAGGAATCCTTCTTAAACATCTTAGAATTCACACAGGTGAGCGTCCTTATTCATGTTCAGAGTGCGGGAAATCTTTCACTCAGAAACGAAACCTTATTCAGCACCAGAGCATTCACACGGTTGAGTGTCCTTTCCCTTGTTCAGAGTGTGGGAAATCTTTCACTCAAAAAGCAGCCCTTGTTACACATCTTAGAATTCACACAGGTGAGCGTCCTTATTCATGTTCAGAGTGCGGGAAATCTTTCAGTAAGAAAGCATATCTTGTTACACATCAGAGAATTCACACAGGTGAGTGTCCTTATTCATGTTTAGAGTGCGGGAAATCTTTCACTCGGAAAGGAAAACTTATTCTGCACCAGAGCGTTCACACGGGTGAGCGTCCTTTCCCTTGTTCAGAGTGCGGGAAATCTTTCACTCAAAAAGCAGCCCTTGTTATACATCTTAGAATTCACACAGGTGAGCGTCCTTATTCATGTTCAGAGTGCGGGAAATATTTCACTGGCAAATCAGAGCTTGTTAAACATCTTAGAATTCACACAGGTGAGCGTCCTTATTCATGTTCAGAGTGCGGGAAATCATTCACTCAAAAAGGACATCTTGTTTCACATCAGAGAATTCACACAGGTGAGCGTCCATAATCATGTTCAGAGTGCGGGAAATCTTTCACTAGGAAAGGAAACCTTTTACAACCCCAGAGAATTGATATGAGTGATCTTCCTTATTGTTGTTGTAGATCAGGGATCTCCAGACTTCGGCCCTCCAGCTGTTGCAGAACTACACGTCCCATGAGGCATTGTAATACTCTGACATTCACAGACATGACTAGGCATGGTGGGAATTGTAGTTCCTGAACATCTGGAGGGTCATAGTATGAAGAGCTCTGTTGTAGACGAGTCGGCCTGGTGCAGGGTTAGGGGCGGGTTAATAGTAGAGGGCGGGGACTTGTTTATTAAGCAGCTGGTCAGAGAGGCTGGTGGATGTCTCTTCAATATTGAGTTGGCCCCTCCCTTTGCAGCTATAACAGCTTCAACTCTTCTGGGAGGCTGTCCACAAGGTTTAGGAGGGTGTCTATGGGAATGTTTG